>OY293416.1:46200784-46800784 GCA_958502065.1 Chrysolina americana
GCACTTCTGTCACGTCGTTTACCGGCTGAGAAGGGGCTCTGACATAGCCTCAACCTCAAAGATTAGTCATATAATCCCTCAGTTTTTGGGCGAAAAAGGCAGCAACCTCTGGGTGTACCTAAAACCATTCATCCTATCCGGGCGGGCTCTCTGCTCTCGTAGCAATGTCTCAAAGTTCGTCCGTCCATTCCAAGAAAGGCCATAGCCAGATAACAATTTCCGGGGGGGTTTGGTTTGGTGGAACAGTAGATAAACATGAATTTAATAGAAAACCATTACAGAAATATTAACATCTTTTTGCAAAATAAAAATTAGTTTTCTAGCTTTTTTTGCAGCGAACAAATCAATGTCAATTCTACGTTGGATTGACATTAATGCCAAAACGTTTAGTCGTTCCTGGCTTGTGGAGTTTCTTAAATATGTTTTGAGGCGTTTCAGACAAGAGAAGTCCTCTTGGGTGTATATGTGGGAACAGGCAGGGTCGTCAAGATCTTTAAAAGTTTGTGAATGTTTGGAAATAAGGACTGGTTGCATTCTCAGAGAGCTTCTACAGCACATGTTGGTCGATCTAGTTCAGAATCTTCCAGTCAATTTATCCGCCACATATTTAATTCAGATTTCACAAGTCCCGTTCTGAATATTTTTTATAGAACTCAAAGGAATTTTCTTGATATTTACTATTGCTTTGTTCTTTGCAACACACAGAAGGAATTAAAATGTCGAGAGATGATAATGTGGCATCATGATTTTGGAGCCTCGACTGAAGCTGATCAATGAAATCATACAAAAGTGGAATCATATTAATTCCAAATGAGTTTTAGGATCTTTTGTGTTGTAGTCATGCGGTATCACTCTCTATTCTTGAAGCGTGCACACAGCTTGACAAATTCACTCTCTAATGACTCTATGAAAAACATCCATTTGGAAATGAGTATTTGAAATACTTATCTATGGATTTCGAAGAGGAAGTATTACTTTTAGCAGCCGCCAATGAAGAAGAACAACGAGAGTTGCTCCATCATAGGAACCGAAGGTACGTTTTTGTTTAAATGTGTTGGATTGAAAATAAAATTTTCTCAACTTGATTTTAGGAAAAGACAATTGGTTCATGAAATGAATCACACAACATTAATATTTTACCATATACTTACCATCCAAACCTTCAACATTTAAACTTTTTGCAATTTCGTCCCATGCTTTATTCTTAATCCGAATGTTTTTGTAATGAGGATGCTGGGATAAATCATATAACCCTGTATTTCTTAACATGTTCTATAATTTTCTCCGTAACACTTTCTTCAATGTTAGACATTTTCTCTAGCGGTACGCGTTTCAATAGCGGTCGAACGCGACAGGCTATGTTTGACCGCCACCGCGTATTAGAACGCTGCCGTACCGCTCTGACCGCAGACATGTTGCGACAAGTGTGCCACGGCATATTTGATTGTACATGTTACGTCTCAACGCCACCGCGTACTCCACCGCCACCGCTACCGCCATCGGATAAAATTGCATTTGCTAAATTCTTTCCATTTGTATTGTCAACTATTACATAAGTTAAAAAACACATTATGAGAAAAACACAAATGGACATTTGTTCTTGTCGTGCAATATCAGCAGTTCCATCAACAAGCATTGAAAAAAATTACGCAGAATTCAATCCATGCACAATTTTTTTTGTATGTTTGTAGTGATTACCTATTACGTTGCTTATAATATAACAACAGAGAATCTCCCTTGATCTCCCTGGCTACGGCCTTAATTCTAAGCATCCGTTGTCGTTGCCGGACATCATTATGTGGCAATCCATCGTCCTGGACACCACCACCTTGCCTTTGACCATTTGCCGAGGGATTTAATTGTGGGGACCTCTTCCTTGTTTGGACCCGAATAGTTGGGTATACCGGGGTATACCGGGGATTTAGGTTAAGGTAAGGTTTAAAATGAGCGAGTCTGCTCGGCCCTCCACTGCGACCCGTGACAGTCTGTTGTGGCTCATACCAATTCATATTTTACCAAATAAACCCAGCTTCTTAACGAAGCCGATTAATTTATTTGGATCATGATCTGTCAGGTCCGTGGGAGAGAGTGAAACTCTACCAAACATCAAAAAGTTCATTCGGTCCGCAGCGAGGGCAGGCACAAATTATATGCTCTGCTGTTTCATCATCTTCAGGGCAGAGACGACATGTCTGGTCCTCCGGCAGTTTTAGTCTTGTCATGTTATGATTCAAAGGACGGTGACCTGTAAGTAGGCCTTTTAGATATCACAGGTCTTCCCTGCTGGAGTTTAAGAGTGTTTTGGTAAAATTCTTCGAGTAATGTATGAATGCTTCGGAATGAGCCAATCCTGGTAGGTTTTGCCAGAAGTTTAATATTTTCCTTGCTGTTCAGATGTTCAATGTATTCGACAAAACTTGGTGAGACGTCAATGGCAGGTTCTGGTACAATGAAGCTACTTGCGGCACCTTCACTTGCAAGAAGGACGCTGTTCCATTGCCCTCCATAACGGAGTGGCCAGTAATCATATTGAGGAGAGTCTTCTCTGGCAGTATGACACCAGCTTAGACGTTTATCGATACGAGCCAAGCGCTTTCAAAGTCGCTTGACTGTCCAGGAAAATTTTGATCGATCTTTGTGTTAGGTTTGGTTTCTTCCGGTCTCTCTACACATAGATCGATGGCGTAAATTTCCACCTGGATTACTGTCACATATTATCCTATACAGTTTGATATTTCTGTTCCAGGTATACGACTGTAGACACCTGCACCAGGACCTGAGGTTGTTTTTGAACCATCTGTGAACTAACAGTAATCTGCTCTTAGAAGTTCCTCTCCTTGGAGGACCCAGTAGTCTCTCTTCGGAATTAGAACGGTATAAGACAGGTCAAAATTCACTGTTGGAGACATTATATCAGAAGTCATTCCCAGAATGCTGTGACTTTTAGTGTCAATCAGCAGTCTGCTACGCTCTCTATAAGTCTGTTGATAGCTTAGTATACCCACGGCTGACATCAGAGGGAATAACTATTCCTTCCAGGGTGCACCTTGGCTGCTGGTCCAGTTTTGCACCTGTTGCTCAGGAAAGTGATGTCGCAACTCACCAAGGCTTTGGATGGTACTATTATTAGTATTATTGTATTGGAATTATTTCAACCAAATCTGATCCGTGTTTGAAATTTCAAATGTCTGGCTTATCGGGAAATTAATTTGTCATCGAATGCAAAATTTGTTCCGAACAGGCAAATAAACAAACTTACAAACAAACAATCTTCATATTATCAAACTTTACCTATAATAATTGAATTGAAACATTTGCCACTCTACTAGATTCATTTCATAACGAAAAATAAATAAGAAGTATCAGTATAATATATTATTGTTATCTCAATACAGATGGATTTGAATCACAATTTGATTGAAATAATCTTTTCTATGATTAAGATAACAACGAGACTGGCTTCTTCTTGTCAGTCTTCTTGATTTCAATCAATATTGTAGTTATCACACAGCCTCAATTTATTGCAAGTGATAATACTCGTTGAAATTGAACCTCATTCTTCGTTCATGGTTTCTACTTTCAACGGGCCATTGTTGCTTGATTACTTTTATGTATCAATTTGTTCAGTGTCTCATTACAAAAGCGTATACTATTAACTTATCAAACATAAAAACTGGAACAATAAGGATTTACGACGGAGCGGAATTTTGCTGCATCACTGATTTTAAACGAAATTGCTTGCTAAGGTAGTAATTGAGCCGCCTCGCTACAACTATTTTCCCAGTAGATCACGATCGAGATTCTTCGATTGAGTCCGACAAAGACTGCATTAAGTTTGAAATTTCCTCAAACAGGCTTGTAGGAATAGACAATTTGCTTAAAAGTAGGGCAATACTAATTAAACTTTCACCAAAATAGTAAAAAATGGAACGTTGGAGAGAATACTTCGCAATCATTTGAAATGTTGAAATACAAATACAAAATAAACATAAATTCCAATGGGATATTTGAAAAACATTATCGCGTTGGAATTCCTATACTACAGGAATATTCAAGTATCAAAGCACCTGAAATATCGAAGAAATTCAAACCCAACAAAAAAGCGATGAACTGATAAACTTGGTTAATCCTATGCGTGTATTGGAAAAACTAACTTTCTTGACTTCAGGGGTATTCACTCGAATGGCAAGTCAAGAAGAAATTGAATAAATATGAAAAGTTAGTAGGACAGAGATTCTGAAAACCAGACGATCAAAGTTGAACAGTCAAAACTGTGGATGTACGTGAACAGGGTCATCAAGGAAGACTGAAGATGACATTAAAGTATACCTGGAAACAAAAACTGGTGAAAAAGGTGCATTCATTGTTAAAAAATTGTTGTCATTGGAAGGTACTAGGTATAATGATTTTATGATTGCTGCAGAACTCAAATTCAATGATGAATTTCACAAACCTTCATTTTGGCCAAGAGGTGTTGGAAACAATAGATTAAATTAAAATTTTTATTATCAGAAATTTGGTATTAGCAGTGTTCTAGATGGCAATGTTGGATATGAATGACCTGTATAGTATTTTTTTAGAAAGGAAAAATCAGAAGTGATTGAGGTTAATCACTATCCAACAAATGCTAATAAAAATATGGAAAAATGTCCAGAAATTAATAATATTGAACTCGAAGATTGTACTACTGAATTGAAAGTTCAACACTTCAATGTGCAAGGTTTTTCTAATAAACTAGTGAATATAGAGTTGATACTATATATTTTATGCATAAGTGAGAGCTGGAAAGAGTGTGCATTTTTGCAAAAAAATCATTGAATTTTCATGCAATTCATAAGATTCTAGCAATGAAAAAGTAACAGAAATATGTGCCATTTCTTTGAAGTCCAAAATTAAAACATTTCATTTACTTTTTTAATTGGAAATAACTGCATCAACTACGAATGGGTTATTAGCAGTGGTACAATACAAATATCACATATATCATATTTTATTATATACATTAATGTCATGTTCAGGTATTCAAACAGGTTCTGGAAATTACCGTCATCATTGACTATGTTAACTAGGGAGTTAGGGATGTTAAATTTGTTTCTACTCATGGGGCACTGTAGTAGGAAATGTTTGAGACTGATTTCTCTGTTCTTGAATGAGTATTCGAGGGTATATTGAGTGTGGCCTATTCTCAAACTTGTTAAAATTGATTGTTTCTTTCTGGAAACTGGTAAGCGTGACCAAGGTGTCGTTGATGTTCTGACTTCACTGAGTTTGGTTTGGGATGATGTTCAAATATTCTGCCAGTAATCCTAAATTTTAGATTTGATAAAGGCTTCGAACTCATTTAGTAGAATTGAATCCTCAGCAATGGGTATCGTGTTATTTATTCATAGCCAGGATATTATTTCTATTCTATTCTATTCTAATTTGTAGCAACGCTGTGAAGTGAAATAGAAATTGAGCTCTAATATTAAAAGCAGTAAAGTTCAGTGAAAGACTAGGAAACAAAATTTGAATATTGTGTAGTGAAACATCCTGATCCTATTCTCACTGTGCGTGAAAAAATCAAAACTCTGGGCTTGTGCTTGCTGTAAACTTTGGGACCAAAACAATAGCTGCATATGTGTACGCGACCTTTGACCCATAGTGTAGCAGCCAAAAGCCACCATCCTACAATACCAAATAGCACACACGGTTGCCAAACCAAAAATATTTACTGTGTATCTACCCGAATGATTTCCATAAAGTACCTATCGGAATAAATATGTCTGAAAAACTATCAAAACTCCCGGAAGATCAGAAACAATTGTACGAATTACTGATGAAGGCCAATGAAAAACAAACGGGGGAAATCAAAAAGGAAATAAAAAATACTGCGACATCATTACAAACTGCACTTAACAAAGCAAATCAAGAAATAGATTATTTAAAGAAAAGATGTGAAGACCTCGAGAAACAAAACAAAAGAAACAACATTGTTGTATTTGGTATTCAAAATGAAGAAGGAGAGGACAAAGAACTATTAAACAAAACAATAGATATTCTGAACACATCCCTAGAATCCAACATCAAGGAAGAAAATATAAGTAACATCTACAAATTGGGCACCAGTATTAGTAGAATTTGTAACATACCTACAGAAAAAGTCTCTGTATAATAGTTTAGATAAGCTAAAAGAACTGAATAAACAAGGATTCTCAATTTCGAACGACCTCACTAAAGAAGAAAGAGAAACTTTGAAAGTTTTGAAGTTTCATCAGAAGGAGGCTCAGAAACAAAACTTTGTAGCAAAAATAAAAGGTCGGAAACTAATAATAAATGGAAAGCCTTACTCATTAGAAGAACTAGAAGATATAGCTAGGAAAGAAAATATACAAGACAACAACATTGAGAGTGACAGTTATAGTGAAAGTGAAGAAGATCAGAAAGACAATCAAGAAAAAGCGAAAAACCCAACGAAAAAAAGGAAGAAACGAAAAACTCAAGCTAGCCCAGTTTATACACCGAGTAAGAAGAATAAGTATTGATAGAAAAAAACAATATTACTTAATGTAAGTTAAAAAAAAAATAATAATAATCTCTCGAAATGAATCCTTATCTAAGAGGCTTTTCGTATGATAAGATTTCCAATTGAAAAATGCGAACCAAGTGAAGCAAGTGTTTGATGTCAATAAACAATGCTCAAATTTCAAAATTATACATAGTAATATTAGAAGTTTATCAAAGAACTTAGATGAATACAAATTTTTTTTATCGGAGCTAGACTCCAGCATTGATTGTATTGTGTTCACGGAGACATTACAGATACCGGATATTAGCATTTTCAAAATTCCAGGTTACATTTCGATTTATAATTCTGGAACATTGAATAGAAAGGACGGTGTCATAGTATTCATCAAATCTGAAATATATAGATCACATAAAATTTTCGATATAAGCAATAGCAAATTAATCCAAATAAAGGCAATAATTAATGATGAATGCATAATAATAAATTGAGTATATACATCACCGTCGAAGAGAAACATAGAAGAATTCGTGGAAGAGTTGGAAAATATTATAAAAAATACTGCATATAATTTCAAATATAATTTAATTTTGGGGGATATGAACATTGATCTTCTTGATCCTGATAATGATTCTCAAACCTACTTAAATGTTCTCAATGAGGCTTTATTTCTGCAATAAACGCTATTACCAGACCCTCATCTGCTACTTGCATAGATCATATTTTTGTGAACTCTAAATGTAATGATTATGAATCAATAATATCTACTACAATTGAAACCTGTATAACAGATCATTTCACCACACATTCAAATCGTTCTCCCAAACAAACGAAGTAAAACACGAAATAATCCAAGAACCATTAGACACTTGAATGAACTTAAATTTATAAATATAATTGGTGAAACAAACTGGTCAGAAGTATTCGTTTGTGAGGACCTTGATCTGACAGTATACAAATTCATGGATATCATTCAAAATGCCATCAAAACTTCCGAGCGATATATTAAGATAAGTAATAAAAAATTCAGGAAAAAGGAGTGGATAACCGGGTCATTGGTTAAATCGGTAAATATTAAAAACAAATTGTACAAGAAGAAATTGAAAGAACCAAACAATGAAAAAAGTACCAAAAATATTGGATCTATTTCTCAGATAAAAGCCGAAAATAATATAATCAACGATCCTGTGAATATTGCACAACATTTCAATGATTTCTTCATAAATATCGGCAAACAGTTATCAGAAAAAATCAAAAAAGGTAATAATTATCATGAGAATAGAACTTTGAATCAAAATTCAATTTTTCTTTTTCCAGCAGAAAAAACAGAAGTTATGAATATTATTTCAGAACTCAAAAAGAAAAAATCTCCCGGCCCCGATGGAATAATATTAGATTAATAGCACCGTACATCGTAAAGCCACTCGTCCATATAATAAATAAGTCTTTGAATAGTGGTATCTTTCCAACTTTATTCAAAATCTCAACAGTTATACCAATCTTCAAAAGTGGAGATAATGACGAACCAATTACCGTCCTATTACACTGATATCAAATTTCAGCAAAATTCTCGAAAGAATTATCAAAAATAGATTAACTAGCTTCATGAAAAAGCTCAAAATAATATCTGAAAGGCATTTTAGGTTTCAGGAAGGAAGGTCCACTTAAGACGCTATACTTAAACTTACGCAAAAAGTATACCAGTCAGTCGATAATAAAAACTCTCGAAGACATTGGTGTAAGAGGTACAGCACATGCACTCTTCAATTCATACCTTACGAACAGAACACAACAAGTAAAAATACAGGACTCATACAGTGGAAAACGAATTGTTACATGTGGTGTACCTCAAGAGACGGTGTTGGGGCCGGTGCTCTTCAAAATTTATTTAAATAATCTATTTCTCGTTGAAACCAGAGGGCACGTTATAAGTTTTGCTGACGATACAGCTATAATCTATGAAGATAAAACATGGACCGATCTGAAAATAAAAATTGAAAGAGACCTTCCACAAATCAAAGAATGGTTCGATAACAAATTTCTATTAATTAATTTCAAGAACTTTTTACGTACCTTTCTGTAGTTATACGAATAATCTTCCAAATTATAACAATATATCCTTCCATGCCGACATTCAAATCAAAAACGTGAATTATATTAAATACCTAGGAATTACTATAGATAGTCATCTTAGATGAAATCATCACATACATTATTCACTCAAAAAACTAAGATGTGTAGTTTACAAGATCAAACAGTTTTCAAATATACTCGAAGAAAAACATTTGCGAATGCTATATCACACTCTTTTCGAACCACATCTTGCATATGGTATTATAGGTTGGGGAGGAGGATCAAATGTATACTTAACAAAAATTGAGGTTATTCAAAAACGCCTACTTAAAATTATTTATAAAAAAAATTCACGATATCCAACAGACCAACTTTATTCAGAAACAAAAGTATTTGATGTTAAGCAATTATTCTTCATAAGCATTGCTACACATCAGTTTATCAACAAACATGAATTAATAACAAAATATTACCGGCATGATATTAGGGGACAAAATCAGTGTTTAGTTCCATTTATGCATAAATCGATTGGTCAAAGGAGTTACAGTTTCTTAGGACCAAAAATATTTAATTATCTTCTAGAATGCCTAAGACTAGAGACACAAATAAAACATTATGAAAGAAAATTGAAAAATTATGTTTTAGAAACACCGAGATCGAAGTTGCATGAAATTATAGACAAATGACAAATGAGACATTAATATTAATTTCAATATTTATACATGAATACGATAACAAACAAAACAAAACTAAGTAAAATAAGTAAAAAAAAACTATACAAGTAACATATATGTTCATGTATAATAAGTAAGTAGAAAACAATTTAGTGCCTAGGATAATATAGACAAGTGATGTAGTCACTTTTGTGAGCGTGATCAAAAATATTGTATACTATACATTTTTTATTTTATTTTATTTTATTTATATATTTATACTCGTATTTATATTTTTTATATGTGCTATTGTATACAAACCTACAAACAAGTATTTCGGTACTTCGTAGGATATTCAATATTTATTTATTGGTTTGTTCAATCAAATTCCTATGTATTGTCATTATCATATTTACATTTGTTTATTTTAATGGAAATGGATTGGAAATGGAAGATGAAGTGAATAAATATTATTATTATTATATCTGCTCTTTCATTGCCCGCTATACCGATATGAGAAGGGACCCATATGATCTCGACCGCTTTGTTCATTTCACGAATTGTAATCATCTGTTCTTTTATCAATAGTATCAAACGATTGTGTGAGTAGAGATGGTTCAAGCTTTTTATGGTACGAAGTGAGTTGGTGACAAGCAGAAAATTTTCATGTTGGCTTTCGGTGCAGAGTGTGAGTGCTTTATGAATTGCGTACATTTCCGTCGAAAATACACTAAAGATATGGGGTAATTTGTAACTGAAAGTGACATTTTCAGTAATTACATCTGCAGATGTACTATTCTCAATTTTGGAACCATCCGTATAGATCTGTTGGTAATTGTTATAATCGTTGAGGAGTATTCTGAAGCTGTTTAGAATGATTTGGGATGGATATTTGGTTTTACTGAAGTTCATCAGGTGTGTATTGTACATAGGTAGTGGTAAGAGCCAGGTAGGAGGTAATGTGATAGGACAAACTATATTGTATATCTGGCATAGTCTGTTTATTCTTTCGTAGAAAGGGGGGGTGAGCCGAGGGTGACTAGTAGAGGTTTTTTGCAGGATGGTTGAGATTATAAAAGATATTTGTGGCATATTGGAGGCTAAAAATTTCTCTTCTTAGGACCAGATTCACCAGATTCCACCAGGACACTTTCTCTCGGACTGGTTTGGTATGCTCCGATTACCAAGCGTATGGCTGTGTGTTGTAAGACCTCTAGTTTATTCAGGGATTTGTTGTTGGCTGTTGTGTAGATTATGGATCCATAATCAATTCTTGATCCAATGTAGCTTTTATAGATTTGAAGCAGAGTATGACGATTACTTCCCCAGTTGATGTTGGATAACATTTTCAGTAGATTCAGTCCTGGAAGGCAAGCTGTTTTTATATTTTCCAGATAGGACTGCCAATTCAGTTTACGATCGATTATCATGCCTAGGTACCTATGTTCTTCTACGACTGGTATACTTTCGATTTCCATTATGGGGACAATTATTCGGTGAATTCGATGTTGATATCGAGAAAATACAATGCATCTGGATTTCGTGGGAGAAAGTTGCCAGCCACTAGTTGAAAACCACAACAAAATTGCAGATATGGCTGTTTGAAGGTTTCTTTCGACGGGATCCATATATCTGCCCCTTGTATAGATGACCAAGTCGTCTGCATATAGGCTGGCATATACCGGGGACTTGATTGTCCACGCTACATCATTAATAGCACTTAGAAGTAATGTTACACATAATAAGATGCCTTGGGGTATTCCGTTGGTCTGGATATGAAAATTGGATGTTGAGCCATTCACTTTTATACTGAAGTATCTAGCATGTAAAACTACAATAATTATGTCGGTTTATACATCACCTTTAGGTAATTTTTTTGCACCAAATTCAGTGAAAGAGTTTTTTGAGGTGTGAAATCAAAATTTGGTATTTATTTCAAGGTGAAACTCAGAGAGCGCTGCTTACGCTATCATTATCATTATCGTAATGATCATAGATCATAGATAGGTTTATAACTGTTGGTGTGTATGTGTATATTTGTAGGTATACAGGGTGGGGCAATAGTGCGTCAGAGTCCGATTGTTTGAGTTCTAAGATAGTTAGGATGATAATTCAAAAACCAAATATAACTAGAGAACTGTGTCTATATCTACAAATTATTTTCGGATATACAGGGTGAACCAAGGAAAATCTACAGGGTCAATTGCATTTTTTTCAAACGAAATGCTATGTACTTCAATCCATCTTTTCAAGCATTTTAGTGGTCTTCATCCACACCTCCAATATCCTTTACTACCTCCCAACCACTTGGGAGTTATAATTGTTTTTGTCACAATAATGCTCTCTGCAGATGCATACCGAAAAAACCACCGTTCTCAAGATTATGGAATGCAGGAGGTCAAGATTATAATTCTATTCGTCAGACATATGAGTGATATTTCTGAATCATTATCATTCCTAAAAATTATACAGGATGACTGTAAATGATTTTTCAATTCGGAAGTTTTTGAATTAAATTTTCTCCAGTTCTTCAAATTATATTTTTCGACCATGTGATATAGGATTGAGAGGCGAATATTTTTTGTTTGTACATCCCTGGGGATATTCCTAGCCGTTTTGAGTTATCCACTCGGACAATTTTTAGTAGCTCATTTTTACTGACACCTCTTATAAGGATGATGGAACACATCGTTTCAATTAGTTTAACGAAAAAACTTCTTTTATGTATAAATAGTATGTATAAATAGTTCAGGTTAAACCATCGTCAGTTATTTCTTATGAATTGTTGAATGATGTTCATTTCTTGATGTTAAATTTTCTTACCGAACCCCCCGCGTGCATGAATTAATTGCCGAAAGTTTATTTTTTTTTAAATTCATGTACTCAAAAAATTTCCGGCAATAATTCAAGCACTTGGGAGATTATAAGTGATTATTTCCCACATCTGTCAGAATGTATGTAACCACGATAAATGTTGTTCAATTAATAGCACACAATAGCAAACGAAAATAATTCCAAATCAGGAATCATACATACGAAATAAAGTTGAAGGATAAAAGAAGTTGGGATTCGTTAAAATAATTGAAACGATGTGTTTCCATCATCCTTATAAGAGGTGTCAGTAAAAATGAGCTACTAAAAATTGTCCGAGCGGATAACTCGAAAACTGCTAGGAATATCCCCAGGGATGTACATACAAAAAATATTTGCCTCTCAATCCTATATCACATGGTCGAAAAATATATGGAGTGTTCCATTTGAAGAACTCGAGAAAATTGTATTCAAAAATTGAAAAATCATTTTCAGTCATCCTGTATAATTTTTGGGAATGATAATGATTCATAAATATCACTCATATGTCTGACGAATAGGATTATAATTATGACCTCCTGCATTCCATAATCTTGACAACGGTGGTTTTTTCGGTATGCATCTGCAGATAGCATAATTTTGACAAAAATAGTTGGGAGATAGTAAAGGATATTGGAGGTGTGGATAGAGACCACTAAAATGCTTGGAAAAATGGATTTAAGTACATAGCATTTCATTTGAAAAAAATGCAATTGACCCTGTAGATTTTCCTTGGTTCACCCTGTATATCCGACAATAATTTCTAGATATAGACACAGTTCTCTAGTTATATTTGGTTTTTGAATTATCGTCCTAACTATCTTAGAACTCAAGCAATCGGACTCTGACGCACTATTGCCCAACCCTGTATATTATACTCTTTATATGGCATGTATGTTTGGTATCAGTATATACCTTCATTTAAATGTGACATTGTCAAGATATTTTGATATGTTTCTATATATACATTTTTCTGCTGTAATAGACCGCATTAGTGTGACGTCAAAATTAATGCGACTAACAACGAAAATGCACTAACATGAACTTTCAGTAACTATTACATAAGGTTTAGAATCTTTGGTCAAAATTATAATGTTAATAATTAAATTATTTCGCTATTATCAGCAATATTTAAGACATGTATGTATTTGAAATCGATAGAAAAAGAATTAATACGTCTTATAGAATGGTTAACGTCAAGAAAGTCTTCTGAATAAATTCCAGAAAATCCATTATGCGTCGACCAATAGCAAAATAGAATCATGCTACTAACTTCATGTTGATTGCTCGTGTAGTCATGTCCACAGAACAAACATTATGTCATATGTAATATGTATCTTCTCACCTCAAATTTGAACGTTGCTTTTGTTGCGGTAAAGGAAAATTGAAACGTTTTCCAAAATTCCGCTTGAATATAGTTTGCATTTTCGATTTATCCCCATTTTCAAAATGGCAAGAACATACATCAGAAAATTCATTTGATGTCCGATCGCCTCTCCTACAAATAATCCATCATCAAAAAACTAGGACACACGTGTATTTTGTTTACGATTATGATCATTCGGAAACCGAAACATCCTACACCCTATTTTACTACTATGGTCGCAGTCCGGAGCAAAACACAAACCCATTATTCAATATCAATTTGTAATCGACTTCCGAACACTGAATAATTCACGTTAAAAAACGTAGCCGAACTTAATCAAGTTAATTATTTTATAGCTAACTTTGGTCTTATTTGGGAAATTTTAAAATTACCGCTCAATCGACTTGCGGAGACACAACGTTTTTCCATGGTACGCCATCTATAAATATTTGGATGAACTGATATTAAGTATTTTCAGGTCTTTCTTGCCATAAGCGGTGAATATTTTAACTTTTTTCACATTTTTTACCGTTTTGATAATTTCTAGAGCAAGAAGTTCCAATACCAGACTTATTTGCCCAATACCTCAATGCTGAACAATACGATACATTATTTTTCAATCGAAAACAAAGAGTTATGCAAAAAGTATCAATGTCTGCGTAGATGAAAACGTCTGACAAACTTATTTAATTTTTCGACATCTTCAGCAACGTTTTCAAATTCCAATGGGAATAAAATTTAACACTTGGTCTCTTACTCTTATAAAATTTAGCAGCTGATCACTATACTGTTTCGTGCCTAAATTATGAGCGCTATCTAGCGGGGATGCACTTCCTTGCAGCATGAAGTTAGATGTAGATGAATATTCAAATTTATTTCGTCTATAAATTATGTATAATTCTTTCAGATTTTTTTTTATGGAAATATCGTTCCTTCCATCCTTCATATCCAAGGCCCGCTGTAGGCAATTCCTAAAATATTTAATTATTTCGTGGAGGAGCATAAAACAAAAAGAGCTGTTACGATACTTCTATTATCGTTCTAATGTCATCCGTACTTAAGGTCGAGAATAACGCATATCATTTCGCGCCAAATGATTTAGGACTCGGTGTAATGTTGGTTGCATATTTGTAACGTCATCACTAATGCAGTCCATTATGTACAGATGTATGAAAAATAGTTAAATGAACACTACTAATACCTATCACTACTACTACTACTACCTATCACTACTACTACTACTACCTATCACTACTACTACTATTACTACTACTACTATTACTACTACTATTATCACTACTACTACTATTACTGCTACTACTACTATTGTAATCCCCTGGTGGAGGGGTAGCGATCCTCTTAAAGTCCTGTGTACCGCATTCCAACATGCTCAGTAGAGCATGTTGGAATCCAGCTACTACCACTAGTACAATTTATTGGTAGTGACGCAGTAAGCACTTATAGAACCACACACAGTTTTCTAGGCAGCAGGTATGTTCTCTGATAAACCGAATTTATTGGTTTATCAGTTTATCAGTTAAGTAAATTATTAAAAAAGTGTTATCATCTACTTTTCAGAGGAATAGCATGTGTCTACATATCAATTAAATGTCATGCAATCCTTCTTTCCAAATCACTGCTTTTCAAATAGTTCGTGTTTGCTAGAGGGCGGCATTCTTGCATATCTCTTGAGGCAACTAAAACTGCAGATACTGAGTATAATGGAATGTTGTCCATTTATCCAAATTAACGAAGAACGCAGGTGCAGCGTAAATCCCAAATTAATGGTTGAATCAGATTACGAAATTCTCGTGACGATTAGCCTTCATTCGTTTTTGGGGCTCCTCCCACATAATGGCATTCGATAACTTCGTCTTCGTGACTGACCATATCAATATAAATACAGGTCACTTGACCATATATCACGATTTACATCGACATAATGAGCAACATTACGGTTTTCTCTTCACTACCTTCAAGGCAGCATTCTCATCTTCATTATACAGGTTGGATTATTTTTCAAGGAATCAGTGACATGCGTAGCAAATCATGGTCAATGAAAATCAGAGTATTGAGAGGGCATCTTGATTAGTAGTTGAATCAGTTTATAAATAATGACAAAACTTATGATGACAGTAACAAACATTATAAATAATGATAAGTTCCAATGAAACGAAAAATTTCGACTGTCGAAATCCCTACACATTCCAACAAAGTGGGAAATTTTTAAAAATAACTGACAAAAAACAACTTTTTTCCCCTACGGAATTTAAATTACTTTTGTTCAGTGATAAATATTAAATCGCAATATTACATTACAAGCGTTAGTGAAATATAATTTCCTAATTAAAAGCCAGTGCCGTAGAATAATAAGTGAACGAAATAATGTTCACAATTTGTTAAAACGATTTTCAGTAGAGAAATTTACTACATATTCAAATACTGAATCACAAATTCTAGCAGAATAAAATTAAATTGAAACTACACAAATTGTCAAATTGTTATCTATCAACAAGGTCCGCGAATAAATATAGTGCTTTCGGAAAAAATAATGCCTTTGTCGTTTTGAGAATTTAAATGAGATCGTTGGATGATACAAGAATTCTATTCAGAAGATATTGAACTGTGTTAATTCTAGAAGATTTTCTCGAAAAAAACTCTTTGTAGTGTTTTAAGTTTCAATTCCATGATTATTGGCACTATGTATCAAAACTTTATTAGGTACATTAGGTGAAATATATATAAAAAAGTGTCGCAAAATATATTTTGAACAAATTTATTATAATGTAAAGTACATCCAGTTCCAAAAAAAGGTAGAACAGTGCCTATGATCAGCGCCATCATACCATTGCATAGCAACCCTGACTATTTCCAACATGAACGTGCATTCAAGCCGACAGAAGTCACAGCTAGGCCAAAGTGAGTTCATTCTACTAATTCTTCTGTTTGTTTGGAATCGTCAGGACTTGAGATTTCTATGAATATTCTAACAGAGACATCTACAACTTATACGTATTTCAAGTCAAGACTGAGTTCCGTTACCCAAACTCTTATTTTTGTAGTATTCACTAAAATTTCAGCCCAAAGTCCATTTGTAAAAATTTGGGATCGTTTGTATGAAGAACGAATCACGTGATGAACGTGCTCTGTTTTGGAGGTTGGAAGTTCTCTATCGTTGTTAGAAATGAAAAAAACCCTATAAAAAATTCCCCACAATTAATTCTTTTTTTTTTCCCCTCGATATTTTGCCGGTGATAAAAATAACAAAATTGAGCAAAAATTCAAATTCTCAGATCGATTTCGAATCGATACTAACTCTGTTAAGAAAACCTTGAATATATGAATCCAAAAAACGGTACACAGAACGAACTTAGTCTTTTGTATACATAGCATTTGATGGTATATTATAGTGCTGTGTAATGTATCCAGTTCTATAAGGGCATGTTTAAGAATGAATGGCAAAATTTTATACAAATTCAATTGAATGCAGGCATTTTTTTCATAGTCATAACCATGGAAGAATATAGTTTTGGAATATATCTAACTCTAACTGGAGATTCATAGAGAATATAAAGTAAATGCACTTTTTTTAAGTTTCTACTTTTCGAGAATAAAGTCTTCAAATTTTCAAATTGTCCAAAATTTAAATATGTTGTTGAACTCGGGCTTCTGAACAAAAGTTACCGTGGGCACGCAAAAATTATATTTATAGTTTACGCGATACAGCGTGTTGAAGTTGTGAAATGTCGCTTTTAGGCCATTATTAACTGAACTTTATAGGTGATAATATTCATCAGAAAATAATCTACACAACAGTATAACACTTGGCCAATGCAACAGTATATTTTTTAAGCATTTTTTCAAACAATATATAGGGTATATCATGACTTTTTTCGAGTTACGAAAAATGAAAAGTATTTGTGTTGGAAATTTCTGATGAAATCG
Organism: Chrysolina americana; assembly: GCA_958502065.1. NCBI lineage: Eukaryota > Metazoa > Arthropoda > Insecta > Coleoptera > Chrysomelidae > Chrysolina > Chrysolina americana. The sequence goes on from OY293416.1 coordinate 46,218,177, forward strand.
TCTGAATTCAAAAAGTATGTATATTTTTCATATATACAGTAAAGATTGAAAGTATACTTGTGACGGTTATATATTCTTTGGGTTACGTGATCTGATCAATTCAGTGCACCAGTTTCATGTACTATGTGGCCACTTGACAGAACGTGAATTATGAATATTATACAGTGTGACTCAAGTATACAGGAGACTAATATTAAGAAAATTTACAGAAATACCCTGTATAAAGAAAACGGATCGGTTATTTTTCCAGATTTGTTCCCATTTTTCATATGAACTTGTGTGGAAAATACAGAATTTTTCTGTGTCTATGGTTTAGCATGAAAAAACCGCAATATCATTATAATTATGTTTCGAATACCAATAAACTTTATTTGAATCTGTTGAAATAATACTAGTCCGTATCAAAATTGATGTTTTTGTGTTGGATATATTTGATAAGAACGGCTGAACTCATAATATTTGAAAATCGCATTATCTACAGAGGGGATTGAAAGTGTATGTGTCTCTGTTATATTTGCTTCGGATTATGTTATAATCAATTCAGAACACCGATTATATGTACCATGAAATTACTTGAAAAAACGTGAATTATCAGTAGTATACAGTGTGACTCAAGAATAAACGAAACCAATATTACCAAAAACTACAGAAATATCCTGTATAAAAAAAATTTGTGGGCTAATGACAGAATGTTTCTGTCTAGTTTTTGTTTAAACATGAAGGTACTGAACGAACGTTTATTATTGTTTTGAAGCATATTTGAAATTGATTCCTGACAAAATGACCCACATTTTCTGCTTGATGCGAGTACTCTCAGATTATGGATATACAGAATTAGTTCAAAATACTTCGTTAGTCCGTTCTCAATGAAATAACGATATAGGCATATGAAGTGTAAACCATGGCTGCCATAAGTATAAACATATACTTGAGTCACACTGTTTAATATTCAAAATTTACGTCCTATCAATGGCTACATGACACATAGAACTGATACACTGAATTCATCAAATTACTTAATGCAAAGAATATATAACAGATAAACGTATATTTTCAATCTCCTCTGTACATATGAAATAAAAAATATATTTTTTGAATTCAGCCGATCATACCGGATTGATGCAACACAAAAACTTCAATTATTGTACGATCTGACTTATGACATTGATGCTTTATTCTGAAATAATTTACATTTTCCATAACGGAAAACGTTATGGTTTACCCTGTATATTGTTTGAAAAATGCTTGGAAAAGATACCGTTGCTCTGCCCAAGTGTGATACTGTGGTGTAGATAAAAAACCTTATGGAAATTTTGTGATATTACCACCCACCTGAATGCGGACATTTTACAACTTCAACACTCTGTATCTGGTGAACTATACATAGAATTTGTGTGTGCCCATGGAAACTTATGTTCAGAAGCCCTAGTTTAACAACATATTGAAATTTTGGACAATTTGACCGAAATACTTTTTGCATAAGAATTGTGCGTGGTCCTTTCCTACTATTCATGAGTCATTCACTCAATTACTTTTAGATGGACATTTCTAGAATGTACTTCACTCACTCAATTCACAGTACAGAATAAACCAAGTGAAAAACTTTATCAAAATATCGAATAAAATGTACTTCACAAATCTCGAAATCACAACATAAAAACCCATCTTTGTTGACGCTTGTCAAACAATATATTTTTCTGTTTCTTGCAATTCCAGACCTTCTAGATTGTTAACTTCACGTTAACACTAAATATACTTGCAATAGCAGCATTTCACATCGAGTAATTTTTGGCCAAAAATTTGAGGCGAGAGCTGTCTGTGCATCGGTGGGGTAAGTGATTATTGTTGGTTCATGAATCATATGAGTGTGAGTAGTATATCTGAGCCAAGATGATGATCGCCTGCATTCATCCAACTACGATTTCTGTCATTTTATGACCAGACGGTTATTTCGAAGTCCATATAATCGGAACAGCCATTTGTCAGAATGGTATAGGTAGAATTTTATTATGATCATTTACCGATATATGAGATGAATGAGGAATTCTTCATTGCTTCGGTCAGTCCCAGTCTCACTGTGTACTCATCCGTTGAAACAAAATTATGATATTCATAAGCGGATTCAATCAATTACTGTTCTCCGGTTTCTACTAGTTATCTCAGAGGAACACATGTTCGTCAGGGAATTGAAAGGATTACTTAAAACCGAAACATGTAAAGTAACAACTCACCGCAATAATGAATAATGCATTCGAATGCTATATTCATATCGAATGTATGCTAAGTGAACGAGAAATTTGAATAAATGACGAAAATAGATGTGTTGATACATGCGCTTGCCTTTTCTTCGAAGTCATTTCGAATGCGATCGAGCTCGAATTGTATTTTGAAATGTAAATGACGTGTCAAAATTGCCAAAGAAATTTCTTGTAAGTTGATAAATCGTCTTTGAACATGCAAATATAGAACAAGATATCGAAGAAAGATATGATGACAATCGAGTGCTCAGCCTCGTGTCGAACAACGGGAGACCAGTGACACTAATTCCTCATTATTCGCTTTGAATGGACGAGGCTGGTCTCATAGGTATTCGAATTCGAATATGTTTTTATTCGTTTTACATGCAAGAGCTTGTCGGTATTTTGGCTCAAATGTTGTTTATTTGTTTTTTTATAATGTTGAAAGAATACAGGGGAACCCTTCTCTTTAAGCGTTTCCACAAAGTGAAAAATAAAGGCAAACATCTGTCAGAAAACAACTACTTCTGTGGCTAATACCACGACGGACATTGAACTATAACTGACACATATTTGTGCAACGTTCTTCAGAGAAGACCCAATTGCAAGTGCTTGTCTCGTAATGAAACAGAAAATTATCCTTCATTTGGCTGGGAATGCCGCCTGCAGACATGCATGTTTCGAGGTTTATTGCCTCTCATCAGTGACAGGGTAGGTCGGACAACATTATAATTGTCCTGTCCCTGCCATATGAATAATAATCAACTCTTTGACTAATATTTCCCCACGGATAACACCACGATCTACAATCAAGTTGATCGAACATTTTTCTGATCACTTGCGGTTCAGACAAAAGCTAATTCTATATCTTTTGGTCTTCTGACCTTCTCTTTCAAAATATCATACCACAGCTTCCAATTGTATTATTTTGAAAGGGAGCCAACATTTGTTGAAAGTGTAACAGATTTTCAAAGTACATTTCATTCAATTCCATATCCCATGTGACTATAGCAGTTAGATAAACAAATTTTCACGTGTGGTACTATAATTGAAGATTGTCTCAATATGTTCAAATCATTCCAGATTACCGAAATAACTATTGGTGTATCTATGAAATATTTCTTGCCATTCTGTTAAACATTATTTTTATTCGAATAGAGGAGCTAATGAACTACATCTTGGATGTGATAAATTCATTTCGAAGAAAGTTCGATTTAGAATTAGAATCGAAGATACCCATATCAGCAAAGATCGAATTTTTGACACACTGTAGCTCAATAAGTGGTCATAGGATCAATCTATGAATTAGCATAATGAGGATGCCAGGATCTACAACATATCAACATTTGAGCTAAATTAGCCGAAAGTCATTTCACGTGGTAAATGCGCGGTGTTCTTCAGCGGCTAATTTACAATTTGTTCAGATGTGATAAAAGATCAAATGGAAGCACGGTATTTGTCGAGAAATTATTCGAGAGAAAAAAAAATCCGTAGAAATCAAGTAAAGAACACATTTTAACGATATGAACACCAAACTGATATGTGACATCAAGCGTAAAATTAAACAAGATATAGTTACATCTTGACAACCATCCATATCAAAAAATAAACAGTGTTCTTCAACACTTCTATATGAAAAGAATCAGTTCATCGATCAAGAACATTTGTATGAATATTATTGCTTTGTTTTGTTGTTCTGACCCTCGTTCTGACCTATATTAAAAAAGATTCATATACTCTTTTCTTATTCTTGGTAATTACACCAACGTCACAAGCAATGATTTCATTACTGCTACAATTCAATTTTCGGCTGTTTATTAATTCACTTACTATGAGCTACCTAAATCATTCCCATTTCTTGAGATAACATTATGATAATCATAAATATTTGTCTGTTTTATGAAATCATTCCGCTTATTTCTATAATATTCTCAATGGTATCCAATATTTTTCTCAGTTGGATATCTCACTCTCATGGCATACAATCCATTTTGAGAGTTAACTGGTTTTAGAATGACATTTGTTATTCATTTTTTATTATGATTTGAGGTTTTTTGTTCTTAAAGTATTTGCAAATTTTGTTGAGTTTCTTTCATGAAGATGTTCCACGCAGGATCAATATCTTCACATGTATGAACGTCGAGAAGTTTTTGTTTTCCAACGAACCAGATTTGCTGTTTTCTGCTTCAACATCGATTTCCTACTCATCAAAATACAAACTAGATCTTTATCAACTAAAAAAATAACAATTTTCTCTTAATCTGACAAAAAGTGATGTAACTCACTATTTAATCAATCTGAAAATAAAAATAAGAGTACCCTCATATTACATCTTACCTTAAATAGAACTCGTTCAGTTTCCTTATTAGTGCTGAAGCAGTTCCAACAAGATATAAACACCTTTCGAAAATATGCGATGATAACTGTGTGACAAAGATAACATGAAATAGTGTGTTTATTAATGCTGATTAAATAGGTCTGAGTATATTTAGCTGTATCCATCAGTGATTATTCGAAACAATTAAAACAAGAAATTGTATACATTTATTGAAGGTCAAACAATTAGTAAAAGCATTTGCATAAAAATATGGTGGAGAAATTGAGGAAGGTGATAATCTGATACAATACTTTATTACAGTATTAATATTCACTTGTCCAGCTATAAGTTTTCAAATCTTATGATTATTGTATGTTCCACATCTGCTTACAAAAAAACGACTTTAATTAATTTGGTAAAATTTTCATTGACTCATTTCGGAAAGATTCAACCCTATGTCAGAATCCAATTTCAAAAAAGAAGAAGAAAAATGGGTTTCCGATATTAATTCATCTACCTGTTTGTACTTACTACATTATGTTCTTCAAATCACTATAAATATTGTGTTTTTCACTGGTTATATGAATACCAGTTGTGTTTGAAAAAGCTATAGGAATAGCGAAACGCGTCACATGTTACAATAGTAATATATTGTGAATATTTAAGAACAAGTGTCTTTATTTAATTCTGTGTAGTTAACGAAAGCATCATCTGGATACCGGAGAGACGTATACTTACCTAAAGGTCATGTCCAAAAGGTAACCACTGTTAAAAACTCTCTCAACGGCAAGTATCAGCACAAACTCCGACAGATTTGGTCATCAGAACTGTCGGAAAAGTGTAATACACGACGTTGTTACTTTACATTCCCACTAGCTGGGATTAAATGTAATAAAGTTTGGAATTGATTCCAACGGGCTATCACCAAATGTTAAACCCCACCCGTCGCAATATTATGAATTGATAGAAAAACTGGTTTTACCTGTGTATCTTCTTCCTGCTGCTCTTGGCCTCCATTGGAGTTTCTCCAGGCCTAATTTTACTAGTTTCCTTTTGAAAGGATATTTTTTTAGGCTCAGAGCAGAACTAGATTAATTAATATATAGGGCAGCTCGCTTTGTCACCACTCCGTAAGGACTAGATTCGCCTGACCATGAGAAGTAAGACTTGATGGTATGATAATGTTTAATTTTGTGTTTGATCTGATTTCATATGACCGAATTATTATATAGGCCGGTTTCGGCTATCTAGCAAACAGGACAGACTGTAGTGTTACTAAAACTTTGCTCAGCTATTGCAGAATTTCTTGATTTCTTTTTCTAACTTTTCTCTTGGGTTGAAGATTTTAAAAATTATGCTCAACCTTTAACAAGACCGAGATTTAATTAAAATAAATTTTGTTTTTGACAGAAACTGTAAGGGCCCGACAAGTCGAGCGTCCCCTGTAAATAAATAAAAAAATAACCAAAATTGAAACTTCTCAAAAGGAGGTATTTAAGGTATTCTAGCACCTCAAGGGGTGTCGGAGTATCAAAATCAATAAGTCAAATTCCCACTTCTTGGAACCATGGTTCCTACTGAAATTGAATGAAAGAGTCTTTCCCTATTATCGATTTGGTTTAGAAAAGTCGGCAATGTCTATTTATTCACAATTACATATAATCACACTATAGCAACTTTTTCGAATCAGGGATAGAAAAAATAAATGGATTATTTCACAAAAACAGTTTTTTTACGTGGTTAGATTTATTCCCAAGTCTGGTAAAACGACTCAATTCGTCGGCACTCACATATAGGTAGCCCACCTCGTATTTTTCGTATCTTTCCACTTTTAGCGTGATAATCGGCCAAATCAGTCGCTCAAAGCGGCATTCGTTCCATCTCGAAACTTAGATTGACTTTAATCAAACCATCGAACAACAATGAAACGATTTTCTTCACCAACAAAAATATCACATCACCCTTGAATCAAAAGTAATAATTTTGAAATCAAATTTAATGCCGGTACTAACCCCCCCCCTCCGTATATTTTACTGGTCGCTTTCCGTCTTCGAAATTTTCTCCTCGACCCTTATTTCTCGACTGCCTCTTCAAGTTTCTCCTAGTAGGCACCAAAAATATCTTCCTCCGGATCCGACCGTTGGGAACGCCTCGGCATCGGTTCCTCTTCCTCAGGTATTCGTCAAACTTCTGAGTTATCACTTTTCTGTCAATCTTCTGTCCAGCTCATGCGGTCTCAACCTACATCCACAGTCCTAACGTGGCGCTACGATTATGGTTTATACGAGACACCGGTGTTGTCTTATGCTCCGGGGGATATTGAGTCCATTGTGGAGGATGAGAACTGCTAAATATATTTTTACTTTCAGGCTAATATAAGTAAATAAGCCTGATGTAGTTTTACTCGACCATTAGGGTAGGACGATTTTCGTCAACAAGTTTCCGGCTCTTGGCAAAACGAACATCGAAAAGAGGAAAAAAACGCGACTCAGTCTTTGAACTCCACTGGCTTTAACCAGACCGTTCTGTTGAAATGGTGGTTCTGATCATAGGGGTACTTGGTGGAATGATGGACACACTGCTCTCAAATCTAAAAATTTTACCAGATTGACGTGATGCGACTGAAATGCAGAAGACCATAATTCTTAGTTCACCCTACCTACACAGACCACATGAATCTCTGACCCACTAATCACTCACCCCACGGACATGGGAAGTGTTTACTGGGTGTTTAGATTTTTCAATAATAACGAGATTTTAACGTTTTAGACAAGAAGTTTTTATTGACAACAATTTTTTCTTTTTTACTGACGTAACTAACATGCATTCTATTTTTATATATAAATAGTCCAGTAAATAATTGAACATATACAAAAACACAATTAAGTAAGTATCGACATTCTCCCCCCTGCTAGAAGGGCTATCCATCTAGTTCCAAACGACAAACTTTCGTCACTGGTCGACGATACTGCCCCGTTGAGGTTCTGGCATCCACAACTCTAATCCTCCCATCTGACCCCGGGTAAAGTCTGTTCATTCTGCCTAATTTCCATGCATATCTTGTCTTTTGTCCATTTATTCCTTAATGTCAGTGTAGGTAAATATTCCTTTACCCATCGCTTCCAAAAACTATCTAGTAACATTTGAGATTTTTTCCATTCACGACGTAGGCTGGCATTATCTGGGTTTAGACGTACTAACGATTCTTCATCTTGTCCACTTAATGATCCGAGTATAAAATGATTTGGTGTAAGAGCTTCAGCATCCATTGGATCACTGGATACTCGTGTCAGAGGTCGTGAGTTCACAAGGTATTCAGCTTCGGCGAAAAAGGTCTGTAATGTTTCTTCCCTCAAAGATTGATCTTGTAAATTTCTTCCAATAATTTTCTTAACGGATCCGATTATTCTTTTCCATGTTCCACCCATGTGTGGGGCACCTGGTGGAATGAATTTAAAACCGATTCCCGTGGAGGACGTAGAACTCGAAATTATTGAAGAATCAATTTTCTCAATGGTATTTTTTATTTCCTTGGAAGCGCCTACGAAGTTTGTGCCGTTATCACAATATATCAGCTTTGGTTGCACTCTTCTACTTGCCATTCTTGAAATTGCCATGATTGCTGATTCACTTGTTAGGGTATGAGCTATTTCTTAGTGAATGGCACTTATAGCAAGTCATATGATAATCACACCCCAACGTTTTTCCGTCCTTCGTCCAATTTTGACATGAAGTTGACCAAAATAGTCCATCCCCACATTTGTAAACGGTCGTATTTCTCTGGAGAATCTAACTTTCGGTATCTGTCCCATCAACGGTTCTCTCATTTTTACATTTCTGCTCGACCATTCGATACCCAATATTTCTGCCTCAGCTCGTTCAACACCATTTCAACTCCTCTATGGCGAAACTTTTCATGGAAATGTCTTATCAACAATTTGGAGTAATAATTTTTCGGATCCAAAATGATTGGGTGTTTTGTATTATCACTCAAACATTCTACCAAATTTGTTCGTCCTCCCAGCACTAAAACACCATCTTTCAATTCTGAACAAAGATTTCGAAGTCTACTGTGGCTGTCTATGTCTTTTCCTTTTTCCATTTTATAGAAATCGTCTGGAAAGCTTTCAATCTGAGACTGTCTGGTCCATATTTTCTCTACTGCTTCAAGCTCCTCTACTGACATTTCTTTTTGGAATTGATCACTGCATTTCTTCATTTTCCTTTTGAATCTCAGACACTATGCTGTACTTCTCATTAATTTCAACCACGAAGAAAATCTCTTGACATCGGGCAGAAAACTTCTGTGCTCTGAGGTTATGAAACAATCTTGAATAAATTCTCCTTTCATCTCTGTGGTAAAATTTTCAGTAGAATTCTTCACTTCTCTAGGCCAATTCTGTTCTGGTTGTCGTAAGAACTCTGGAACAACAAACCATACATCTGAAATAATTTTTTTTCTTTCATCACAGCATGACCTTGTTGCTTCATCGGCAGGGTTGAGATGAGTTGGTATCCACCTCCAGTCCACTACATCGGTTCTTTCTTGAATTTTTCCCATCCGATGTGCAACAAATTGTTTAAATTTGCGACCATCGTTTCTGATCCAAGAAAGAGCACACTTGGAATCGGATCAGAAATAGAATTGATGAATATTTATATCCAATTCGATTCGATGGACTGAGCTAGTCTACTCGCCATTACCGCTGCTTGTAACTCGACTCTAGGTATGGATAAATGTTTTAATGGCGCAACTCGAGTCTTTGATGCTACCAGTGAAATATCTACCTCTCCATTTTGTTCTCCAAACACCCTGAGATATGAAACGGCTGCAAAGGCTTGTTCGCTGCTGTCACAAAATGTATAAAGCTCGATTTTCATTGCTGTTGGGATCATTAAACTGTAGCATCTCGAAACTCGGATATCTGTAATTTTTGGCAAGTCATTGATGAATTTTATCCAAATTTCAAACAAATTTTTAGTTAATTCGTCATCCCAATCAATGCCTGATCGCCAGATATCTTGCATTAAAATTTTTCCTCTTATGGCAAAACTGGCTATCAAACCCAGAGGATCGTATAAGGACATCAGTGACTTCAGGACTATTCCTTTGGTGGGTTTCGTATGTGCAAGGTCTTCTCTCAAGTTCAGTTTGAATAGAAACTTGTCGTGTTCTGTATCCCACCATAAGCCGAGAACCCTGTGGATGGCTGATCCATCGTCTATATTCTTAGTAGCAAGTAAATCTTCAGAACAAGTCTTTCGAATGTAAGGAGAATTTGTCATCCAGTTGACTACATCAAAGCCAGCCAACTTTTGTATTCTGCAAACTTCATTTATTGTCTCCGCAGCTTCCTCCTCGGTGTCTTTGGAGTCCAAATAGTCATCGACAAATTTTTTTGTTAGTGCTTCTCTTATAGTTGGATCCGAAGCATATTTCTCGGCATTTTGATTTTTTACGTATTGGGCACAAACTGGTGAACATGTCGCTCCAAAGGTCATAACTATTATTTCATAGATATCGGGAGTTCTATGACATTCCAAATTTCGCCAAAGAAAGTGCTGAGAATCTCTGTCTTCCTTTCGAATCCTAACGTGGTGGAACATCTCCCTGACATCCCCACAATATCCAAATTTTCTCTGCCTGAACTTCCACAAAATTGCAACCAGGGATTGCAGTAGATCAGGACCTGCCAGAAGAGCATCATTTAAACTAACGCCGTGTGACATGGCTGCTGCGTCAAATACTAATCTGACTTTTTTTTGTACGGATTTTCGACTGCGAAGTGGGGAAGATACCAAGTACGGGGACCTTCGATATTTGCTTCTTCTGGGCTCAGTTTTCTAATATATCCTTTCTTCTCATACACTTGAATTTTTTCGCAATATTCTTGGGCAAAGTTTTCATTTTGTAGACATTTTCTCTCTACGCATTTCAGTCGCTGCACTGCTTTGAATTTACTCTCTAGTAATATTATATCATCACTTCCCCACAGTAGACCTATTTCATATCTACCATCAATTTGCTTTGCTATTACTTTGAGAGCTCTTGAAATTTCGTAGTTATGACGAGTTGGTGTTACTAATACACCAAAGCATTCTGTTGAGAAGGATTTTAGAAACATTTCTTGTAAATTATCAGCACAGTTTTCAGTTTCACATATATGCAATGTATGAGCTTTGAAGATGTCTTCACTGTTGTTTGTTTCTCGACTTGGACCATGAAGTGCCCATCCCAACTTAAATCTAGTGGCTATTGGTAAATTTCCTGATCCACATCTTATCTGACGAGCAACAATTCTATATTGTCTTGCCCGATTAGAAGTTCTGGTTTCTCATTGATAATTTCTCTGACGGAGATATTCTTTAGGTGAGGATATGTTTTCCAATCTTTCATTTTTATATTTTGAACAGGTAGTGAAAGACCCTTATGGTCCTGGCTCCTATCATTTTGAAAATCTTCTGACCTCCATGTTTCGAAATTTTCACATCTATTTTCATCGAATCTGCCTCCATGGACGTCTTTTCATTTGTCCATTGGAGGCACAAAGATTCTTGGAATCCGGTGAATCCTAATTTATTGGCGATCGTTTCGTCAATCAGCGTAACGGTTGATGCTTCATAACACAATGCTAATACTTCTAACTGCCCTTCTGGCCCGAATAAATTCACTGGGATAACTCTGAGCTGTACCTTTTTCGTATCGTTGCGGGTAGCATACACCAAATTTCTTTCCACTTCAGCCATAGGTTCGTTATTTTCTACGGAGGGTTCCATTTTGTGTAATAATTTATAATGAAATAACCGACATCCATTGATTCCGCAGTGTTTCTTTCTTCTGCATTTCATTTTCTGATGATTTTTTCTCAAACAAGAAAAACAGAGTTTCTTTTCAGTTACGGTTTTCCATCTTTTTTCAATGTCATCTTCCATAATTTTTTCACAATCATTTTCAGGGATCTGTTTCTCGCAATATTCACATTTTTTGTCAGTCGGTTTTTCAGTGGTATTAATTAAGTACTCTTTCGGATTTTATGTAATAAACAGGTTTATTTCCGAATTTTTCGCCAGTTGAGGAATAAGGAGTACTGACAAAACATGCTGCTTTCGCTACTTCTCCCACCCATTTCGAGAAATCTTCAAGATCAAGTTCACTGTTCTTCTCTACAATTTGCTCCCCCATCTCAGTTTCAAATGATCTGGCAGTTTATTCAGGAGGTATTTTATGAGCTGAGGGTTCTTTAGATGGCCAGGCGATTTCATGGTCATCATTATTGAAACAATGTTGAATACTTCACTGGAGAACTGAATTAATCTTTCAAAGTTAGAATCTTTCAAAAATGGCAAGCATCTGATTTTATTAATTATTTCGTCTATTATGAATTCTGGCCTTCCAAAGCGTCTTTCTAACGTCTCCATTACTAAAACAACATTATCTGCCGTCAACATCATACCAGCTACTGTAGATTTAGCTTCTTCTTTCAAGCACCTTTGGAGTTTTATCATAATTTCTTCATTTGAGAAGAATTCACAAATATTTTTATACTGTCTATGAAACAATGGCCATTCTTGTGGGTTCCCGTCAAAATATGGAAAGTCTTTCTCCATTGCATGTCTTGCTATCAGTTTATCGTGTTTATTTTGATTGGGAGACGACACAGTTTTGATAGCACTTGTAATGGTTTCGCAAAATAATTTTATATCATTTCCAGAGTGTTGCCTGTTTCCAGCTTCGTTTTCAAAAGGTTCTTTGTTTATGTCATTTACCCATTTTCCTACGGATTCATTTCTTTCGTGTTGACTGTCCTGAATGAGTTCTAGGGGTAAAACATTTGATCTCACCGAAACACTATCTACTTCTTCTTGGGCATCTAGTTCTGCATTTCGAAGTTCTTGTTCTAATTTCAACAGTCGCATATTTTCTTCAATTTCTTTTCGCATGAATTCATAGTGAAGTTGTCTCTGTCTCTTCTCCAATTCTAGCTTTTTTCTCATTTTCCAAAGCTAGTTTTCTTGTTTCCAAACTCACCAAAGAACGTTGAGAGTGTCTTTCGTATTGTATGCATCGAGGTCAATGAAGGCACTGGATTTGCCACTGTCGCAGTGGTATTTTTGGTACCACCAAAATTGTCTGGCCAAAGTCTGCAGGAAGACTTTCATTAACTCCTGCTCCGGTTCGCTTTGGCTGCTCATTTCCATCCTTCTCCATTTCGTGTAATAGTCGGGGTCACCAAATGTTTAGATATTTCAATAATAACGAGTTTTTAACGTTTTAGAGAAGAGGTTTTTTATTTTTTACTGACGTAACTAACATGCATTCTTTTTTTATATATAAATAGTCCAGTAAATAATTGAACAGATACAAAAACACAATTAGGTAAGTATCGACACTGGGTTTAATGATACACCAGCGCGCCCTCCGGGTGTATTTGGGCTCCGGAGACAGGGCCTAACTGGAAAATTCCTGGCGAAAAAGAAAAGTCCTGACAGTTCATAATTTTATGTTGTTCTATGATTTACAGGGTTTTCCAGAACTTCATCTATTCCTCTCTACTAAGTAACGGGCCCCTGAAGTTGCAGAACGGAAAATGTTTCCTTGGGATATCGTTTTGAACTAATATTGAAAATCTACTGAATTTTGGTGACTGAGAAATCAGTTCAATTCGTCCGATGAGGTGTCATGTATAAGTCAGGAACGGACTGCCTCCAATGGTCCACACCACAAAACTTTGCAATGACAAAGAATTTTCATTACTTTTCAGCAACACAAAGTTACCTGGGCAATGTTCTGAATGGAAGTACTAGTGTGTAACGATTTTTTATCTAAAAACACTTTTATTCGACGATACCCAGCCTGAGCCCATAATTATTTGCATTTTTTTTTTTCGTTTGGGAGTGCATAGATGGGGTTGAAATATCACGAGTACTTTTTGATTTTTTTTCCTTAAACCCTTCGTTACTTAGAAACGGGCCATTGAAATAAAAAAATTGAACCTATTCTTCTTCGATAACTTATCATGTGAAATTTTGATAATTTTTACATGAGTCGGTTGTTCTGCCACAAAGTCAGGAATGGCCGGCCCCCATAATTCAACACATCAAAACTTTGAAATTACCGAATTTTTTCAACATTAAAAAAACAAGGAAATCAATCATAATATCATAACAATAATTGGAGAAAACATGCAACAATAATGAATTGAAAAACACCGTATAAATATACGATTTCGAATTCGCATGATTAATAATTATTGCATGCACAAATGAATTGCATATATATTCCCAGCTACCTCAGCTAGGAAAATTAACTCAGGTCTTTCACATAAATCATACATTGCTCCTTTACCTCATAATGCCTTTTCTCTATGATCTCATGGTAATATCATCATTAGCAATTCCCAAAGAGGCTTTACAGTTACTGATTAACAATTCAAATGAGGATCTATTACGATTTCACATAATTTACAACCTGTGAACTAATTCAGTATTAATTTTGTTTGTATAATCCAACAGCAAAACCAGATCTTGCTTGCATCCTTTTATGTTTTAATTATATAGGAAGACACTGTGGTCAAGAAAAAATTCGTAAACTATGGGAAAGTTGTTATATATTAGCTCTCTAGTGAATATTGGAAATAATTATTCCTTTCGCATCCATAACAAACACCTTCGTAATGAATTCAGTGCCGTGCGTTTTTTATATTATATTGAAGGACTGCTTGGTGTTTAATGTTTGATTCTGCCTGTAATTTTATCTATACCATTTCGGAACTAGATCAGAATAAGTATTTTTTTCTACCTTATACTGAAAAAAAAACTCGCCTTTCTCTAATGATGTTTGAAATTTTTTTCCACTAGGAGCTTTTTTCAACTTTTTGTGAAATTGTGGGAAATAGAAATTATGGTTTACGTCATTATAGATAAACCGGTGATCTAAAGGCCTACACAGAAAAAAATAAATTGTTGACTTGAATAAAATCTAATTGAATCAAACAAATAAAAGTTTAATATATGTAAGACAAAATATAATTTCAAAATAAGTAAAATTATGTCTTATTGGTTTTGGATTAAATTTGAAGTTTCAATCAAGTGAAATAAAATTGAATGAATCAAATATCTTATTCAACTCATATATTGTTGGATTGAATGAGAAATATGATTACATCCACAAAATTATCTGATTGCTTTAATAAAAATATTTATTCAAACAAGTATTTATGTCGAATCGATGATTTCAATAAAATATTATAGATGAGTATATTATAGTGATTCCCTTGAAAGAAATATTCAATTTGATAACTGCATATTTGAATTGATATTATCGATAACTCGATATGAATTAGGAAACGCTTCATTGAATATATGAATATTAGAATAAAATAATTTTCCTACAAGGGTGCGTGTTCCGCCCTATTCCCGCACGCAATTTAGTTTGAGAGGTGACATTTTCCCGCACTAGTGCGGGAAAAATTTTCCCGCACGCTACTGTCACTTTAAGTGAGTTTTTCCCGCACTAGTGCGGGAATAATTTTTCCCGCACGCAAAAGTTTGTTCAAGAGAGCAACATAAGATGTTTCAATGCGCTTGTAGAAAAAATATTGATCCTAACTCATACGGAAAGGTACTCTCCCGCACTCGACTGCTTACCCGAACTCCGCTTTGCGTCGTTCGGGTAACGGCAGTCTCATGCGGGAATGGTACTCTTTCCGTACTTGTTAGGATAATAACTATTCCGTTGTTCGATTGAAGCAAATATTATATTTCTGTTGATACAAATTTTCATTTGTTATGAGTTAGAAATTGTTTCAATTGATGATTATATTATTATATTCAAATCAAAGATGTGTGAGCATTGCATTGAGAATTCCATTTTGTTATCGCGAATTGAGATGCCATCAGGTTAATACACCTGCGTTTTTAAATGAATTATATATAGTCGGGTCGAGTAAAGAAAAGTAACCAAATAAATTTGCTTGAATTAACAAAACTATTTTTTCCGTGATGCCTCACATACAGTACTCGCCATAAGGTGTATAAGATATGGAAAAAATCTTTATTATAGGAAGGAGCATTGGAAAAAAAGAATATTGGATGACCGATTGGGCGCATTTCCGTCAATCTGGAAATCGATTTTGACATGTCACCAGATTATTGGTATGGCGTCAAACTGGAAAAACTTGCTATGAAGATGATATAAGTGGGGTATGATGGCAAAATATTAAAAACATTTATTTAAAGAGTTGCCTGTGTTGCCTATGAGTTGGCAGATTAATACCCCTAATCCCCTCTCCCCAACTTTCACGCCACTGGATTAATATCGATTTTGTTATCTTTTTCCTTGATATTTTCCATACAAAAAAAGGTATAGGATCAAAATTGTCAACGGTTTTCAAGACATTCGAAGTTGAATAAGGGTGTGCATATGTGATTCGGAAACTCAAACTCATTTTAAATATCGGGAATGTTTTAAGAAAAGGTCCCTCATGAATGCCAACAATTTTCGAAATATTTTTATTTGTATTCATTGCATGGTATGAAATCTCTTTGTTGGTTATGAATAGTTATACATTCCTTTCAGAAATAGGGAGATATTGTTTAAATTTTATATGTTCTTCGGTACCATAGTATTGCGAAAAACCACTTCAATACATTGGTGGACATTGCGTTCCACAAGAACGCAGAGGATGGTTAAGCGATAAAATAACTTGCAAAAATACATAAACCAGTTACAAATAAACAAACAAGATAGAAAAATTACAAAATAACAATGAAACAAAAACATACATCAACACATGATATCATAAAAACTGTTCAAACGAGCCGCCTTGATGGTTCATACAAATATTGCAACGATGCAAAAGAGACTGGCGTGTCCTCTTGAATATTCCATGCATGTTTTGAATGTGACTACATGCTAAAATTCTACCAACCAAATCTTCTTCACTTTCCACTGGAGTTTCGTATACCAATGGCTCAAGGTATCCGCAAAGGAAAAATCTAATGGATACAGATCAGGAGAGCTTGCCGGCCAGTTTATTGGACCACCTCTTTCAATCCATTTATTAGCAAAACTGATGTTCAGATGGTCACGTACCTTTGGAAATAGGTGGATCAACCGACATATTGGTACCACATTCTTTGACGGACCAAAATTGGTACATCTTTCAATAGTTCTTGCAGTTTATAAAGTGAAAATGATTCTCTATAATTCCATCCCGAATATTTTGCCCAAATTTTTGTCGGTATCCCTTAAAATTAACCCCATGAGGATTTTCTTCTTCCCAAATATGACTGCTATATCTGTTAAAACAGCTTTCTCTGGTAAAATGGGCCTCATCAGTAAATCGAACGTATGTAGGGAAATCGTGTCGTTCTCCGCATTTGTTCAGATACCATCCATAGAAACTCAAGTGGGGTCTGAAATCGTCTGATCCTAAAGCCATTACTTTTTTCGAATGAAAAGGATATAGCTTTTCTTCATGAGATACTCTATACAGGCCGTTTCTTTTATCATGTGGTAATATTGCTATATTCTAAACCGTAATAGATACAAAGACGATTAAATGGGAAAAAAGGTAACTACTGTGGTGAGCAGTAAATTTGTCATAGAAAATTTACGGGGATTCTCGCCCTTCCGAACTTATACAGAAAAAACTGAAAATGCTGTTTACGGTTTTTTTACGAATAGAATTGTTATTTCAGAAAATTAAAAAAAAAAATGAAATTGGAAAGTTTTATTGTATTCAAAATGAACTACGTAACGATAAATTTTTAATCAAACGTTTCGTGTCAACACCGCCATCATCAACAATTTTTCTCAAATACGGACCTGTCTATTTCATTACAAATATTGATAGAGCGATAAAATCACAATTCAGTGGTATATCACTCTTGACATTTTCACATAAAATAAAATCATCAGTGACAACAATTTTTAATTACGGTCCTGTCGTTAGTTTGTTAGTTTGTTTATGAACTCCACAGAATCTAACGCTTCGATATAAAAATTATCAGTGACGTTTTGAATGAATGTATCTATGAAAATTGTATTTATACTATAAAAATTCATAAAAGATTTCCGCAGTTTCAGAGACGAACGATAACAATTTATCCCAGAAATAAACTTACTTAAGAGGAGAAGAAATCAAACAAACATAAAAACAATTTATTTCATAATGAATTTGTGGAAGAAAATAAAACCACTACCGAAAAGATTTATACATTAAATGCTCGAATTGACGACCTCTTTGTTGAATGCACATAAGTTGTCTGTCCATACAATTTCTGTGGCAATTTTCTAGCATGATGGTTGTAATGCTATTACATGCATCTCTTATTTTCTGTTTGAGATGGTCGATATCGGTACTAGGTGTCGAAAAAACTTTATCCTTTATATATCCCCAGACAAAAAAATCCAAAGGAGTAAGGTCTGGGGATCGAGCTGTCCAGGCAATTGGTCCATTGTTTCCAATCCACTTTGTTGGGAATATTGCATCTAAATGTTCCCTTACTATTGCTGCATCATGGGGAAGGGCACCGTTTTGTTGAAAATATTGTATTTCGCGGCTGGTGCTTAATGGCAATTCATCTAAGTAGCCATCAAACTCATTGGATAAAAAATTTAAATACATTTCACCATTCAAATGCTCATCGTAAAAGAAAGGACCTAGTATGTTTGTTCCCAAAATTCCCCTCCCTATTTCTACGTCTTAACCATTTCGCAAATCGTAATCCCTTTCATTAAGGCGATGAACTTTGCGTATCCTGTTGCATTTGTATTTGTTCTTTTTCAAAATATTTCTGGTAGATATTACAGATATCCCAAGTTCGTGGGCAATGTCTCGTAAAGAACAATCTTGATTAGAAATATTTTTGTAACTGACCAATCTTAGATTTAAAAAAAAAACGCTTTTTTTCACTTTTTAGTCTTTATAAGGTAATATTTGCTTACCCAAAACATTTATTTGGTTCCTTATACTTCCAGTAACAACACATTTTCTAGTTTTATTTCTGTCAAATGCACCACAGTCTCTCAAATTTCTTTCTAATCGTCTAAACATTTGAATGTTTGGAATGCGACGATTCGGGTATAGCTTACCATAAATATTTCTTGTCAAAAGAGGATTTCTATTTGATTTTGCATAAGTAAATAGCGTATCAGTCCTTTCGTCTTTCATATACATCTTTAATATGTAACCGAGTGCTTAAATGTCTGACAGTTCTTAACAGATATCAACAACTCATTTAGTTTTCCTGCCATAGAAAGCCTACGTGTTTAAATATGGTAAAAGAAGTGAGATGCTATTTGATTGTACCAAAATAGACAACACTTGTATTTTGATCAAAACCTGATATTTTCATTACTTCCAGGATTGAGAATTATGCTCTTGCTTCTCCATAGGTGTAAACTATATCTGTATATTCTGCAGACTTATATTGGTCCATGTCGTATACATGAACAATTGGTGAACTTACGAAAAAAATAAATCGATGGAATCAGGCAGTAACGCTTCAAGTGAAAACTGTCAATATGAATAACACTATTTGACTATTGGCATTTTCAAAGCTCACTATTTTTCGTTGGTGGATTATGCATGAATTCCCTTTGAATGACATGAGTTTAGAACTATTCAGCAGTACAAATCAATGCATGATTATGGATATCATTGTGAACAAAACAACCTCACTACAATCCAAATGTTTTGGAGTGATATAAGAAATCCTTGGTTGCTAATCCTCAGTAAGTAAGCTAGGAATCACACTGACCGACCAGTATCGACCGTCCGCGACCGTCCAGCCAACTACCAAAATTTTAAGGGATCAATAAAAACTTTCAAATTCACAATGATCGACCAAAATTTTCAGCAGTTTTTGTGACGGACGGTCGGTCATGGTTGCTCAGTGTGCTGGCTGCCTAATGCTTCAATATTTATACGCCATCTTCTAAAATTCAACGAGAAATACAAATGTGGGCACAATCTATTTGGAATTTCACCATAAGGCCATGATTTTCAATGCAAAAGACGTAGCAACGTTTGACAAAATAATCCACAGTGACTTTCCATATCACATACGCACACACTTGAGAATTAGGGAATAGAAGACGTAATCAATATCAATCCAGTGGCGTGAAAGTTGGGGAGGAGCGATTAGGGGTACCCATCTGCCATACGCCTCTGTTCGTAGTTACAACACGTGATTTGCATTGAAATTATTAAATAAATGCTGTCATGTGACATACCAAAATTTCTTTTCGACACTTTCAAAACCCTGTTTATTGAAACTTTATTCCTTGAAATGAAGTGAGGATTTGTCTCTTTCATTTTGGAGACGTGCATGTTTCGAGGTTTTGCCTCTCGTCAGTGCTAGGGTACGTTGGACAATATTAGAGTCGTTCTGTCCCTGTCCAATGAATAAAAACCCAACTTTTCAACTAATATTTCCGCTTAAATGAAGCCGCGACCCACACTAAGTTGGTTGCAGCGCCATCCGTAGGGAAAATAAAAAACTACACTTTGAAAAGCACAGACTCCAGGAAGAGTTGACTGCATTAAATTCCCCAGCCAAATGAAGGAGAGCTACTATTTGATTAAAAAATCAGCACTTGCAATAAGGTATTCTTGGAAGAACGTTGCACACATATCTGTCAGATGTATTTCAATGTCCGTCGTGGTATTAGCCAGGGAAGAAGTTGTGTTCTGTAAGATGTTTGCCACATTTTTCCACTTTGTGGAAACTTATGAGAAGGGTACTTCGACATTGTCGATTTCATTCGTTCCAACATGATATTTACAAAAATTCTCGGTAGCGGGCCGTTCTCTAGAGCCACTGCAAACATTTAAGACTTTTCATAACCAGAATGCCCCAGAAGTTAGTTGGAAAATGTTACCTCTAAACCTTAGAACTCCACTTCTTCGGTAGGATTAAAGGGATTAGTTCATTGCTTGGATTGATGATTAAATCTTTCCTAAGATGGAATCCACATATTGAGAATTTATCAATTTTGGTGGTACCAGAGCAGCATCTCATAGACATTTTTTTGTTGTCAAAATGTAGCTTATGATCCCATTTAACAAAAATGAAAAATAAAATTCCAACCCGTTCAAAAGTTAGCAGGGGGGGTTACCTTATGGCCAGACTGTAGATTGTAACATGAGCATTTGTAAAAAAGAAGTGGTCGATGAACCATAAATGATTTTACCCAGTCAACAATATTGTCAATCGGAATCCTATGAAATGACAGCTTGATGCCAAATATTTCAGAACACATGGTATCGAAACCTTTCTATAGATACAATTGGGAAGACATATCGAGATTGAAGTTTGAATCCCAATCAAATAAATGAAGATTGAAACCTTTTTGTGAATGAAAGTCAAGAAAAGGAAATAACCCAAAAACACCAAAACAACGTCAATATTAGTCGACGCGCATTTCGCCAACAAAGTTGGCATCCTGGGGAGTTCAAAAGCATAGTTGGCGAAACGTTGTTTTGGTGATTTTGGGTTATTTCCATTCCTTGAATTGGAATCTCAAGATTATTAATAAAAACTCACGCACTAATACAATTATATTCATTTCTTTATTACATATATTCCATAGCCTGGAGCGATCAGTAAATGAAACTCTCAATGCCTCATTTCAAGAAAAAGAACGGGCTGAAGTATTATCATTCTATAACAATACGAAGCTTATTTCATGAAGAGAACATTACTCAATTCAACACCCTTCACTCCTACTCAAATAAAAAAAGAACAATCCTACATGTTGCTCCAATTGACTGGCCAAGCTCTGCAAGATTCCACTCTAGATAATAGTTTGTTGTGAATGAATGCATTATAATAATGTCTGGCTAGAATGAATGAATAGACGGACGATACGGCCTACTGAGACGCAGTTCCGTTCTGTCTCAGCTCTTCCACTCCCGTCCACTCTTGCTATGATTTTAATTAAATCATTTACTGTATTTATCATGAAACCCATCCGGTTCTTGTCATCCAAGACAGTGGCGCAGAAATATGCAAATGATGAGGAAACAACCCTGCATACTACGAATACTCATTTTCTGCGATAAGAAGTCGGCACCAGTGCCAACTTCTTTTAATATTGATGTTACGAATTCGTTTAACTAGTGACCTTTTTGATGGCCTTCTCGATGCTGAAGACAAATGAAATGACGGTAGCGTTTTTAAAATATTTCATAAAACGATAATTTTTTAAACGGAACACGGAACACATTAATTCTAACCATTCGGCTACCTGACCTCATAAGGCTGATCCAAATAATTCCATCAGAAACTTATGAAACGAAATAGCTGTTTCAGTGACTGTTGTTATACAACGAATTCTAAAAATACATAAGATTTCTCCTCATAAGCTAGGACAAGTGCAAACACTAGAACCTGGTGATCCTGAGAAACAATTGGGGTCTTGATGGGGTGGTTTATGAATGAAGCAGATAAGATCCAAACTTCTATAGACATATTATATGGAGCGATGATGCAAATATTTCAAATCGTGGGATGGATAATTGAAATGATTTTCATTATTGGAGATCCATCTCCACAATACGAAAATAAAGATTTAGTATCAATGTTTGGTGTGGTCTATTCAGAGGCAAAATTATCGATCCATTTTTTCACAATGTTTCTTTTACCAGACCCCGTTACATTTATTAACAAGAGTGTTGGAAAAGTTTTATGGTGATTTTGATCTGGAGGCTCGTTAGACTATTTATTTTGAGCAGGATGGAGTACCTGCATATAATTTCAGTGGCGTAAAAAGAACGTTATGACGCTGTTTCGTTAATTGGAAAAATTAACAATCGAGTTTGATGAAGTGCAATTGAATATGTGTTGGTATATTTCTCAGGAACTATACCAGCACAGACCACCAGACTGATAAAAAGTTCATCTCAACTATATATTTCATAACGCTCTACTAAGGATAGGTGGAAGGGACTTAAAAAGCTTGATATTGTCCAAAAATAAGAATAGTAACTTGAAAATATTAAGAATGTCAATGCTGCACAAAATTTACCTAACATTAATCTAATTCATTTTTAAAACAACGATGTCATAAGCGATTGAGTATAAAAAATTCATTTCATTGTTGAAGATCAGCTGCTCGGAATATTATTGAACACATTCCTATAAAACCATATGGATCTGATGAAATAAATAGTACACTCACTTATTATTGTAACGACCCTGAAGCCGGACCTGACCGCGTCTGTTTGGATACTCATCACCTCACTTTAAGCTACCGTGTTCAATATTGAGTTGAAAAGGTACGCTGTATTCTGTATAGGTGTAGGCAAGCATTTAAATTTCAAACAAAAAGTACCAGAGTTCAAACAAATGGATCATTGGATGTGTGAAAAACCCACCTCGACATTCTCGAAATCTCCCAAAGGAGGTTTTTCAGGTTGACAATGAAAATGGAACTTAGATATTCTGGCGACCTACTATAGGAAATGGAGAACTAATGTGTAAAGCGGATTTTTAACCACTGAACTCAAATATTAATCATACTTTGTACTGGCCGCGAAAACTATCACCGTTCTTCTCGCCTAATAATTTGTGAAAGATCAACTAGAGTCACTGTCCTAAATCTTTTTTGCATAAACCTTCATCGTGGGTGATTCGAATAGAAGAAACAATCATCAGATGAATGAATTATTCGAAAAGTATTTGAATGTAGTAGGGAAGTGAATCCTTCAGCAGAAGGAAAACGAAGAAAAGTCAATTCTAATGCCAATTATGATTTATGAATAAAATGTTTGTACAACCTGAATCTCTCGGAATCACATACCTTTCACAACTTTTCCTATAATGCAAGGATGATATATTTTTCTACTTCTACTTCTTGCCTGGTACTTTCACCAGAAATGAACTTATCGGAAAGCCTTCAAATTTTAATGTTTTTTCGCTCCTTTTGAGATAAATCATCTCAAACACTCGATTTCACTGAATAATTCTTTATGTTTTGAGGGGAACCAGGGCCCCTGCCTCCTTTCCTTTGGGTGGAAGATGTGCCTCGATTAGCACTGATAGACTTTCGTCAGAGGTTGTTGTGTTTGTATCATCGTCGTTTTTTAGGAAATCTACTCGATTTACAGTGCCCTTTGTGTGTTCTAGAACATTAACTCTTCACAAAACTTCTTTCACTTGCCTATTTCGCTTTTTTGACCTCTTCATTGTACTGCGTGTATTCAGCCCATTCTTGGTTGGTTTCTGCTTTATTGGATAGCCTACGAAGTTCCTTTCTGGAAGTTTTGAAGTGTTTATTACACTGTTTTGTTTCTCTGTCATCCTGTATTTTTAGGGCAGCCTTCCTTGTAAGCTGCAAATTTTGCTATCTAGATTTACTGACCTCTCAGGGCTTTTGTCATTTTCTATTTCGTACACGTTCCCTTCGTAGAGTAACCATTTTGTTAGTATGGAATCTGGTCACTCATCTTTCTTTCCTTCCCCTTAGAGTATGGTGTGCGTTTGCTAAATTTTCCTCTGCTACGTTTGCAATTACTTTGCCTATTTGCGGTGGTGGAAAAGCCTTCTCAGAAATATGCCAAGCTTACTAAACTGCTCTCTGTTCCTTCCTCCGTTGGCGTATCAATATCAGTTGTGCACAGCACCGGGATTAATATACAATTTAGAAAGTACGATACAAGTGCGAGTTATTTTTTTGGCTTCTTTGTGTAGTACCTTACCTTGGTTGATTTTCAAGCTTACAACCCTGCCTCCGTGTAGCCAGTGCTCTTGTCCCTCCTTAGTGGAAAAAACTGATTCCTTTACTCAGTTCTGCGAACTTAGCGATTCTTCTGCCTTCTTTGAAAATTTTCCAGTTTCCATGCACTTACCACTGTCATGTGATGCGTGCCTTTTGAGTTGGCTCACTCCTTGAGTACGATCTGCTTCTTTTCCATAGAATTCTATGATCTCCTGCTGCATGCTAGTGATCTGTTTTGAGTTGCCCTACCTTATTTCTGAATTTTGCTCTCCCAAGACTTGTTTATTTCTTGGTATCCCTCAGGAAATTCATCATCCATCACGAAAACCCACGTTTGGGGTATATCCAATGGGGTTTCACCCAACACCGTTCATAGGTTGGTATTGAGCCCATAATTTGTAAATTCAAGCCTTTGCAAAAAAAAACCCTGCTGCCCCTGCTGGCCTTTGGCCTCTGTAATCTTGGATGTAGGTGGTGCAGGCGGCTATGGCCCTTGGAAGGCCATCCCTTCCAAGACCCTCAGGGTTTCCTCTTCTTAGGTCCTTAAGGTTAGGATTGCATCTCTCGGCCAGTCTGCACTATTGAAATCGGCATACTCTGAGCTGCACCGAATCGCCAATCTGACTAATGGGTCTGCAATCCAATTCTTTGATGTTGACCATATCGGTGGACATACATTTCAAGTTCCCTTGAGCAACTTTGCTTTGACTTTGAGCAGTTCACGTGTTATTTCAAGGTTCAAAATTGCTCGTCAATTTAAACACAATTTGACCTTGATATAGAATAACTTTCCCAAATTATTAGCGCTGTCTGTGGTTGTTTTTGGGATAATGAGTAATATTAGCAGTTTTAGGCCCTAGCGGTAAAAGTTTGAACAGTGTGAGTAACCATGAATTTAACCGCATATCGTTAGGACTACATTTTCAAATGGAATGTAAAAATTAACATATTCTTTTTCAAAATACAAAAAAATTCAATTGGAAAAATTCAGATTCTATGTATTTCACTTTTCAAATGATAATTTGTATGTGCAAATCAAACTATTCCATGACAGGGACACGCCTGTTCTCAATGCTAGTACAATATCACATACTCAAACTGAGCAGTGCATAACTTCTGTTCGCCACTGTATTCTTATCATTGCATCTGAAGCATGCATTGGCGTGCTCCAAGCCAATTATTCACTTCACATATTGAAATGATTAGAAGATGACAGCGGAAGTCTGTTCACGACTTAGTTGTTTTGGTTAGCGAAAAAGTGCGCCTCATTTAATACTCAAAATTATTCAGAATGAGAACCAGCAAAATTCTAAGTTATATTCACGCTTCAGTGCAATTCTACGTACATACTACGTACACAAGTAATCAAATAGATATTATAAATAATTTCCTTCTGAAGAATGTACTGTTTCAATTCAGAAGTTTTTAAATATCTTTTGCAAATTTTCCAGGTTTTCGAAGAAACCCCCACATAACACTATTAATAGAGTTATGGAACCTTCAGCTATTCTGAAAGTGGATTTCAAACCACTCTTTGGCCGGTCGCAGATGCTGGGATTTGAACGTGTGTCGTTTGGATGAAAGACCAACCCTTTCTAGCATCACGGCCACAAATTTCAAATAATTTCATCCCAAGTTATTGTAGGATCAATATTGTAGATATGAGAGAATTGAAACGTGAGTAAATGAACATCAAAAAGAAGGTGATGACTGGTAGGTATAATAATGAATCAATTATTGTTTACTATTTACAATTAAGAATAAAAAAGCATTGATACAATATAAATACTAATTATTCTGCCACACTGTCCGGAATAGAAGTCAAATGAGAGATTTGATGCATCCAAAATTACATATAAAAATGCACATGCAGACGTAAATATAATATACATATATAAATGCATGTATTATAATATGTCAATGTAAAAAAGAAATAGAGAAATTATGGTTTCAATTGTTGAATTAGGACAAAAAATTGAGAAATTGAAGTTATAATTGCTCCTTGAATAACATTTTTTAAATTTAATATTTTAATGCATTTATTCTGAGACTGTCTAGGTATATCCAGTATATGTGAAAACTGGGAAATTTGATACGAAAATGGTTGTTTGAAAATTTGGTTGTTTTGAGTAGGTATGTTAATAGTTTTTCTTTCCCAATAAATGGTGATGGCTTTCGCGGCCATCGTTACTTACATGATGACTTTTTGGGTTGTTAGGCTGACGTTCATCACGAGTTAAAACTCATCGTTTCGCCAACACGAGTAGTTGGCATTCTCAAGAGGAATTTTTGTAGTTGACAGCTACTCAATTGTCTATTGCTCGACATTTGAAATTTGTTGTCGAAATAAGTATTTGTGGGTTGTCGTTCTTACCTCTGATTGGTCCATAGCGTTAGATAAGAGTCTTTCTTACCGATTTTAAATGGGTAGGAAGCTATTGTTATTAAATGGGTAGGAAGCTATTGTAGTATTTTTGAGAACTGGTTCTGTTAAAGTTATTGTGGTGTTTCTGGTTTTCAGTTGCTTCCCGGAACAGTATTGAAGTTTCTTCAAATTTCACTCTGTGATTATCGTTATTGAGAGTGTTGATGCGAATCAATCAATCCGGTTTCAATAAGTGTTCTGTACGTAACAGCGAATTTTTCCGTATGTCCTAACCGACCATAGGCCTGATGCTCTTTGATTCTTGTTTTAATGGAAATGTTGTATATTGCTATTTCACATCGGTGTCACCAATTGTAACAGGTTCATTACTGAAAATGAAGAATTATTCGATAAAAAGCGATTAACGTTTTTCAGTTTTTGACAACCGTCAGGGAGATTTATAAAAATCAAAATAAAATAATTGTTATTGCCGAATCGGTGTTCATTTTCAGTAATAAACCTATTACAGAACGTTTCGTGGGTCCGATTTAAACGCTGCTTAAGGAACATGGAATGCAATATGCCAGAAAAGCTTAGCACGTCTCGTTTGTCCTTCGTTGATTATAAATGGTCTTTCAGTTTTTCCGAAAGTTTATAGATAGTTTCAATCTTGAACTTCCATAGAATACATACGTCCCATCCGATCTCTAGGAACTCTGGGAACATACGGTAGGAATGATTTTCTTCTGTTGGTGTTGGTGTTAGTTTGACTGCTTTCGCTGTTTTGAGCAGCCATCGATTCTTTCATCTTTATTCTCTCTTATGTGTTTCATACCTCTCTCAATATCCCCTACTTTGTACCCGATAGAAAGAAGAGCTTTTCTTAGGTGATTCAGTTCTACTTCCAGGTATTTAAGTTCGCAGATTCTTCTGGCTCGATCCACTAATGTCTTTATTATACCTAGTTTCAGACCTAGATGATGGTTTGATGTATTGAGGAGATATCGATCAGTGTGTGTCGGTTTTCTATATACCGGCGTATGCCCCAGACGTCCTCCTTTTCGAGAAATGAGAACGTCTGTATAGGAAAGCCATCAGTTTCTTCTTATCATATTTGTATGTATGTTATTAATATGATTAAGGAATTCGTTGAGATTTCTGGTCCAAAATATCTACATATCTTAACCATACCTTTGGATTTGAATTTGCAATTTCGATTGATTTCTGTTCTAGTTTCTTCATGAAGAAGTTTGCCATAGCTGGCTAAGTGGGCATCTCATTAAAAATTAAGGATGAAATTCCTATTCATTCCGCGGATAATAATGCCTACTGCTTCGCGTCAGACCTAACTCAAACTATCCGGGGGAGAAAAATCGTTATGTTCATGCTTTGGCATTTAAATAACTATTTTCAGATGGTCCAGTGGATTTACAAATGGATATCTTTCGAACAATTAAAATAAAATTGAATCATAAGCTTGCAAATTTTCACTGGAATTTGTTAGCATCGCGTGTAAAACGAAACCTTCAGTTTCAAAAAGTGTGTTCGGTAATATGTCCACATCGAACGACTCGAATGTCCTTTCCAAAAATATACAAAACATAACTTCTTTCTATATAAATAGTATTCCAACACGCATCCATGTGGTTTTATGTGCTCCAACTGGTGCACACCTGCCGTTAAGCCTCAAAACCGTGAAAATCGATGAGGCACAGGTGAAAATTACCCAAATGTTTACTGCAATCTGTGTCGACAGAGAGAAATGAAAAATAACGAGATAATTTGTCCATGAATTACTCGGGTTAATCTTAGTTTACGGTAATGTTCGTTACAAACGATGTTTTCGAGGTAAATTATCGCATAATATAGTAAACGAGGCGTATAACTGTCGTTGTGATTTCCTTCGACATGAATTTTCATGATTTCTTTGGGAAACACTTAAAGTGGTGTTTCACGTTTGTCATATGCTCGACGTAACATTGATTTTCGTTGCTTGTCAATTTGACAAAAAAAATGCCTCTACAAAAATCAAGAGTCGGTAGGACGACTGTTTTTTCTTGCAGTTTTTTTTCAAATTGTATTGCCTAAAGGCAAGAAAATCGAATCATAAATGTTAATTTTACTTCGATAAAAAAGTGTATGGTACGACAATTCAATGAATGTTTAATAAACAAATTAGGTAATTTAGTCAAATAATTATCAAACAAGGTGGAAATTATTCAATTTAATTTAACGAAAAGTGCATTTACTAAAAACAAAATTGTTATGCACGAATTTTTCCTCAGATGATACTTATTTTCGCTTGCATAGTTCATATTTGTATTTTCAATAGTAGGTGTAGAGTGGTATAAATAGAATTTGTACTACTTAAACGATTTGATGGCTACACACTTGCTTCCTATTTCAATACATCAGTTAGGATTCATCGACGAGTGATAATTCTGTCAAAAATTTTTTCCATGTAATTTGAACCTATCATATCTACGTATTACTGACCAAGTGACCAAAAATAGCCAATCAGACAAACATTTAACTGATAAGTGCCCCGGTAAATTATCACTATTGAACAATCAAGTCACCATGGTTATGCCATAGTTTGACGTTTACTCAATTAAATTTTCAAAATGTCAGTCCTTTCCAGTCGATTGATATGATTATGTGACAATTGTATGAAAAAATTTTCTTACTGTATATCTTGCGGCTATTGATAAATTCTCAAAATTTGTCTTATCTCTTCTCAAACGAGTTGCTTTAAGGTAACAAGCAACTCGCTTTGGAAAGTATACGACAAATTATTTCGAAATTATCAATAGCCTTGGGATAATGTATGTGAGAATACTCTGGATTTCAAGGTTTTATCCTTGACGAATGGATCAAATTAAGAACTCAATTTTGAGAGCTGCTATATTTCGCTTATACCACAACAGAATATGTATTGTCTTTTCAATGTTTATAAATCATCTGAAGGCGATTTGATATTATTTATGAAGGAACTGTTTGCCATAATGAACTTTTGCATAAATCTTTCGTTTATATTATTTTTTCCTACTGAATAATATATATTAACAAAAAAGTAAAATACCCGACAAATCATTTTTAATAATAAACGAACGCAGGAACATGAATTAATAGAATCGAATTATGCTGAAACAGCAATTTGGCGACAATACAATTGTCATCTGTAATATAGCGATTGAATCCTATGAGAAATTACACTTCTATAACATTAAATTGCATACTGCATTCCTTGATAACGGTAAAAATGTACAAGTTATTTCATCCAAATAGTTTATTAACAGAAACAAAATACAGCAGAAACGTACTTACGCAGATTCGGATTTGATCAAATCCGGATTTCATCAGAATGTAGTCTGTAGACCGGGAATCCATCAGATTATCCAATCCAATATTATGCACCGTCGAAAAAAATGGCAGACAACACATGAAACGCACCTTGTGCGTGGCGCTGTTGCCAGACTGCAATGGAATTATTTCTTTGAAGAGACTGAAAATCATTCTGTAATTCTGTTATGCCAATAACGTGAATTTGACAGTCACTGTTGAGCAGAAATACTGACACAATTTGAAAGAGTTGTTATCAATGGATGTTTTGGTTGATTTCTTCATATGAGTCTAGTCCTGTGATGAACTGGAATTGATTAATTCAATAATCACAATCAGCAGGAGGCTCTCAGTGGGAACTTTCAAGAAATATTCAATTCAGTTAACTGCAGTTAATATGAGGTATGTAAATCCTTTTTTATGTTGATATAACCAGTGCTCAAGAGCAAAAGTTTATTCGTAAAATGATGTTTGTTGAATACTATTTTTATTATTTTGAACAAGTTCGAAATTTTGTGCCGGTGAGGTATCAACAAAGTGAAATGAATAACGATTATCATTATAAGGACAATTATAATGTTGTCCGACCTATCCTGTCACTGATGAGAGGCAAAATCTGAAACACGCATCCAAATGAAGGATAACTTCCGTTTGATTACAAGACAAGCACTTGCAACTGGGCCTTCTTGAAAGAACGTTGCACAAATATCTGTCAGATGTAGTACAATGTCCATCGCGGTATTAGCCAGGGAAGTAGTTGTTTTCTGACAGATGTTGGCTTTTTCCACTTGGTCGAAACATTTGGAGAGAAGGATCTTGTCATTCCATGGTACATTCATTATTCACATAAATATTCAATTACCAGTTGATTTCATTGAAAATGAACAACACTACAAGTTGCTTTCTAAGTGCAAAGGCCGGCAACACTGTACAAGCCTCAGTCTGACGGAATACATTTCTGCTACCTTCACTATCTGATACAATCGGAATATTGCCGACTATCCTTTAACTTAATTTTGATGGAACAATTTGAAATGGTGGAGGTTCACGCTTTGCAGTGAAGAGATGTATCGATTTGTTTATTCAATATTCTGTTCAAGAAGCTGTTTGATCGGGTAGTTTAAGAGTTTTTTTATCTAGTTTGGTCTGGAAATATCGACCCCACTGAACATGATACATTACATAAGCTAGGTGAAATATATCTAATTTTCAGTTAACATTTGAAACTTACCTCATACCATCATTACATTACGCTTACATCAACATTCCGTTTTGTATGTTTCTAACATTGCTTCTAAACGAAGTTGGATGTTATTCAACCAAAGGGACATGTATATTTAATAATTACAGTAACATTTCAATTTCTATTTGAAGAAAGATAATGGCAATACCGATTTGAATTTCGCACGAATGTTCGATATTATGCTGTCATTGCAGTGTTGTCAGTTGTGGGCTGTGAATTTTCTGAATGAAATCAACATATTAGTGCTTCTCAATTGAAGAATTAATTGCTGAAAATTGTTAAACTAAAAGAATATATTTACTGGAATTAGTAGTCCAAGTAAGAAAGCTGTGTAACCTGCATGATTTATAACTAGTCAATGTGTTATTGTTAGAGCTGCTTTAAAGTTCGCAATTTTCATTGCATGCAATTGATTTCTCGAGTTTTCTACCAATGGATAAGGCTACTCAGCTGTCAAATAGCAACTCATTGGTTGAAAACTCCCGCAATTAATTGCATGCAATGAAAATTTCGAACTGTGAAGCGACTTTTATATTGGTTAGCGTTATCTTGTTTTTTTAACATGCCTCTTACCATGGTGTTATCTAGATCGCATAAGGTGTTAATTTTTTTATGATCATTAACAAGGTGTAATTCTCAATAAAGGGGCTGTATACGTCTTTCTTCAGAGATACCATATCTCTGAAGAATATTTTTACCATTGGGGTCAATTTAACTCTCCAACATAATTTGATGCACTCGTTTAATTTTGGTATGGTACAAGCGAGCAAGTTGAGAAGAAATGCAATTTTTCATTTGAAGAAGTTTTCTCATTTACATCGATAGTTTTCATCCAATAACTGCCAGGATATACAGGAAAAGTTTGTTTCATATTTTGAGCGCATTTAAATAAAAGATTGTTGTTTTTTTGTACTTTTTATTTATTTGAACTAGTTCTGTACGTTGCGATAAAAACAAGATATTCTTCTCCAATTTTTATCCAGATGTATGTATTTTACTTCAACGAATTCATCAAATCATTTTATCATAAAAATATTTCAATATTTCTAATGTGGAATTGGAGATATGTGATAATTTTAAATATCGAAATTCCGAGTTATATGTCGTAATTTTAAAATTCCGAGTTAGATACAACTCAATTCAAAATTCCGAGATATAACTTTCAGTGGTCACGTGGCGTATGTCAATATTGATATTTATATTCGAACATAGAAAATATTTTTTGTTCACATACTGTGTTGTGTTGTGTACACACTTCATGGCGGGCACCGTATATATTCTTCTCAACTGGTCGAATTATAAATATTTTTTCAATCAATATCATAAATGGTTAACAAAATGAAATCACAAGTCCAATTAATTAAAAAACGCAGTGCAATTATGGCCTTTGATCGTAGGATTAAAAAGGACAGCAATTTGTACAGGAAGCCTTGAAACCGATCTTGTTTGTCGCTTTTTGTTGGTACCTAAACATTTGGCAAGGCTGAATCCTCAGATGTTAATTGTCAGTTGTTTGCTACTCACATATGGTGTCGTCTCGATTCCTAATAAGGTGTTAATTTTTTTATGATCTGTCTGGTATAATCAGCTGTTACATAACTATCTACGTTCCTGTAATTACATCACGAACGTTTTATGGTCTGATTTTGAAGAAAGAGGCTGTATACGTTTTACTTACGATAAATTGTTTGTGTTGGATTAGGTACATGCATAGCGATTGGCAATTTTCAACATTGCATTGGAGTCAATTTGTCACCCTTACAAAGTATTTCGGAATACAAACAAATTTGGAGTACTCTTTTCATTTTACGGAAGCATGGAAGGGCCTAGAATTATTTGTTTATTTTATCAGCCATGATTTCGACTTTTATCTCGAAATTTCGCCTTTTATGTCAAAATTTCGACATTTAACTTGAAATTTCGAATTTTATTTCGAAAACTTGTATCTCGAAATATTTACTTTTATCCAGAATCTGAGAATGCACATACCCAAGCTATGTGCCAAAACATACATAATATTTGGAGTCACTTTGAATACACCTTGAGTAAATCCAATATCTCCCGTTCAGTGAGCGGGTTTACATGATTTATATCTATATAATAGTCTTTCAACTAGTAACATCGATTTCCTGGGAAGGATAATTGGAAACAAATTTTGTACGTAATGAAATGAATACATTTAGTGTCATTCGCTGATTTAATATTTCGGATAAAATCAATGAGTTCGTAAGAAAAAATTGCAATGAGTTTGAATCAAAGAAGTTTCTCAGAAAATTTAACCGATGAGGGTATGACAAATAATACTGGTCTGATAGGCTTGTTTTCCTTATAAATTTTCAAAAGTGAATAGTTTTGGAATTTGTGAATTCATGATAATCAAATTAGACTCTTCTACATCGTTTAACACTTTCGATCATGACATTTTGCTTTCAGTAGTAAAATTTTGCAAATTGGCATGAGGATTTCTTCATTTTATCTACAATTTTTGATGTCGATCACAAAGTCTACTTTTTGAAAAATTAGATGCAGGTACTAGCAGTGTAACTCGTGACCTGAAGGTTACAATAAATTTTTTTTCATATTCAAAATACATGATATTTGTTACATACAGTGTGTTTTTTAATGTTCCTTCCCCTTTTATATTTTGAACGTGTCAACTCAAAAAATTGAAACTTGGGATAATGAAATTGATGCATGAATACTATATTTTTGAGTGAAACAGACAGATGAAAATTTCAAGATGGCAACTGGGCGCCATCTGGGAAAAAAAATTAACTAAAAGGGCAGTCTTGTGACACATCCTTTTGAAGCTCCTAACGAATACTTCACAACCCTAGAATATAAAGTCAATATCTTCACCTACTACGAAATGGCGGAACATTTGATAATTATTTGAATACAAATACATAAATATCGATAATTCTAGAAATATTTGTTTTTCTCTGCCATATGGGAATCAGAACAACCCGATAAAGTTTGATAGGTTATTTCTTGTTTGAAAAGGAATGTCAGTACGACAACGAACATCATTGTTCAGTTGAAATATTCTGATTCAATTTACGTGAAAAAATACGGGGGGTATCCTTCTCTCTGAGCGTTTCCACCAAGTGGAAAAATAATGGCAAACATGCATGTTTCGGGGTTTATTGCCTCTCATCAGTGACAGGGTAGGTCGGACAACATTATAATTGTCCTGTCCCTGCCAAATGAATAATAATCAACTGTTTAACTAATATTTCCCCACGGATAACAATACGATCTACAAGTAAGTTGATCGAAGCGCCATCCGCACGGAACAAGACAAAACACTCCCAAGTAGCACAGTCTATCTGTAAAAGTTCGAACGAGTTCGAATATATTGTGCCAGAGAGATATCAACAATGTGAAAGAATACGGGGTACCCTTCTCTCTAAGCGTTGCCACCAAGTGGAAAAATAAAGGCAAACATCTGTCAGAAAACAACTACTTTCCTGGCTAATACCACGACGAACATTGAACTACATCTGACAGATATTTGTGCAACGTTCTTCCAAGAAGACCCAATTGCAAGTGCTTGTCTCGTAATTAAACAGAAGATTATCCTTCATTTGGTTGGGAATGACCACCTGCAGACATGCATGTTTAATTTTTACAGATTTCTCTTCCGGGAGACTGTGCTACTTGGGAGTATTTTGTCTTGTTCTGTGCGGTTGGCGCTTCGATCATCTTAGTTGTAGATCGTAGTGTTATCCGTGCAGAAATATTAGTTAAACAGTTGATTATTATTCATTTGGCAGGGACAGGATAATTATAATGTTGTCCGACCTACCCTGTCACTGATGAGAGGCAATAAACCTCGAAACATGCATGTCTGCAGCTGGTCATTCCCAACCAAATGAAGGATAATTTCCTCTTTAATCACGAGACAAGCACTTGCAATCGGGTCTTCTTGGAATAACGTTGCACAAATATCTGTCAGATGTAGTTCAATGTCCGTCGTGGTATTATCCAGGGAAGTAGTTGTTTTCTGACAGATGTTTGCCTTTATTTTTCCACTTGGTGGAAACGCTTAGAGAGAAGGGTACCCCGAATTCTTTCACATTGTTGATACCTCTCTGGCACAAGATGTTGGAACTCGTTCGAATTTTTACATTCAATTTACGGTTTAACTAGTTGATAGGTATCACGTGAACGATGTCTAAAATTGTCAATTCTCGTCTATTGAAAGAAAAATTCGAAGCTATTGTTATTTACGGTGCGACGCGTAATTTTTACGAAAATGAACAAATGTTTAATGATCGTTTTCCTAATCGTCCTATCTGTAGAAAATATTTAAGAAACTTGTATCCAAATTTATAACTACTGGTAGTGTGGTAGTGTACAGAACAAAAATCCCCAAGGTCATCTATCCATTCCGGAAGAACAGCAAGTTCAAATAATTAGTGAGATTATAGTAAATCCTCAACAGTCTACTTCCTTCGTCGCGAATGTTTGTGAGGTGTGTCCTTCTACCGTATGGAGACTTTTGAAGAGGAATAAGTATCATCCATGCAAAATCAAAATGGTACACCAGTTAACTGAAGATGACCCTGATAGAAGAACAGAATTCTGTTAAATTATGACGGAAACCATTGCAAGACATCCTACCTATCTCCACAATATTTGTTTCAGTGACGAATGTACATTTTTTCTCAACGACAACGTTCACAGACAAAATCAACCCTCACGTTTACCGGGAAACTCAAACTCAATATCCAGAAAAAAATTAATGTTTCGGCAGTAATATTGGGAAACCATATTGTAGAGCCTCTATTCATTGAATACATTTCCTGAAATTGTCTGAATTTTTAGTATATTGTAGTATTCCATGTACTACACTACATTACTAAAACGTTTTTATTTTTCACTCTGTACATAATGATATAATTTGCACCATCTAAATGATATTTAGTAATATGAAGGTACGTTGATGATGGAAGCGAAAAAAAAAATGCAGTTGGCAGTTTCAAATCCTAAGAAAATAATTTGAAATAATAACCGATTTTTAACTTGAACGCCCTGTATTTCAAAATCTATCCATCAACGAACTTTGCGTTTCTGCACGTTCAATCAGTACATCGAATACTGCAATATACTAAAAATTCAGACAATTTCACTGAGAACCATTTTACCTATAAAAAGTGCGGGGTCCTTTAACAGGGGAACTGTACTACTGTTAACCCTCTAATCACCAAAATCGTCGAAGCGAATCCTAATGAATTCGATATGAATATTGTATTCCAACAAGATTGAGCACCACTACATTATTCCAGACAAGTATAAAACTGTTGGATAATACTTTCTCCGGTCGATGGATTGGCCGTCGAGGAATGGCCAGCCCGCTTGCCAGATTTGACACCTTTAGATTTTTTTATGGGGCTATTTGAAGCGAAAGGTGTACGAATCTGTTTCTTGATATATTCTTGATATATTTGATATACATCAGAGAATAATAAAATCGCCCCAGAGCGCAGATTAATTATTTTCCATGATTTTTTTACTGTTGTATTAAATTTTTAAAAAATATTTGTAGAAATATCGACGTTACTGAGTTTGAAGATGTTCGGCATGAAATATCGGATAGGCTGTTCTTATATCAAGCAGTTCAAGGCAACCATTTCGAGCATCTTCTGAACTGAACTCAGCTTATTTACTTCAAATTATGAAGTTAAACGTCGATGAATTCAGGAAATTATCAAATGATCCGTCATTTTGTAAAAGGTGGAGATATTGACTTTATATTCTATGGTGGTGAAGAATTCATCAGGAACTTCAAAATGATTGGTCAATTACATTTTTTTCCCAGATGTTTATATTGAAAATTTGATTTGTCAATTTTACCGCAAAATATAGTAAGTATTCATGCATAAATTTCAGTCTCCAAAATTTAAATTTTTTGAGCTGACCCATTCAAAAAATAAAGGGGGGGAGGACATTAAAGAAAACCTCTGTATTAATTTTTGTGGTATTAAAAAAAATATTTTAACTAATGAATGAATAGACATTATATTTTATACAATATATATTTGTTCAACGGTTGCTATGGGGATAACTGCCTAATGGTTTCTAGAGCATTTATCACAGATGTATCGGTGTCTGAATATTCCTGTTCCCTCTTTTCTTGCTCAGTCTCTATCTCTGTAATATCTGAAGTACACTATATTAGTTTCTCCCGACCATAATCGCATTTGCTCAGCAATTCTACATCAGTAAGACTCTCCATTAACTGATTCAATTCCTATTAGCCATTCCGACTGAAAATATTTAATTTAAAGCATAAATTAAAAAAAGTTAGGTGACCTTTACCTGCTAATCACACTGGCTACTGAAGTGTACACATTTCAAAATGATAATAAACTAGTTCCAAGAGTGGAAAATAGTTCTTGGGAACAGTTTCACACTCTGAAACAATTATTTTTATGCACACAAAAAAACGTCCCAATTTCACGTTGACAAAAAGTAAGTGGATAAGGAAATTTGCTTCAGCATCACATGTTTCTACGATTCTGCATCTGTACCCACACTTAAAATTCTATTTTGATAATTTCACTGTCACTGGATAAAGGCAGAACTACTATGAATTGACCGAGATGATCAGATAAGTTTGGATCTAGAACACTTGAAACTCATTGTTCAGTATCGAAATTATTGATTATATTGGCAATGCATGTAGAACTGACTGAAAATATTCTCGTAGGGTCTGTGATTGTAATATCCAAGTCAAATGTTTTAGTAAATTGGCCAGAGCTGAATATTTTGTCGAGGAAGATGAAACATTCATGTTGAAATCTTTCACAAGTATTAGTTTTTTGTTTATACACAAAATATTTTCCAGAAATGAGTCAACAGAGTGCAAGAAATAATCAAAATCACATAATTGAAAAACAATTGTGGAAAAGATAACTAAAATGGAAGTTTCCATTCAAAAAACAGAACTTAGTTCTGTATTTCATTTTGAAAATGTTTTGAAATGTGCTTCATTGTCAGATAAATCGATCGAAAAAAAAAAGAAGTCGATAGCTTGAAAAGAAAAAAGTTATGGACCATGCACGCACCTCTGGGTCACACTGTATAAAATTTCAAAACCTTCGACAGAAATCCAGGATACTATGATGAATTGGTGCTATGTCAAACTTTACACCAAAAAATTGAAAGAACGAAATCAGACAGAGCGTTGCGACCTAACCCCTACCACTGTCAAGTGGTTTTTAGCATTCTGTGATGGTGTTGACAAAACTGAACAAGTGCACCACCGGCTGGGCCGTCATTCATCAGTTCTCCGCACTTGTTATGCTTCCTCCAAACCGCACAGAAACGCCATTCAGGGTTCTCTATGAGTTGATGCATTGTGGACCCGTGTAGTTTGTAATGACAAATCCCTTGATGATTGGCCCATGGAAAGTCATGTAAATAATAAGCCATCTGTGAAGAAAGTCTGTACGAGGGTGGTTCGACAATTTTAGGGATGATGTACACATGTGTAAAAGGTGTTAAACATCTTGAGTGAAGTGAATCAAAATGATCTGATTATCAATGTGGAGAATCACATTTCAAATTCAGTTTTAGGTCGGTGTTACCGAATTATTTCGAAGAATTCTTAATAGGGATCACATCAAGAATAGGTGTACAAATCCCCAAAATATAATATATGTACTTACATGCGAGTACAAATAAATATTGGTACAAAAGTAGTTTTTGTTAAGGTAAATCACGAAAAGGCACAAAACGTATTAAAAAAAGGAGAGTATAAAGAACTACAGGAAAGTATGAAGAAGTTCAAGAAACTATGAAAGATGCTGAAGTGATAAAATTATTTTTTTCGTTAACCAGCTGTCGTCCCCCTATGAACGACAGCCATCAGAAGTCGAAACATGTGCGAGCCAAGAATTAACGAGGTCCTACCTTTTAACGTGCGATTTCTAGTACAAGACCAGTGACCATGATGGAAATCCAACCCACGCCCTGTGATTGCGACCACTAAGACCCATAAATAAGTGATTAACAGCTAGAATCGCAGTCGTCGATCGATATCTATAAAGGAATACTTTTTAGAAGTCGATTATACTTCTTAGTAGATGGAAAACGTTTATCAGTTTTGCAATAAAATGGAGAAAAGGAAGCTAAAAAAAGTTAGTTCATCAACACTTCTTAATTTTTCTGAAACCCAATATTGTTTCTTTCGCAAATGTGGAACTTCTCAGATTCTAATGTTTTGGAGTCAACAGTTTCTCGAACCGTTGAAATTTTATAACTGTATTTTGATAGGTCATCATTATTTGTATGTCGATATGGTATAAAACCGATCAAAAAAAGCATTCTGGATATTTCACGTCCCATTTCAATTAGTTCAATATCCACAGACAAGTTTGTGCCAACACTGAAGGATGAATTGTTATTCTATGAAACTTGGCACGTGACTTCTTGACATCATGTTTATTAAAAATAAATGTTTACCAAAAAATCAGGGGTGGAACACAAAAAAATTTTGACTTGAATAAAAATTGAAAAAAATTGGAGTTTTCTTGGGAAGTAGGTATAAAGGCTATCGGAAAACGGCTTTGATAGAATAAATGAAATTACAAAGTGGTCTGTGATACTTTTAGGAGGCTGGTTAGGTTAGGTTTGGTGAGGTTAATGCTTCATATTTGAAACAAATTTTTCTTTTCGAACTCTGGGAACAGTGTTAATTGTCCTAAAATTGCGATTAAGAATAGCTGCCATTGTGGACAAAGTTTGAGATTTTTTTTTGAAGTTATGGATAGGCCTCACATCTCATTCATGAATATTATGAGAATTATGTGGATGGCCAGTCTCGGCGATATTTTGCAAAAACCGCTGCTAAATATATATGGGCTATCCTCTTCATAACTGCTTTCGAAACTTCATCCAAACAATTAGTTGCCACATTTTTAATAGTTTCGGTTGGTGCTTTAGAAACTGTCCTGAATAGTAGATTTCATTCTTTTACACATTTTTGGACACAGATCCTGAGTTTGGATTTCATTGGAGAATATGAACCAATTCGAGGGTCAGGGCTATGGAATTTTTCATTGCCATACTTGAACGTCTTAGAACTTGAAGCTCTGAGTGTGTATATCTGTTTCATTTACTTTGACGTCCGCCAGTTCATCAAGATTTCTTTACGAAAACCCCCTTTCTCTGCTCACAGAAATCAATGAAAACGTATTTATTCATATAATTATTCTGGGACAGAAACGCACTCTTAATTCTGTACAAATTTCACCATCCTGATTTGTTGGCACACAGCAATAGTTGCGTTTACTTAAGAGAAGATCAGTGCATGATAATATTTAAGATTCCACCTTTTTTTTCACTTCAGGATTCTATATAAAACGTACAATACCTCATAAACTACTTCTTGCCCAAATGACAAATTCTTTAGAGCAACTCTGGATATCCATCATTCATAAAATCGATAATCTCAAGGATGGAGCATTAATTAATTCTCATTTTCTTGCCAGTAACCACGTTACAAAAACTCATGAACAGTTGCCCTTGTTGGAAAAATACTCTACAGAGACGAACCAACTTTTCAACTTCCACACAGTAGACAACAATACTGTCAGGAAACATTTGAATTCAATTACAAGTAATGCTACCGAATCAGATCAACTATCGTTACGAATGTTGAGGTATATTGTTGATAAACTTCTTGATCACATAACATACATCATCAATTTGGCTATTAATACCAATAAATTTCCTGTAGCGTGGAAAAGTGCCAATGTTATTCCCATTCCAATTTTATCAAAAGTATTTGAAAAAACTCTGAAGGAACAAATATTTAATCCTACTAGATTATAGCAAGGCGTTCGATACGATAAACCATAATGTCTTTTGTAACAAATTGAAGTTCCTTGGATTCTCGAACAATGCAATGGATCTAATGCGCAGCTACTTGAATGAACGAAGCCAATCCGTCATCTCGAGTTCATCCAAGTCAGAAGGTCTACCAATTGAGAGTGAAGTACCACAAGGCTCGATTCTTGGGCCTATCCTATTGTCAATTTACATATCTGATTTCCACGAACATGTTAAAAATTGTACAGTTCATCACTTCGCCGACGACACACAAATCTATTTGAAATTTCTCCCAGACTTCTTTCCTGTATCTGTCAATACCATTGAAGAAAATCTTTTATCCTTATATAATATTTCTGCTGCTCATAACCTCAAACTTAACCCATTTAAATCTGTTGCTATACTTTTCGGCCCTAAATCGAAGCGTGCGCTACTAACACCGGACTTTTACATGAACTTAGCAGGAACACACCTACCATTGGTTAAAGAAACGAAAAATCTAGGGTTATGGGTTGACAAAGACCTCAGATTTACTAGACACGTGAGTTACCTCTGCCAGAGCTCGTATAATGTACTGAGACAGTTGAATCCTAATCGCGATATTCTGTCAACTAAAATAAAACTTGAATTGTGTGAATCTTTGATATTATCCAAATTGTCTTATTGTGATAGCATTTACGGTCCAGCAATGTTACAGACTGATGCTTTGAGACTGCAAAAAATTCAGAATTCCTGTATCCGATTCACTTATGGAATTCGAAAATATGATCACCTTAGTTCAAAATTCAGTGAATCTGGGTGGCTAAGCTTAGAAAATCTGCGCAAAGTTCATCTTTTAACACTAACTCATAAAGTTCTACAGACAGGTGAACCAACATATCTTCGCGAAAGACTAGTCACCTTCACGACCATAAACCAAGTGAATACTAGGAAAAATAACTTACTAGTAATCCCAAGACACTCCACAGCACTTTTTACACTTAGCTTTTCCTACAATGCACCCAAACATTATAATTTACTGCCCACAGAATACTGGAATTTTTCTTTATACAATTTTAAAAAGAAATTGAAACAAACACTTAGATGTGCTCAGGAATTGACTATTGCTGTCGAACCTGCAGTAGGACTCTGATCAATCGTATTTACGTTTCAGCATCGCTTCATTTTGATTCTAAAGAATTGCGTTAAAAATTTACTTCATAACTCTGATGAATCGTTTCTATTTTCTAATCGTATGTCGGAAGAGTTCGTGAAATTTTAGGGATATGTTAATTTTGTCTCTGATTGACGCTCTTGAATCATGATTTGATTTTTAAATGTTCTGTTGACAAGTCAAAGATGTATATTTCTGTGGTCAAGACCACTGGGCACTGACGTGACGAAGACACTGAAGACAGACAAAGAGCAACAGTAGAAATTTTTCGACATAATCAAAAACGCTTTTATTTTTTAATTTCTGCATTTTAAATATTATAATGAATTGTCATATTCGTAAAAAAAACACATTTTATTTTAATATGCTACGTCATCTACGTGTTGACGAAGAGCGAAGAAGGACTTTGAGGAACTACACAGTTTAGAGAGGAGAATGAAGGATGATGAGACTAGACTGTGATCCATTTGCTATATTTGACGAACATTTTACAGATCTTTTCCGCCTAAACAAAGATATAGTTAATTTTTTAATCCAGGAGATATCGCCACATATGCTACATGCCACATATCTGTATTTTTATGCTGTTTTTGCTTCCTAGGACGTAATTTTTTTCCGAGGGGGTTACAGGTTACAGACTAGTCTGATTTTTCAATCATGCTATAATCTTATTACGTAATCTGTTGTCTCTTTCTTTCGCACTCCTTTCGATTCTTACCTCGATGTTAGAAATCTTTTTGGGTAATCTGTTTCATCGCTTTCAGTTTTAGAATCGCCTGTCGGGAAAATTCGGAGATCTTTGGGAGAAATGTTAGTTATTTTGCGTGAGACGTAATTTGGACATGTTTTGACAGCAAACATATGTTTGAATAGCATTAATTCAATTGTTGCATGGAACCGTTTCGTAGGTATCAAAATTTGCATGAACCAAATTAGAATTTTAATAGCATCAAATGAAGCATGAGGTTGAGCGAGTAAAGCGATACCGCTCTATAATTCATCAGACTTCACCATTATGCACCAATCCGACAAAAACGGAATTTTCACTTCATGTTGCTTCAAACACCTGGAATGAGCACGCATATATCTGAATCGGCCTTCACATAATAAAGCGCGTTTGGAAGAGCTGGGGAACGTTTGCCATATCTAATATTTATTTATGTAGTTTATTAAAAAATTTATTACAACAGTGAAAAAATCAACATATTTTCTACAAAAGATTCAATACTTAACTATTTCATGTTTTGTTTTATAATGTATAGGTACATATGGTGGCCGATGGCTTAGCGATCTAATGCACAGGCCGTTCGAAACTCCAGCATAGCGCGATAGTCGGTTCGAGCCCGATGTAGGTACAAGTGGTACAAGAGATTTTTTCTCAAATACTTTATATCGGATCGATAGGCGACCGCATGCCTTGTTGAAAAGAAAGTGTATTGTTAGTTGTCTAGATGCCAATCTCGTCTAGTGCTAGCTTGGAGTGCACACCGACCACCCGGGTTGGTGCTGTGGGTTTTCCGGGTTTTCCTACAGCTGAAAAGTGAAACATCAGTAAGTCGCCCCGGAGCGCCACGGCAAATAATAATAATAGCCGTCCTCTACCCGTACAGGCTATGCCTTTGGGTACACTCAACGAGTGTTTATAAGGGAGTATTATTATTATTATTATTATTATTATTATTATTATATCCATGACTACAATACTGATGAGCACCTAGATATGTATAGATATCAGTATCATATTTTGAGTACATACATAAAAGCACATATTAAAATATGGAGTAAAAAATTAAATTAGGGAATTTCAGAGATGTCGATGGGATTATATCTATTTCTGTTTCAATAGATTGAATATTTTATAGGTATATTTTATAAACTCACATAACTCTCTAATCTATCCTTATAATAATTTTGCATTCATTTCGGTAAACCCTAAAACATTAGTAACATTCTCCACATATAATGCCTCATTCTAAAGTTTACAATTTGGGAATAGGTACTCGATCAATGAACTACAGTAATCTTTCGACAAAGCAGAGATAGTAGCGCTCTTCAACTGTTATCTCTGTCACACTAACAATGCCTAATACGATTCTTCCGCTAAATAATTTCGTTCGGAAGC
Organism: Chrysolina americana; assembly: GCA_958502065.1. Classification (NCBI taxonomy): domain Eukaryota; kingdom Metazoa; phylum Arthropoda; class Insecta; order Coleoptera; family Chrysomelidae; genus Chrysolina; species Chrysolina americana. Next base: position 46,262,525 of record OY293416.1, read on the forward strand.
GTTTCTATCGGGGTTTGACGGGAAGGAAAATTACATTAGAAATGGTCATCAGAGTACAGACATTTCGAATCTGACGTCACAATTCGATTCTAACATAAATTTCTATTCATCAGAGTCACACTGGATGAATGATTTCGTTTGGAAGTGTATCTGTCGGGGATGTGGGGAACGAAAATTACAGTAGAAGTGGGAATCAGAGTACCGAGATTTCGAATCTGACGTCATTTCTCGATTCTAATATATTTCTATTCATCAGTCTGGCCTCTTCATTTATTTTCAATATTCGTTCAAAATATCAGTCAGATTTTTTTTTTATAAAATTGTTAAAATTATTACTTACTATTTTTATTTATTTTACTTCGTGTACACTATAGTATAGGTATACATTAATTGGTTTATTATTTTTTTTTGCTTCCAAAGGTTAGGATGAAAAACAGCTTTACTTCGCCTTTTCACCTATAAATAACCGTATTTTGTACTTTTTTTTATAAACTTGTATCTTATTGGTGGATAAAGTCGATTATTATTATTTTTCATCCGTTAGGAATTACTCAGTTAGGACCTGTCTCCGGAGCCCCGACACTTCTGGAGGGCGCGCTGATGTGTCATTAACCCCAGTAAACACTCCCCACGTCCATGGAGTAAGTGATTACTGGGTCCGAGAATCATATGCCCTGAGTAGGCGGAGTGAACCAAGAATTACGGCCTTCTGCATTCGTCCGGCTGGGATTTCTGCCATGTCACGGCAAGCCGGTATGATTTTTAACTTTGAGAGCCCCTATAATCAGAACCACCATCTTGACAGAATGGTTTGGGTAAAGCCTGCGGAGTTCAAAGAGAAGATCTCGATATTTAGTCAGTTTTTCCTCCTCTTTTTGGACGATGTACTTTGATGGTCGAGGAGTACTACATCAGGCTTATTGGCATGTATTTGCCTGAAGGTGGGGAATGAATAGTTCCAATAGATTCGGCACTTATCATTCTCCACCACGGACTCAATATCCCCCGGAGCATAAGGCAACACCGGTGTCTCTTCAAGTCCATTATTATTATTATTATTATTATTATTAATAATACCCCTGGAGAGAGAATATTCTTATGACTTAGTTCAACTCAAATAATTCTTTTAGAAAAAACTTCCACATAACAAATTCAAATTGAATATCACTTCTTTGGGAGAGAGAAAATTGTGGTATATGCACTTGTCAAAACTCTTTGTCTTTGCCAGAATAATTCAATACTCCAATCCACTCTAAGAACTTTTGATGTCTTGTCTGCTCTAAAATAAATTTCTACTCACTTTCAGGCGGACAATGGCAGCTGGATCTATTATAATCTTAATTAGTGTCTTTTACGATGAAATTTTTAAGTAATAAATTCAAATTTTCACAGCAAGAACAAAAAACTTTGCATGGCGGTAAGGTTTGACCTGTCTATAATAAGCCGGAAACCGGACTCAAAATACTACGCTTGCAGCTCGTGATCTGAACTAGCATCATACTGAGAAAACTGCTTCAAAAGTGTAGCCATTATAATAATAATAATACTCCCTCATAAACACTCGTTGAGTGTACCCAAAGGCATAGCCTGTGCGGGTAGAGGACGGCTAATATTATTATTTGCTGTGGCGCTCCGGGGCGACTTACTGATGTTTTTTAGGTGATGTATTCACTTTTCAGCTATAGGAAAACCTACAGCACCACCTCGGGTGGTCGTTGTGCACTCCAAGCTAGCACTAGACGAGATTGGCATCTAGACAACTCACAATACACTTGCTTTTCAACAAGGCATGCGGCCGCCTATCGAATCCGATATAAAGTAGTTGAGAAAAATTCTCGTACCTACATCGGATTCGAACCGACTATCGCTATGCTGGAGTTGGCTTAGATATTATGGTTCGATAATCCTGGACTATGATGTATATAGAGAATGAACAAATAAATTCATCTTCTTGCGTTTCGGATAGTCAAGAGTTTCTGAAAATCTCGCGGTTCGACAAAATTATTCATCGTTTGAAAAGAATCAGTTTTTAAGCATAAATATAAAGTGCAAACCTTCAACTTGAAATTGCATACTTTATTTTCATGCAGGATGTATATAAGCGATTATTTTCAACATTTACTGGATAAAATGTCGGAATTATGCAGAAGTTGAAAATGACGTAGGAGTAAACCTCAGTTTTTTTGGCGTGTGTGGGTGAGACCTGTTTCACTACTATTGAATTATTGCATAATATCCAAAGAGGGTAATGTTTCCTGCTTTAGTGCAATTTTTCCGGATGAACTAAAATATCTACTTATGATTTTTATAAATCCGTAAATAACGCAGTAGGATTATCTGAAGTGGTAGAAAAAAACATTTAGGTACTCAGCTTCCCACATGTTATATATGCATGAAAAAGTAGAAGTCTTCACTACCAAAATGCACTTTTATTATTCATTCTTTGATGATTTTTAGCAGAGTTATGATATATTCAACGTTTAGCACCACCGAAACTTGCAGCGGCGGGTAAACACGAACCTTAAATTTGATGTCGGCGTTCAATCACATTTTCTGAAAAAACGGGCTCGTTTTGCGAGGAATTCCTGAAGATCATTTTTGTAGGAAATTGAATCATCTTCAACCTTATTAAAACCATTTTCTTATGAACTTCATTATTTCTAAGGTGACAATAAAAAAATTTGGGTTCCACCCCCTGATTTTTGGTAAACAATTTGTTTTCTTGTTTGGCATGGTTCCAATTACTAGCATGCCAAATTTGGTACAATCCTCATCCCAAAAACTGAGTGGACTGGATTAAATCCAGAAATATATATTTGTGAGAGGAAACATATACCACCAATTAAAAAATTTAACAATGTAAGTAGAGGGTTTTAAAGGACAAAATGTTCCAATCATTTTCTTTCATTTAAGTATTCATTCCAATGGAAATTGCAATCATTCTCTCATCGAGTCCGTTTATTCGTAATTGCGCATCTTCATCAAAATACTTGAATTTTCTCACGTTCATAGACAGCTTGCAGCACGGACAGAAAAAATCTGCTCGCCAGATCCGATCGTTTCTCATAATAAACGGTATTTGTACGGAGCAGAAGGTCCATTTGCGAGCCATCGTCGTGCCATATGGATGATATTCGGCCAGATTGGCTTCAATCGACAACCAGCCGGGGCACAACTGTCTACCGATTGAGATAACGCCGTACAATATATTCATACTCCATTTGTCGCGTATGGTGCCCGAATGTTACTTTTCGTGTTTGTTCATTTAATATTATTCATTATACTAATGGAAAACATTATTGCATGTGTGGCTGGCTCATCTCTATTTATCGGATGGTTTTATTAAAACTAGATCGACACATGGACTAATCAGTTAGAAAAAGGCTGTGTGGTACCAGCTACTCTCATGTGTTTTTTTGCATCTCTGCATGGTAATTCTTCTGTCCGCATATTTAACGGCACATGTTTCGTATGTCTTGCACTATTGAAAAACATATTGACATATTTGATAAACAATTGTTTCGAAAAAAGTCATTTTCCAAAATTGTTGAAAATTGGAATCGTGAAACCACTATTCAAAAGTGGTAGCAAATTGGAAATGATAAATTATAGACCAGTCTCATTAATATCAAACTCATCCAAGATCATTGAGAAAATCCTCAAAATTAGGATCCTCAGCTTTTGTAAAAGATATAACTTGATATCCAAATATCAGTATGGATTTAGAGAGGGAAAATCAACAGATGACGCAATTTACCACTTAGTTTCTAATGTTTATAAGTCACTGGATAAAAGTAAACCATCCTTATGCATCTTTGTTGACCTCTCTAAAGCCTTCGATACCGTGTGCCACAGAAAGCTGCTCGATAAACTGGACAACTATGGGATAAGAGGAAATATTTATGGAATATTAAAAAAAAAATTAACAGAGCGTGAGCAGAAAGTCAGTATTGGTGGGGAGTTAAGTGATAGCAGGAATGTGACATACGGTGTTCCACAAGGAACTGTACTCGGCCCCCTCTTGTTCACTCTGTATAATAACAGTTTACTCACCTTAAGAATCAGAGGCAGAATCTTGAGCTTCGCAGATGATACTGCCATATTCTTTGAAGCGAATTCATGGGACACTCTGAAAGCAGTAGTTGAGGATGATTTTAGAGTTATAGAAAAGTGGTTTCGATATAATACACTAACTCTCAACCTGGAAAAAACAAAATACCTACCATTCTCCTCATATACCAGTGGACTACCAAATATGGGCCCTTTAATTATCGGACCAAAATCACAAATCCCCGAAGCTGATTCTATCAAATATTTAGGTGTTATTATTGATCGACACCTCAAGTGGGACCTCCACATAAAAAGCATAGTCAATAAGTTGAGAGGCATGTTATATAGATTCAAATTTCTGAAACATTACCTTGATGTAAAACACCTCACAATATTATACCATGCACTTGTTCAATCACATCTGACATACGGTATTGTGGGCTAAGAATTATATATGGTAAACCACTCAGATTTTCTAATGATGAACTACACGACGAATCGGGAATATTTGATATTAGACAACTTTTTTGTCTAAACATACTCGTCAATATAAAAAAAAAAACAAAATAACTCCTCACCCTATCACACACTGTTACAGCACAAGAAACAAAACGATCTCGTTGAGCGTACCTCGCTGTGACAAAACCATAGGGCAACGTCACTGTGATTTCCTTGCAGCAAAACTTTTTTGTTTGATACCTGTTGATATTAGAACTATACAGAGCATCAATGTATTCAAAAAAAAAATGCAAAAAATGGATTTTGGCTTTTGGAAGGAACAAACTACATGATTTTGTAAATCAAAAACTCATTTGATAAATGAGTAGGTATTTTTATAACCTTCAGTCAAAACAAAAAATGGTCTATTTATTATTATTAGTACCTCTATTACTATTATTATTGACTTATACTCAGATTTTTTTTGTGATTTTTGTCGTGGAAGTCTATGTATCTGTTAGCATATGTGATTATACGCCGGACATATTACTCCATTTATTGTATTTTTATATTTTCATTCTTGTACAATTTTATATTCATAGAATTTCAGCTCAAAAAATTTCGAATTTCTTATTTCATATCATATATTCTCACATATTTATATTTTTATATTTTTATATTTTTACATTTCAAAATTTTACCATTTTTACATTTTACATTTACGATTTTAACTTTTTATATTTTTACATTTGACTTTTTGACAATTTTAATTTTTACATTTTGAAATATTTACATTTATATGTTTTTACAATTTTTACATCTTTACATTATACATCTCATTATATTATTACAGAATCATATTTTTATATTTTCTATTCTATTTCTAACAAATCATGGTAACTTAGTTTTGTAGTATTCACGTCATTTTACTTATCATGATGGAACAAATAATAACATGAAACCACGTACAAGCGACAGTTCCTTTGGAACTAGAGCTTCTGTGGTATCCCGTTTATTTGCTGTACGCACTTCAACCAAAATTTTGTAATTATTTCTTGGTGAATAAACTTTATTATTATTATTATTATTATTGTGGAGAGCTCCGTATTAGGAGTTAGTATTGATTCTTGATCTCGTAGGATTTTGTAATAAATTACATAAAATGAATATTTAATTTTCAACACTACAACATTTTATATAGGTACTCGTATACGGGGGTTATTCAGTTGTAATACCACAAGTGAGTGAATTTTCGTGATAAGTCTGTCGATTCATTTTTTATCAAAACTGAAGTGTTTTGAGAAAACAACGAGTCCGCAGGACGAGTGGTGTTTTATTAAATCAGTTCAGTTGAGTCCTAAATGAAAGACAGACATGACTTGACTTGATAAATGCAATCAAGAGTGGAATTTTATTAGACTATTTCACAAACAAAGTGAAAAGTAAAAAATCTGATACTAGGAGGAATTAGTGGAAATAAACAAAAAAGTTATGAAGGTGATCAGAGAAATTAATAAAGTTATCAGAAACCAGTAATCTGCTTGTTTTTAAATGCGTGCATACATGGCATGATTACTTATATATTTGACGTTTAACCGTAACAAACACAAATTTGAAAATACCGACAAAGTTGGGATTATCGATAATCCGAACTTGACTAGAGCTCCTGATTGGTTCATTTGCCAAGTGCGTGAAATAGTCACACGAAGCATAGATTCCATTACCACGAATTGAATTCAGAAAAATTGTCACGATACCATCCAACATTATTCGATATCCTATACTACGTTATTTCTATTCTGCCAACATATTTATAGAGAAAATTTTAAAACATTTCGTTTTATTTCAGAAAACATAAATATTACTTAAAAAATAATACTCATAAAATACAATATGATGAAAATTGGGATGTACTGAAGGAGAAAAACAACGTCAAAAGTTCTTATCTAAAAAATTCCCACTAGTTGGAACACATGAGGCAAATATTTGACAAAAAAACTACTTGCCCAATCGGCAATACCAAATGTTGTTGTTGTTATATCTGTCAACCGGTTGCACCCCTACGTGCAACCCTCAAAAGTCAGAGACTTGTGCTCTTTGGCTTAGGGAGCGAGCACTGAACCTGCACGCCATCGCGGCCCATCAAAAATGTAGTTCAATTCATTCAATAAATATATACCTATGCAATATTTCTCTCTCTCAGAAGCAGCATATCTGTCATAGGTAGTTCAATATCCGTTGTAGTATGGCCAGAGAAGTAGTTGTTTTGATAGTAGGCATAGTCGATATTAGCCTTTCAGCTTCATTTTTATGATACTCTTCAGTAAACCCCCAGACATCGGGAGCAAACGATAACTTTAGGGAAGGAGGTCAGCGAGCTCCTCATCATTCATAGGGATGAAGTCTGGAAGAGGAAACTGGAAAACCTTAATGTAGGCGACGATTCCCTCTGGCGGGTGTTTAGGCGACTCCAAAAGAGGCCCAAAGACATTCCGGCAGTGGGGAATGGCCACGCGCTGGCGATGACGGAACAGAGGAAGGCCAAAACGTTCGCTGAGTACTTTCAGAACGCATTCCGAAAACCACAGAGGGGTGACTGGAGAGTCATTGTAATTCAGACGCTACCCCAGCAAAAATATGGAAAGATGTACCCTTTCGAAGCTGCTGACCGGCTTCAAGGAGGACGCAATTGAAAGGCTTCTCGGAAGCTCCCCCGGAATGAAGCAACTGGCAGATAGACGTGATCCTGCTCAAGAACCTTCCACGGCCTGGTTCAGTTGATTTACAAAATAAACAGCATGCAGCATTATCCACAGTGCCTCAAGCGTGCAGAGATTGTCCCGATACAAAAGAGAGACGAGTCAAAAGCAAGGATCGAGAGCTACCGCCCGATCTAACTGATGAGTGCGGTCGCCAAATTGGTGGACAGGATCCTGCTAAAGAGATTTGGAGACCTTGGGGAGGAACTTCAACTCATTTTGGAGAAACAGTTCGGCTTACAGAGAGGACACTCTAACCTCAGGTGGCCAGGATTGTCCTCAGGGTATGGGAAGGCTTCCATAAAGGCCTCAACACAATCATGGTACTGTTTTGATATACAGAAAGCCTTCGACACCATCTGGAAGAAGGGTTTTGTCATGAAAATGTTAATAGCAGGCATGTCGAGTCACATGGCTAAAATTCTCGACTCTTACCTGGTGTACAGGACTTTCAGAATCAATAGCACCAGCTCCGCAATGACGACAGCCGAAGCAGGGTTGACGTCAGCTTGGCAACTCAGCGAACTATGGCAGCAATGAAAAGAACGTACCCACTAATACCCACTAAAATCTGGAGCACGAAAATAAAGTACTGATGTATAAACAGGTCAGTAGACCAGCAATGATCTACGTCCACTAAAGTTATTTCAACTTTTGAATTGTTTCTATTTTCTATAGTTTAAACTATTTCTCCTACCGATTTTCGATATTTCTCACTAATAAATTGGGTATTGACATAAAAGTCGTAATATAAAAGATTTCAAAAGTTATTCAAAATTATTGAAAATTAAATTTCTAATTCAGTACCCTGTATCTCCGAAACGAAACATTTGCGCAGCGGACAAATATCCATATGAACTTTTTATACAAGTACTCAATGAACACTCTGTATATGAAAGTTCAGAAAATTAACATGCTGACTGATATAAATGATAGGAAAATATTATCATAATAAAATATATAGCGTTGGGCGTATACTTTTAGTGTATAATAAATATATATATTATCATGGATATTCACTAATATTGAGTTATACCTATATCAATTTTGTTCCTCCTTACCATTATTAGTTTCTTGGAATGAAATTGTAGTACAAATTATATAATTTGTTCTACTATTGAAAAGAATAACCATATGGACTAGCCAGAATACTAAGTTTTGTTATCCATCCGCTGCATGTTAACAATTTTTTGTCAGTCTAAAACGCCTGGCGTCGCCTGGAGTGATCACAACGTTGCTGTTACAAATCGTTGGAAATTACATGTTTCCAAGTAATTGTCAAAATCGCGTGAGATTACCCAACAAATAGAAAGTCGGTAATCTTCAATAATTATGGTAGGTAAGAGTTTACTATAATAGTTGCACTTCTACCTTTTATAGTCTACTCGAAACTAGGCTGTCAATCTGAATGGAGGTCGTGACTTTTTTCAACACAGTATTTATAATTACAGAGTTAATTTCTCAGAAAATAGTGTGACCTCAAATCAAACAGACTTCAAATCAAACATTAATTAATTAATTTCGTTTACGAGGGTGGATGAAAAATAAGAAGTTTTTCGAAGTACCCTCAGTTTTATGACAAAAAAATTTATTAGTCAATGTGAAATATAAGTAAATGAATGAAAAATTAAAAATATGTGTCACCTACAATTTTTTTCACTTTTCTCACTCTTTTTGCGCCAAAGGTATTATTTAGCTCAGAGCTATGATTGCTCAAGTGATTATCCTAGATTGAATTTGCATTTGTGTATGATCCCAAAAACTCAACTGATTGCTTAGATCTCAATCAGACTGCATTTTTATTCCATATTTAAAACTCTCTGACGTTTAGAAAAAAAGTGACCTGAATGAAACAAGTAGTAGTAGTAGCCAGGCAAGTAGGCCTACACACACAAAAAAATAATTTCTTGGAATAAGCATGACTGCATTGACTCAAGTAAATAATTTGTTTGTATATAACGAAAGAGATGGTTGTTTTGTTTCAAGGAATTAATTTTCTCAACAAATTTCTCAATTGAAAACAAATATATGCTTATATGAAAACATTTTATATCTCGAGTGGAAAATATAATCAATTCATAGTAAGAAAATTATTTACTTACTTCAATAAAACAATTGTTTTGAAGTAGAAACGAAAAATATCCATTGACGATGGATATTTTCTTGATTTGAAACTATGAATTTCTCATAATGAAGATTACATTCATTCACTTCAAGAGGAACGGTTTATTTAGTTACACAATGGTTACTTCGACTTGATGAAAGGATATTATTGATCTGAATATATATATATATTGATCAGAATGAAACTTAGGTTCGTTTTATTTAACAAAATTACTCGTTTGAGGCAACATATCTATTACTTAGATTATGTTAAATATTGGTATTGATCCGAAAATATGAATTAATTTTTATAAAACGTTTGTTCGTTTCCTTCAACAAAATTATGCGTTTAGGACAAAATACTGATTACTTTGAATATGTAGAGTAATATTATGGAATCAAATATATTAACTAATCAGAATGAATCTTTTGTTCATTCCCTTCAACAAAAACATTCAATGAATTATAAATAATAAATTCCATCGTGCGAAAATAATTGAAACAAAAAGGTCAATGAAAAAAGTTTTATTCAACATAATTATCATTCTTACATGAATCAAAACAATTCTTTGGTTAACAATATTCTAACATATGATTAAAAAAATCCTTATTATCAGTAACTTTGGATATGAACTGAGAAAAAATAAAAAAACCTTATTTCACCAGAAAAAAAATAAACACAAATAAAATTTTCTACATATCGATGCCTTAATTCGCAAACCCGCCAACTCCACGTTTTATCAATGGAGCTATGCGAGTTAGTGCATCGATATGTGATCAAAAATATGAGAAAAACATCAAGATCTACAATAAAAACAGAATTTTCTGTCCATAAATCTCCACCTCAGTATTTCAGTCATCGGCTCAGTCTTTCAGTCTTAGGCTTGATTGAGTCTTTGAGTCACTTGGATTTGAGTTTGAGTCTTTTCAGTCCCACTTTCGAGTCTCTAGTCTTTCAAATATCTTGAGTCTTGTCTATATTTTAGCTAGATGTTTCCTCCTTGCTCTGTATATATACCGTAACATGTACAAGAATGCTTCTTGGCATTCTACAGTAGAAAATTTCTGTTTCATTATTCAGCTTCACTCTGCCCCTAGGTGGAATCGTTGAGGCAGCAGCAAAATCTGTTCGATGAAGTTGAAGTCTAAAAAAAATTTGCACCTATTACCTACTATTGACAAACTTGACATTTACAAGGAATTAGAAATAATTGGAAACCCAAAAATTCCAAACCGAAAAATTGATTAAGTTTAGTTCAATTAAGTTTACGGAAAAAAGAATTTAAAAATATTTTCTGGTACACTGTTTCTTTTGAAATAAAACGAAGAAATGCACTATTGTTCTCTAAATCATGTCTTTCAATAGAGCGTGAATTTCTCTGAATAAATAATACACATAAAATTACCTGTATTTTCGGTGGAATCAATTTTTTCGATCAGACTCCCAACACTTTTTCTCTTGCAGTTATTTTCTTATATTGCATAATGGGGTTGTAAAATGGTGCCTATTTTACATAAAAGTTCATAATCGATGCAGGGTAGAGCCTCTCAAAGTCCATGTCTATCTAAAATGAAAGGCAAATCTCATCATCTAAATAATTAAGGATTCAAATAAGGTATTTTTCTAGCTTTCTAACTTGTACTTGTATTTCTCAAGAAATGAAAATAATTCTTTAACCACTGAATAATTTTGATTCTATACAGAATGGCTTCATTATCCCCATAATACATCTTATTTTCTTTTCAATAATATGTTTGTGTTCAAAGAAATACATATTTATAGTTTTGAATCAAGAATATAGAAGTATCAAAATACACTGACGCAAGTGCGTCTTATTCCCATGTAGGTAAATACCTACACTTTCCTCTACTTTTTATACCTATCGATGCAAAGTTATTTCTTCACATTCGTTGGTTAGGCATAATGCCGAAGTACTCTGAATTATTTACCAATTAACTTTTCTATAAAACTATAAAACAGCCTACCACCTTTTGTAATCCAGTATCCATGGGGTTGTGCCGGTCATCTTTTAATACTCACCTACCAAGGAAGTTCGATACAAGTACTTAATCCTTCCATCAAGGTTACACAGTTTCACAAGTTTTTGGATATCCATGTTTTTGTTTTCATAACTGTTTCTCACAATTAATATGAAATATACCAACTCCAGTCCGAATGTATGTAAACGCACAATGGCACAATCATGCACATTAACCTCAACGAGACCTGTAACCTGCGAACGGCGAGACCCGAAAAACACTTCTAACTACAATACTAAAGCAGACATTACACCCCTCACCCCCCTTACCAATTGCACAACAGCCTATGGAATCCGTCAGGGCCGGTCCTAGAAGAATGATGTCATTCAACAATGTTAGAAATAAATGTATTGAACATTTGCTGCACCTATCTGGGATCCACCTCAGATCTCTATAATTTTTGTGGGACTCAACATGTTTTTAACTGCTGAACAAGGCTATGGAAACAAAACTCTGCACTTTAGCATACTATCGGAATAATGGCCCTTTAGACGTCTATACGGGTAATTCGAGGAAATTTTTACAACAATTTAATCACAATTTAGCAATACTTACTGTGGTTTTACCATCCAATTTTAATAGTATCTCAGCTTCAAATGTAATGTAACAACTGTAATATGAAGTTGAAGACATTTCATTTTTTCATTGAAAGAAATCAAAATGTATATACTATTATTGAGAAAATGAAGTACTGAAATAAAATTTCATATTTTTTCAATTGAAAAGAGTCAGTAATATCAACTTTAAGTATTTCCGTTTTTTAATTTGAAGAAATGTATATTTATATTCTTAAATCAAAAAGAGGAAGCATTAAATCAATAAATTAGGTTTATTCATTCCGAAAAATCAACCATATCAAGCTGAAGAAATTACATTTTTAATTTTATAATGGTGTTCTTGGATTGAGCAAATATTTCAATACAATTATATCCTTTGCTTGAAAATAACAGATGTTTCGATTCAAAGAAATATGCTCAATTAAAAAAAGAGTTTTACTTGAATTTTCAAAGAAATGCGTTTTGTCAATCTGAGATAATTTTTTTTTGTGTGCAGGGACCCTGTTTGCCTTTCCCAGTCTTCCACATATCTACATTATTCCTCCTAAGCTTCCTTCTCAAACCTTCGAGACCTCCTGATGAAGATCAGTATTTCCGTCTATTTCAGGTCGGTAAGTTCCTCTTGTTGGAGTTTTTCAGCAAAAAATATTTAAAATTCCAGCCTCTCGTACGCCTCGCACTCGCCGAGGAAGTGAGACGAAGTTTCTTCGTCCTCTTCGCATTTGCGGCAAGTGGGGTTGTCTTTTATAGTAATAAGTGATAGGTGTCTGCCTAACTTGTTACGCCCTGTTATTATTCTTTAAGGAGGCGTAGTGCTTGGTGACTTCTGCCTAAGATCCATGCCTTCCTTGACTTGCAAAGTCTTTCGAATGCCTTCAGCCGGTATTATCCCTCCAAAGTTTTCTCAGCTCTTCTTTCATCCAGTCGTCACAGAACGGCGTTGCGGAATCAGTTCTAGCAAGTTCATCTGCCACCTCGTTTCCGTGCACCCCTTTGTGATCCGAAACCCATCCTAGCTGAACTTCCTTCATTTCAGCTAGTTTCTCGAGAGCATCTCCACATTCCTGTACCAGTGATCAGCTTGGTTAGGCTTACAGATAGCTCTGAGCGCTGCCTGACTATCCAAACAAATATAAATTCTCTGCTTGGGTCCTTCTTTCACTTCTTATCTCATAGCTACGGTTAGGATGGCAAAAAATGAATCACGAATGATACCAATCAAGCTCTCTACATGAAGATAGAACTAAATTTCATTTTTTTTTTTTTATATTTATACAACCCCACTTATTGTCTCATTGAGTGACAGGTGACGAAATCGATATGTACAATCGATACTTCAATAACTAACGTTCTTTTCCATATTTCACATACTCCATAACGGAAACAGTATATGGTCTACCGAAAAATATTGTGGAACTGAGGTCGAGACATAAGTTATATTCAACGCGTTTGATCGCATTTGGCACCAGGGACTCCTCGCCAAGCTTCCGTTTTATGACTTGCCCACATGTTGTGTTCCTCGCTATCTAGAATTTTCTCAATGAGATCACTCCACGTGGTGGTTGACGGAAATTCATCCGACACATCACCTGTAATTGTTGTTGTTCCCAGACACTGTCTTCTTCACATCAATTATTTGTTGGAGGCTACCTCATGATCGGTACTGTACCATTCATACCACTTCCTCTTCTGAAGCTACTAGAAGCTACTATACCAGTCCGTGAAACCAGAAAAGAACGATTCTTGAATGAGGATCCAGCTACTTAGTAGAATTCAATGCGAACAAAACCTAATTTTGTCTTTTCCCCATACCAATGAAATCATCCATGTCAATGATCAGTATTACCTCTAGCGGTATATCTTTTCACAAGTAAACCAAGTGAGGTCCATTGCCAAATGAGCATCTTCAAAACTTGGTTTTATGTTTCTTGCCAAGAGCTATTTCACTCCCCGTCAATTGATTATGATTTATAAGGCACAGATCTGAACTATCTTGGAATACTACTCCCATTTATGGAGTGAAGCACCTAAACACACACTGAATTTAGAATCTCTCATGGTGGCATCTAAAACGTGTAAATTCATCATGACTGATAAATACAGAGGATATAAAAGCTTCCAATTTATATACAAAAATTATATACTTGTAAAGTAACGCTTACAATTGTTTCGACACACAGTGTCATCATCTGAGCTGACTTATGAACTTATAACTCAGCTCATATGGTGAGTGAAATAATTGTAAGCCTTACTTTACAAATATATAATTTTTGTGTAAATTTTAAGCTTTTATTTCCTCTGTATTTATCAGTGAATTTATATTCTGTCCATGATATAGCCATTCGTCTAGTCGGTAGTGCTTCGCATACAAGTTAGCCCCACTTCTTTGTTACGCCAAAGAAAGGTTAGCCATCTGTATCTCTTTCATAGGTATTTTTTCAGATGCCCTTCTGAAATATCATCAATAGTTCTATCGTTATCGATTTAATCTACGTCGTTACATCCATTTGTCGTCTTGAGTTTGAAGAGATGTCGAACATCTCTTTTCCAGGGCTTGTTCCTAACGAACGGCAAATCTATGGAACTTCCTGCTTTCGGAGGTGACCCCAGAAAAACAATACTGTTTTCCCTTACTCAATCAATCAAAATGTTATAACAATATACCAAGCGATTCGAAAGAGCAGTGTAGAAAGACTACTTGTGATGGCGCAGTCTATATTATACAGGGTGATCCAGGGTTAAACCGACAAACGTTCAGTATCGGTTTTTTAGGTGAAAATAATATTTTTTCTTCATATAAGCATGTGGCAAAAATTGATTCGTTCTCAAGATACAGAGTGTCAAATTTTTTTTATTTTTTTTTAATTCCAGCCACATTAAAATAAGCCTCCCATCACTGGAAATAAACATACTTAGGCCAAGCAATAGAGATTTGTCCTTGACAAAAATCCTACCTGGAAGCAGCCTGTGCCATCCCGTGCAGGACAGTCCGTAGTTTATTCCCACTATGTCCTCAACTCGAAAATGTAATTTTTTAATATGTTTTAAACAATAAACAACAAAAAATCGCGTTTTTTTAAGTTTTTTTATTGTAAAATGGAAACTATTGAAGCAGTGTTAACGGTGCAAAAGGGTGAACTGTAGAGAATTGAAGTCCGAAGAGAATGACGGATAAAACGATCCGATCAGATAATTAGAACCGGAGAAAAGCGGGAAAAACCGGAAAATTGTGTTTTTTTTTTGTTAAATTTATAACTCTGCCATTTCTTAATATTAAGAGCTGAAACTGTGCACGATGGTAGCTATTGACGTGCACTTTATGTGTGCAGAATCTGGATTCAGTCGGAATAATAGTTTTCGCACAATCCTCATCTGAATTTTTTTTGGAAATATTTTCGCGGAGAGCTGGATGCGTTTTAGGTCATACGATTGAAATTTAAAAAATAGATTTGGAAAGTAGACGTGAGCAGTAACAAAACGTCTATTCTGATTTTTTGATTAAACGCGTTTAAGTGTGTTAAAAACTAGTGAGAACATGAAGGAAAACGGCCGACCGCGCGTGAGCCATCGAGTGGTGGGGACTGTGCGAATCGAGGAGAAAAGTTTATAGTCCGGTGTTAACAGCACCGAAATCGCCTGTTTTAAAGTCTGACCCATTTTTGCGGTATATCAAATGGGACCTATGCAGGTCGATTCCACATATGAAATTGAAATCTACAATACGCCAGTTTGGTCGTGACAAAAATTACATGGAAAAAACGAAAAAAATTGGGATATTCCAAAAATTGAAAAGAAGGCGCTATAACTTCTGGTATAATAGAGTTATTTGAAAAATTCTTTCACTGTTAGAAATGCCTATTCACGTAATTTGGAATGGGTCTCCAAAAATTTTCAAAGAAAAAAAGCATTTTCCCAAAATGTGCTTTATTTTGTGCTGAGATAAAATTTTCAATAAAATGTTAATGTTTCAACACGCTGAAAGTCACTCATGATTCACCCAACTAAAATTCTCTTTTCACTAAAAACTGCGCAATTTTCCAAGTCCATTATATGTTTATTATATATACATATTTTCTTGACAATAAATTGGCTGCAGTCATTTGACGACGACGAAACATACCATCGGCGAAGCAATATTCGTAAACCACTGTCGCCTGGCGCCAAGTAAAACAATATAGTTTTCACGTCAAGGTTTGAAAATAGAATAAAGTTCATTGAATTGAAGTTCCTAATTCTTGTGATACATATTTGTACACAATTCATTATATATTTACACGGTGTTACAGAAAGTATTCACAAGAAATGTGCAATTAATTTTAATTTTATTCGAAACAGATTACTTATATAGACTGCTTGATAAAAATATTCACAGATGATATCATAAGAATATCCAATATGGAATTGGCAATTGGGAAGATCATAAACGATATCTGGAGAATGTACGATTGTAGGATTTGTAGGTTTTCCAGATTTACATGTGAGACACGAGATGTCCGTAGAACTGCTCATTACTATTATCCTATGCAATAGGAGTATTTGGATCAAAAATTTGTCAAAAAATAACTACTTTCCTGGCTGATACTGCGACCAACATCGAATTACATCTGATAAAATTTCCTTGCAGAGTTCCTCTCCAATAGAGATTTCTAATGGCTTTGGACACCCAAATAAAAAGAGACGAAAGTTCTTAATTTTTCCATCCTTGTTGCCAGGGGCGCGCTCTGTGATTGATTACCATAATGGCGGGGAGTTTGAATGACATGACAGCTACAGTTGAAAATGACATTTATACTCCCTGACCTTATAGTAACCAATCACAGAGTACATTCCCTGGCAACAAGGAAGGAAAAATTAAGAACTTTCGTCTCTTTTTATTAGGGTGTCCAAAGCCATTAGAAATCTCTATTGCTTGTTGCATGGGAATGTTTATCAAAATTTTCGGACCACCTATAGACCGGTTTCGGGGTGTCGCCCCTCATCAGTATAGGGTAGGTCCAGGAGTCAATAACTAATGACTGCAACAAATGGTTCGATGTAAATCCCATTTCAGGGTAAAAGCCGCGAACGCGTCCGCACCGTAGATAAATCCAAACTGAGAGCGCCACTTTTATCACAAGTAATTCAATATTTGTAGTGGCATTAGCCAGGAACTAGTTATTTTCTAATAGATTTTTGACCCAAATACTGCTATTTTATAAGATATTAGCAATAAGAAGTCCTACAGACATCTTGTGTCTCATATTATAAGCTCATTGGGAACTACAGATATTTTTAAATTTTTTTGCAAGAAAATGCTAATCTTTCTCCGAAGTGGTTTTCTATAGACTTGATGATTTTCAATAACTGAACCAAGAGAGGCAATGGTATTAATTTTTCTACCTACGATGATACATACTGTGTAAATAGTAAATGATTCTTCCATTGTTTTTGGGGCATAGTTTCCATTTGAATCAGATTTTTTATTTGTACTTCTTTTGAAGTCTTTTTTGTATTCAGAGTATGAGGGACGATGATACATAGCTCTGAAAACAAATTAATTTGGGTACAATTCCAATTTTTCCACCATTGCCGGATCACCACGTACAAAAGTTGCCTTAAAAATTGTTGTTCTGTTTTTTACCCAAATTCAGTTCCATTGCGAGCCTGAATTAGGAAATTTTTCTTGTGGGTGCCACATATTTACCACAAACATTTACCACAAATCAGACACTCAGCAGAATTTGCAAGTTTATTGGTTGCCCCTGTAATATTTATACTACGGCAAAATGATTTTCTATAAGTCCTATGAATTTGAACTTCGGCAGGATTTTGTTTTCATTTTTGTAATAAAAAAACTGCGATCTATTCATATATTGTCTATAAATAAAGATATGTAGCAAAAAACATAGAATACCTGCTTATTCTTTCATCACTCATGAAATCTGAGTCACGAATCAAGTTCCTCAGGTTCAGATACCCCAAAATCAAGAAAAAGACCAATCAAATAGCTGCAGTACATGCCGAGATAAACAAATGCAAAGAATTATAAGTTGCGCGCAGCGCGCGCCTATTAATATTATATACGTTTCTCCTCGATTCGCACAGTCCCCCACCACAAGATCGCTAACGCGCCGCCGGCCGTTTTCCCTCATGTTCTCACTAGTTTTTAACACACTTAAACGCGTTTTATCGAAAAATCAGAATAGACATTTTGTTACCGCTCACGTCTACTTTCCAAATCTATTTTTTAAATTTCAATCGGACGACCTCACACGCATCCAGCTCTCTGCGAAAATATTTCCAAAAAAAATTCAAATGAGGATTGTGCGAAAATTATTAATCCGACTGAATCCAGCTTTTGCACACATACAGTGCACATCAATAGCTACTATCGTGCAAAGTTTCAGCTCTTAATATTGAAAAATGGCAGAGTTATGAATTAAAGAAAAAAAAACACAATTTTTCGGTTTTTCCTGCTTTTCTCCGGTTCTTATCATCTGATCGGATCGTTTCATCCGTCATTCTCTTCGGAATTCAATTCTCTACAGTTCACCCTTTTGCACCGTTAACACTGCTTCAATAGTTTCCATTTTACAATAAAAAACAAAAAAAAACGCGATTTTTTGTTGTTTATTGATTATAACAAATTAAAAAATGACATTTTCGAGTTGAAGACATAGTGGGAATAAACTACGGACTGTCCTGCACGGGATCGCATAGGTGGCTTCCAGGTAGTATTTCTGTCCAAAAAGCAATCATTTGTGGCTCTATTGCTTGGCCTAACTGAGTTTTATCAGAATCAACCAAAAGGTTTTTAAGTAATGAATAAAAAACTGATATTTTATGAAAACTTTGACACTCTGTATCTCGAAAACGAAGCAAGTTGGGACATATGCTTATAGTAAGAAAATATCTTATTTTCTCCTGAAAAATCGATACTGAATGTTCGGCGGTTTAACCCTGGGTCACCCTGTATACTTGCCCAGAGCCTCTTCATTCCAAGTCGAGGTGTTGGCTATTTCCGTTTGCACAAGAACGATTGTACGGAGGAGTCCTAGAAACCAACAGACTGGCGGCTACGATCATGCAGGTTCTCTTGGTTTGGAAACACACAAAACCCTTAATGAGTTAGAAGCACAGAACAGGGTAAATCTTGTCTGGGTACTAGGTCACAGGGACAGCTAGGGGAATGAGATCGAGGGCAGGATCAATCAGCCTGCGGAATCCCGTTTGCGGACATAAATCTCGACATGAAAAAATGGGTTAAGAAATGTTATGTCCTACACATGGACATACTGGATATGAAAAAGACTAGAACACCATTTCATATCTTTATTATAGTATATCCCTTTTTTGACATCTCACGACATAACCACATATCACTATCAAGTCATGAAATATCATTATTCTATCAGTGCCCAGTGGTGCCAACTTAACATATGGCCAGGGATCGTAGAACCTAACTTAAATTATACATTACAAGAAACATCATCATTCTATCTAGAAGAATATCTCAGCCATTACTCACAAAAAATGGTGACGACTGTGCTAACCGACCGGTTATGAAGAAACCTTTTCTAACTGAGCCACAACTCTATCAGGAAGGTGCTAGAACTGCTGACAGGACACTGCCACCTGAGGAAACATCTGCAGAAGCTGGGGATACACCAAAACTCCACACTATGCAGGGTATGTGATGAGGAGAACGAAAGAGTTTCGCAAATACTGTTTGAATGCGAAGCTTCTCTGGCTCGCATGAAGATCAATATTTTTAGATACTGCAGTGCAGAAGATATCATCCCCCCCAGATCACTTCGCAAGAAATGTCCAAGAGTTCATTAGAACATCCGGAGTACTTGAAAGAAAGACCTGGCAGCGGGATGCAAGGAAGGTTCTATGCAGAAGTACCTGCATTACAGCTGATGGCCAGCCCCGCCGACAAATAATGATGATAATCAACATTCCAAATACTTTTTACATATAGGTAAAAGCCTTCTTCGAATTGAAGAACTTATAAATCAGACAATTTTCAGACTGCACAAAAATATTGAAAATGTCAAAATGCAGTTTCTGGCCTATTTCCTGAAACAAAAGCTGGTCTAACAACGTCCAAAAGTTTCAACGTGATATACAGTTTTCCTTGCCTGAACTGTAACAGTCTATACAGTGCGGCTTTTAATAGTCTCCCCTTCCCCTGTTAACTTTTGAACGGTTTGAAGTACAAACATAATAAAAATCGTTTTGAGGGTTTCACCAATACTACTTTTTGAAATGAAACACATTCTGATTGCTCGATAGATGGCGCGGGGGAGGGCACATCAACTAAAGAATTTTAAATGACATGGTGGGTCGTGTGACACATCGTTGAAAAGAAAATTCAATTCTTTTTTCAACCATCTTAATTTTTCAGAATTTTGTATTTACGTTTTGTCACAATATGCATTTGAAAGGTCAGAATAAGTGTGGATCTGGCAGATCTGAATCACTTTTCTTACCTGACCACGATAACTTTTGAATGGTTTGATGTGAAATAACGGGACAGAAATTTTTTTGAATGGAACGAAATTCTGAAAATTTTCAGATGGTTGAAAAGAGAATTGAATTATCTTTTCAACGATGTGACACATGACCCCCCATGCCATTTAAAAATTTTCAGTTGATGTGCTCCCACCGCGCTATCTATCGAGCAATCACAATGTGTTTAATTTCAAAAAATAGTATCGGTGAAACACTCCAAATGTTTTTTATGTTTGTACGTCAAACCGTTCCAAAGTTAACAGGGGGGGGACTATTAAAGGCCGCCGCACTGTATAGGACAACCCAACAGATAAGTATCAGGTCTCATAACGTCTCACAGACTGAACTGAATAAAAAATAGTTGTGCACTTGCAGAGCACACCACCAAATTCAATCAAATTGGCTTCCCAAAATTTTCAACAAGAGAAATAATAACTCCGAGAGAATTTTCCTTGAAATAGTGTATATCAATATTTGAATCCAATTCTATGAAAAAACGGGTTAATATAAGAATAAAATTCTTTTTTTTTGTCATCTCTCATGACTAACGCTCAGAAGTCTTCGAAAGACTTGTGCGAACTAGGAGAGACGAGGTCCTCAACTGTTAACGTGTGATGCCATACATGGACGAGAATCTAATATCTCCAAAAACCACACAAAAATTTCTATAAAAACGATTAATTTAGATATAGACTTGTAAGCATAAACTTCCCCAATATTTTTGGCGCTGAGAAAAATTGGGGGTTGACATTGGAAAAAAATTATTTACACAATTTTCGTCAAAGACAAATTTGGTGCCAATTTCTGAGCATCTCGTATAATTTTTCTTTAAGTTTCCAAAGATTTAGGGCTGCATCTGTCAAAATTTTCAAAAAAATTTAAATAACAGAAAACTGGAGCACTTTGGACATATGTTTCAAAAAAAGTTATATTGAAATTTATTGTAGCTTCTAAAAATGAAATTTTAAATAGGGTGTTCTATTAAAAAAAAATTGTGGTCCACTTCCGGTATAACCAGAAGTCGTAGACAAATAAAAATATTTTAACTGAAACGAGATCTTTGGAACATTCCCGTTATTTATAATCAAATTTCATTTTAGAAACATAATGTACTATTTCCATAGTTCGGCAGTAGAGTTCAGAGGATAATCTAGCTTCCTATATTTTTAGGGAGGGATTAGTTTCATCTGACTCACTAACTGAATAGGTTTTTTTATCTACTACATAAAAGCGTCTTTGGGCAGGTATGCCTGCACAAAAAATGATTATTCTTATGTAAAGTAATGAATTAAATATTCATTTTTCATATATTTATTAGCGAAATTTTCTTCCCCTCTAATTTCGAACTATCAATTTTGGAAATATGTACTAGTTTCAGAATCAAAAATAATTATTCAATGAATATATATATTATTCAGTAATTAGTGATAACCATAATGCTGTTGCTTATAAGTGTTTGATTTCAGTTCATCTGTTCTGAATATCAATCACAAAACAAATGTACAAACTAAGAGCTGCAATAACCTAATTAACTCTCATACACTCCACTTTATGTGACTAATTTAGACACATGAGGCTAAATGACAAGCAGAGCCCTTCGATGCCGTTGGGGACCCATAAATTCGAAGTACAGATGATCGGATCATCTGTCGAAAACACCCTGTTTAGCCGCGGTGTGTCAGTACATATGTCGGTATGACATGTGCATACGCAATGGACAAAGTCAGATGTGAGTTTCCACCAAGGGTGGATCTGAAGGGAAATTTCGAGAGGGGCCAAATAGTCAATCCATCTGCTCGGGTTCATTTTTAACGAATTTCTTCAAGGCACAACTGTTCCGTACACCTTTCTTTGTCCGAGTGTAGTTATTAAAAAATGGCTGGCGAATTGAATCATGGACTCATTCGTTTATTATTTGATATCATAAAGAAAGTGTCAAAGTGATTTATATAATGAATACTCCAATGAGTATTTTGCAATATCATCGTATCAACTTTTTGGTTCTTGGTACTTCTATACACATGATTTTTCAGGTATCCACATCATTCAGAACAATTTGATCCTTTATGATGATTCATTTTGAATATTTCAATATTGCTGTTATCATAACGAAATAAGTATGTATGAAATCGGATTGATTCATTATATATAGAGGAAACGTATTCAATTAACAAAATAAATATCCATAACAAACATTAAAAAATCTTATATATGAAAGAAAGTCCCAGGATTGTCAGAAAAATAAGCGATTATTATTTATTATATATAAATCACTTGAAGAGAAAACATGTAGCCGTGCTTTTGAATACTTATTGCATGTACTTTAAGTCGGTTTATTTTGTGAAATGCATAATGTGATTTGTTCCTTTTGATTTTATCGAAAATATGACCATGATGTTCATAAAGTCAAATGTGAAATCTTCTGCAACTGAAAAATAAACTTCAACATGACCTCTTAGAATTTATGTTGAGAAAAAAATATTCCCAATTGAAATTGAAAAAAGGTAATTTTAATTTGTATTTCAAGAATAGCAAAAACCTAAGTACGATGAAAACGAAGAATTTTTTGTAATATCCAACAGAAAACAACTTCTTCCTTGGTTAAGAACAGGCTACATCGATGATACTGTGAAAATGGTGAAAGTAAGTTCACAGGGATATGCGTTGAAATTAAAAAAAATTAGTTCAACTCACGTAGTTTCGTCTCCTTATCATAAATGCGGAGAAAATTCGAGAGGTTTTCAAATACTTTTTGAGTTATGCCCTTCTGAATCAATAACATCTATAGATAACAACTATTTTCAAACATGAATTTTTCGAATAGAAATCACAAAAAATACCTTTTTTTTGGAGACATTTTTTTAGGCGCTAATCTACCTAATTTTACCATTGCTTGCACTAAAAATAATCAGTTTACACAAAAAATGTAGCTTCTCAATTGTAACTTGCATTCTCGCAGTAAGTTGGTCACTTGGATTCTGCGCCACCTACTATACAAATTCAAATATAATAATAATAATGATACTCCGTCATTCACAATACTAGAGTGTACACAAAGACATAACCAGGTAGAGGACGGCTATTATTATTTGCCATGGCGCTCCAGGAAAAATAACTGTTCCTTCATTTATATGCTCAATTATTTAATTTTCGCCATTTGTTATTATATTTATGTTTAGTTATTACTGCTAAAAGAAGTACTTCCAAATGTTAAATTTTATTCAGAATTTTGATATATGTTTATAAGAACAACAAAATGAAGTTCTAGGCTCACTTCATAAAATCCTCATTATTATACAGGATAATTTATTAAATTAATCATCCTACCGCAACATCTTTGTTTGGTTGGGATACCACCGCTGCCTCCATGTTTAGTTATCACTACAAAAAGAGGTACTTCCAAAAGGTAAATTCTATTCAGAATTCTTGACATATGTTTATAACAACAACATTGCTCACTCAAAAAACCTCATTACTGTTTAGAATGATATATAAAATTAATCGTCCTAACACAAAAAGTAATTACAAAATAAATTTCATGAATTTTTTTATTTGGTCAACAACAAATCAGCATTCATTGATTTTTTTGTATGAAGGTGTGAATAGTAGTGAAATGAGCTTTTATTATTTCATTCATATCAGTCAGGATAGAAGACCGATTACAGTGTAAAAGGATTGCATTCAACTTGGATAGTAAGGTTAGCCTCGGTTAGGTTAGGTAATTTTCTCTCTTTTTTTATACTGCCATTTAATTCTTGATTTTTGACAGGCTCTAAAGATCTTTCCAATCTATTTCTGGAATTAATTTTTGAAATTGTTATCAATTTTAGCAATTGCAACAATAAAACTATCGAACATGTAGTCATAAAAAGGTCAAATTTTTGTGAAACGATTGCTTATGAAAATAGGTAGACTAGCACGTAAAAAAAGTATCGACAAAAAAAAGAAGGTACTTTTGTGAATATTGAACAAAAAATTCGTGTTTGAAAAGGGTATATTTTCAAGACTCAAAAGAGCATAACTCGCAAAGAGTAAATGGAACCCCCTCAATTTTTTTTCGGATTCGTGTTCAGGAGATAAAACGACAAAGTCAAATAATTTTTTTTTTCATTTCATAGTGGAGCCAGATAACTTTACTCTCAATATGAAAAGACCAATAAGAAAAAATCTGAAAGTGAAAATTTGCATATCCATTCAGATTTTTTATTATTAGGATTTCATTATTATCATTTTTATTAGAAATTCATATGAACAAATGAGAATGTTGTTCGAAGGTATCACTTTATAGAAATCTTTCAAATCATTGCATCTTTTAGAATGGTTCATCTATTTAACGCGACTAAAGTTTTGTTTTTATTTTGTATGTTCAAAATATTGTCTTCTATCAACTTGTTCAAACATGAACAAATCCTTCTTGTCCAATGCCCTGTTTGATTTGGCATTCTCGAAACACACAAATTGGTGAATTTCATTAAAAATTCAAAAGTTGATGTCACTTGCGATAAAACCGGAAGTTCTTTAGAATTGAATATGGAAAATAACTGACAAATATCTCTCATACTAACTTTCCAATACACAAATTCTATCTCTGAAAATAACTAGATGGTGTGACTGAACATATCTTGTTAATAAAGTCGTTTTTCTTCATTATCCCAATTGATTATTCAAAAATGTATAGAAAATATATTGTTTTCATAAAAAATCTAAATGATTATCGGAATTTCCAGTGGAATGTGTTAGATTGAGACAATAGTGACCTTACCGTATATTACTTATATTTTGAAATTTTGCCAATTGATTTTTCTAGTAGTTCACTGAAACCGACCCAGTATGTTCGCTTCTCCCATCCCCCTGGAATGCATTTTCAGACTTTCCAAAATAACTCAATCAGGGCAATTTTTTTAACGAACAGCAAATGTTTATAGATCATTGGCAGAGAAGGTTTTTCTGAAGACTATAAGTACTATAATTTAACAAAATCAATTCTCTCATCCTTCACGATGTTCTCTGATTATATATCTTCTTTTTGTTTGCAGCTGGATATCAAAAGTGCAAAAAAGTTGTTCAACCGAAGCAATATTTGGCTACTTCTTGAGAAAATTTTGGTGTAGGTATGAAACTCAGTACTGGAGAAGAAGAAAAATATTGTACTGGGGATATTTTTTGCAAAAATTTGAGCACTGAGAATATTTCTGCTGAATATCGAATATTTCAAAAGCGCTATTTCAAACTATTGATTTTAGACAGAATACTTCTTATTAGACATAATATTATTGCTGTCACCTGATAATTTTTTCGAATAAAAATCGAAGAAATTCTTCGTTATAATTCAATTCAGACAACGGGTTTTCTGGATGTTTTTCCATATCAACGTTTTCGATCTATTTTGATGGAAAGAAACAATTTTGCACCACTTCCGGTTTTACTGTTAATTGCATTTACTTTCGGAATTCAAAGTCTCATTTATTGTTGTTGTTATTATTGTTAATTAATTAATTAATTCAGAACAATTTCGCAAATGGATTATCTTTAATGAAAAATAAGAAGGATATTTCAGAAAAAATATCAATTTATTTTGATACGACTACCGACATTCAAGAACATATAACAATGATGACATGGACATAAAAATTATCGTTACCGGTGAAATATTGATGATTGATATAATAAAAGAAAATCAGGAACGGTATAGCAATGATGACATGTTCAATACAAGCAACAAGGAAACGTGCGGCATGTAGCAGTTAAAAAAGATTGAATAAAAAATTCAGAGTTATAAAACTCTCAAACATCCTTCGATAATTTAAAGAGTGGTTGGAAAATCATTGTATCGTGAAAAAGACCTGGTACTATAGTGAATGAAGATCTTGAACATCAGATGATATATCTAGTTCCTAAATTGTAGATAGTGACTCATCGTACATTTTCTGGTTTTTTCAAGATTTTAAAGTGCGGAGGGGTTGTACGAAAGTGGCAAAGTAAAACTTGATTTGAAGCCAAAGTACCTAGCTTATTTCTGTTCTATTTTTTGTCCTGCTTTATATGAATTAGGAACCGTACAACCGATGAGTCACTATCTACAATTCAGTAACTAGGCTATAGTTATCAATCTGTGACAGAAATCATTTCTTAGAAGAATATTTCACAAACAAATTATTGTCATGCCTACTGCCTAAGGATATGAAAGGGATCATCAATAAGAAGATTTCTTTGACTATTTCACTCATCTTAAAATTCTCACATAATCTGACCAATCGCAAACCAAAGACAACTCGTGTTATCGCGATAACAATTCTGATTGGAGGATCAGCTTCGGTATCTTCAACGACGTAACCATGGCAACACAAAATTTGGCAGTTCTATTAATATTAATTGTACCTGATTGTGTCAAAATGGGTCGCTTCGGTACAAATTCAAATGAAATTATGAAACGAAACATTATAATATTGTCGATTTCAATAATTTGTTTATGACTGTATACATTGTTCGTATTTATATTAATGAAGAAATTTTATTCGTGAAATAGTCTAATAAAATTCAACTCATGATTGAATTTATCTCATAAGTCTGTCTTTTATTTCTGAAATCAACTGAATTGTTCTGAGAAGCAATTCAGTTTCGTTCAGCAATAAATCGACAGACTTATCGCGAAAATTCAATTACTCGTGGTATTACTCCTGAATAATTTCTTGCTATAGAAGTCATGAAAACGCAGTTTTTTAAATGACGAAGCCAACTTTACTCACGATGAAATATTTGATCAACATACGACTGACTCACAACAGATGTATTTTGAACAAAGAACTTCCCACAAGCTCTCCTGATGCCCATACATTTTCCTGTGTGATAACCAAATGTGGAGAATATTGTATTCCAGCTTTTGGTGAATATTTTGATTTCGATGTGTTTTTTCAAATAATTTGAAATTGTTTCAGCTGTCAGCTCTGTATGTCTAATGCCTTTTGATTTCAAAAGCCGAGAAGATAGATCTGGGGTTCAAGTAGGATTTTTGAATCCGATTATTCAATAAAGTAACTGCTTTCTGGATTTGATATTTCAGTTCAGTATCCAATCAATGTACGAAATTCCAGTGAGACTGTAATATTTTTTTAAAGTTTGATAATATGGGGTTATATATATATATATATATATATATATATATATATATATATATATATATATATATATATATATATCAAACTTTAATAATATGGGGTTATATATATATATATATATATATATATATATATATATATATATATATATATATATATATATATATCAAACTTTAAAAAAATATTACAGTCTCACTGGAATTTCGTACATTGATTGGATACTGAACTGAAATATCAAATCCAGAAAGCAGTTACTTTATTGAATAATCGGATTCAAAAATCCTACTTGAACCCCAGATCTATATATATATATATATATATATATATATATATATATATATATATTGTGGAATTCCCGTACTGCTGACATCGACAACATTCCAAACGTGTACGATTGGCTTTGTTTTTCAGATTTCTGTCGTAGCGGGACCGTTACACAAATGCCATAAATGCAAGCTGCAAACGAAAATTCATATCATAAATAAATTACAGGAACAATTAAAAGACACAATAGTGCCGTGCATATGCAGTGGGCATATGTGCAAACATGTGCGCAGTCTTATGGGAAATCACCTGGCAAGGGTGTCGCAGTATACAGCCCGCCATGGGAATAGGGATGTTTTATAAGCGGGAAACTCCGCAAGGCCTTATGGCGTATCGAGAGCTCTCGCAGAAATTAGGCCGGTGTCTATTAGTGCAAGCTGGGGGTAGAGGACTTGGGTGTTTTGTCAATTAGGAAGACTGCGGCTGGGCGTTGGTCTAGATATGGAGCGACTCTTTGGGGAAGAATTTAGCAGAACTCTTTTTTCTGTATTACGAATATCTGTTCTGATAGTATAGGGTAGACGTCACATATATGATCGAATTCAAAACAGTATCGACATACTAACGATAACGATAAAACTTCTATATTAAGACTGATTTTTTTGGAATGTGAGGTCTTGAATGAAATAAAGGTCTATTTATTTATAGTCAACGTTTCGTCAATTTAATTTGACATCTTCAGCACACTGTAAGTTTCCAAGGACCCCGCACTTTTTATAGGTAAAATGGTTTTCTGTGAAATTGTCTGAATTTTCAGTATATTGTAGCAATCGATGGACTGATTGAATCTGCAGAATCGCAAAGTTCTTTGATGGATAGAATTTGAAATGCAGGGTTCAAGTTGATAATCAGTAATTTTTTCAAGATTTTAAAGTGTCAGCTGCATTTTTTTTACTCTTATCATCAATGTACCTTCATATTACTAAATATCATTCAGATGGTGCAGATTATATCATTATGTACAGAGTGAAAAATAAAAACATTTTAGTAATGTCTGAAAATTCGATGTAATAATGAAATATTGATAAAATTAGTTTGGCATGCAATATACTATTCTCATTCCATCATTAATCACAATTCATACATTTCGTACAGGGTAATTTGAAAAATGTGTGAAATATATAGCTGGTTCTTTCGTACACAGCTGATACCTCATGAACATGATTTCGTTGGAATATATAGGGTGATCATGAAAATTTTCTATGATAAAAATTACAAAAAATCAACGTTTCAGAAATCACCCTGTAATTCACGATCAACTCGGTGAAATTCCTTTGTTATTATTTAATATATTCGTGATATCATGTGATATCGAATAGAATCAACATGTGCTTAGTGTTACGTGGTTGAATTAAAGTTGATATAATATTGTTTCATGATTGCGAAAGAATGAATACCTTGCATTTCGTGAGATTCAAGTTGTCATTTTTTGTTATTGCACCACTCTTGAATGGTATCTATTTGTGACTACACAAATTTGCGGTCTACAAACGATATTGTAGCAAAAATGTTAAGTTTGTCAGCAAAACATAAGCGATCATAACAAATCTAATTACATAGCTCACCTATAAATATTAAAAAATAAAAACGGGCCTAGATTGGAACCCTGAGGCATACCTGATGATGCGATACAATTATCAGGCCGTTATCCATTATGTGCAACCAATAGGAAGGTAAGTAACAAGAAAACTTTGATGGCAGAGATTTGCTGAATCCGAATACAGAAAGCTTATAAACAATATAGGATGTTCCACCATATCGAAAGCTCCTGAAAAGTCAGTGAACACTTCAACTTGTTTGCGACGATCTAGTGACTTGAATTATAAGCGAATTAGTACCTACACCAACAACAACATCAAGAACAATGTGTTTGACGAGAAAAATGCAAGAGACAGTTTTTGTATAAAACTGTTGGAAAATAGACTAACTTTTTCAACCAAAATGTGTGTTTCTATCTTCACATACCAAAATAAACATTGACATTTGAAGAACTTTCGTTGATATTAGACAATTATCTTCGGAAATAAAAAATTTGATACTATACAGGCCGTTTCTTTTATCATGTGGTAACATTGCTATATTCTAAACCGTAATAGATACAAAGACGATTAAATAAGAAAAAATGTAACTATTGTGGTGAGCAGTACATTGGTCAGAGAAAATCTACGGGGACTCTCGCCCTTCTCGACCTATACAGAGAAAACTAAAAATGCTGTTTTCGGTTTTTTACGAATAGAATGGTTATTTCAGAAAATATAAAAAAATGAAAGACGAAAGTTTTATTGTATTCAAAGGGTACTAGAACTACGTAATGATAAATTTTTAATTAAACGTAAAAAACCGAAAACAGCATTTTTAGTTTTCCCTGTATATGTCGGGAAGGGCGAGAGTCCCCGTAGATTTTCTCTGATCAATGTACTGCTCACCACAATAGTTACATTTTTCCCCATTTAATCGTCTTTATATCTATTACGGTTTAGAATATAGCAATGTTACCACATGATAAAAGAAACGGCCTGTATATGAATGAGGCAAATATTTGTCAGAAAACAACTACTTCCCTGACTAATACCACGACGGATATTGAACTACAGCTGACAGATATTTTTGCAACATTCTTTCAAGAAGACCTAATTTCAAATGCGTATCTTGTGATTAAATAGTAGATTATCCATTTGGCTGGGAATGGCCACCTGCAGACATGCATGTTTCGAGGTTTTGCCTCTCATAATTGTCCTGTTCCTGCCAAATGAATAATAATCAACTGTTCAACTAATATCCCCACGGATGAAGCTACGACCCACAACTAAGTTGATCGCAGCGCAGCGCAAGAAACACACTACTTGAAAAGCACATACTCCAGGAACATTTAACAGTATTAATAGGAAGAAAGTTCGAAAATATGTGCTGGAGATTATCACAATAATGAAACGAATAAAATCGACAAAGTCGAAGTTCTCTTTCTCTCTACACGTTTCCACCAAGTGAGCCGTAGCTTCATCCGTGGGAAAATATAAGTTAAACAGTTGACTATTAGTCATTTGGCAGGGACAAGACGATTGTCCGTCCTACCCTGGCACTAATGAAAGGAAAAACCTCGAAACATGCATGTTTGCAGTTGGTTTTTTCCAGTCGAATGGAGGATAATCCACTGTTTAATAATAAGATACGCATTTGCAATTGAACTGTCTTCTTGAAAGAACGTTGCACATATATCTGTCAGATGTAGTTCAATATCCGTCATGGTAATAACCAGGGAAGTAGTTGTTTCCTGACAGATGTATACCTCATTTTTCCACTTGGTGGAACCGGGTTGAAAGGTTACTTCGACTTTGTTGATTTTATTCGTTTCTTTATGGTCGAAGTAATGGAAATGGTCCGCAAGCTCGACGATTGTATGCTGAGTTGTTTCCAAGACGTTCACAATATTTGCTCGCCTGCACCAACGTTTGCGCAAAAATATTTAGGAAACTAACGGCTCACTGCGGGCGCCCTCAAGAAGTACGAACTGTGCATCCTGAACTGTGCACAAGAACTCGAAAAATTATCAACATATTGAATGAGAGCAGCTTCACTGTATTTAAAATTCTTGAAGAACAGCATTTACATCCATTTCATATTCAACGTGTGCAAGCTCTACTACCTAGAGCCTTTTTGAGCGTCTAGTTTTTTTAAGGAGCGTTTTGTGTACTGACAAAGCTAATTTTGGACGACAGTGTATACAAAATTTCCATAACAATACGTTATGAGCTGGGGAAAATCAACAAGGAATCTTTGAAGCTCATTATCAGCATCAGTTTTCAGTCGATATGCTTGGGGTAATTGATGATTATTTGATCGGTCAATATTTCCTTCCACAACGACTAACAGGCGACTCTTACCTCACTTTCCTACAGGAGGGGCTTAGATGAAAGGTTACCTGTTCTTTTCGAAGAAATTGGAATCGAATTATGACCGACTGTGAGACAATAAGAAATATACCAGGAATATTCAAGCGAATACGATGACCAATGAGGCGAAGAGTCTACTTATTAGCAATGTTTTGTTATTTTTCTGGTTCAATGTTACTATATTATATATTTCTTGACAACGTATTGAACCATGAACCAATTGAAAATATCCCAGGTAGCACACTCATATTGGTACAATATTTGTCTAATATTATGAAATTATTGGCAAAATATTCAATAGCGAGAAAACAAATTTGAACATTCCTCGATATTTGTCCCTTATTACTTGTGTAATATTGCTGTAATATTCCAGAAACAATATTGGCCTCAAAATATTCAGCGATATTGGTACACTTATATTGGGATAATATTGGAACAATATTACGAAAATATTGGCAAAATATTCAAAAGTAATATTGGCAAGAAAAAAATGTGCACATTTGGCGATTTTGGTCCAATATTGTTAGGACATAATAAAAATAATATTGGTGGGATAATCTTGAAGCATAATTACTACAATATCATTTGGATATATTGAAAGAATATTAAGAGTGAATTATTTCATAAAAATGTGGAAAGACTCGGAACTTCTAAAATTACAGTTCTCTTTCAATAAAGGAGTCACCAAAGTCTGCATTTTGGTCGTCATAGCAACTGAGTGAACTGTCTCAAAAACAAGTTGTCAAAGGTACGTCCTTAGATTTCAGCTGATGTGTTATATGTAAATCCCTCTAGCGGTTTGTTACACAGTTTTTATTATAATCCATTTCAATATTGCTCATTGAATATTCCACCAATATTCACATTAAAATATTGGTAATAGGTTTTTTTTGTAATATTGTATGAATATAATTATTTCAATATTAACAGAATATCTTCGTTTCATGTGTGATCATCATAGGTGAATATAATTTATTGAATATCGGTGAAATAACGTTCAACAAATGTACCAGGATATACAATATTGTTTTCTGTATTCCTAGAATCGCGTGAGAGAAATATTGGGAACTTTGTTCGTATTAATACTGTTAACTGTTCCTGGAGTCTGTGCTTTTCAGGGAGTGTGTTTCTTGCGCTGCGATCAACTTAGTTGTGGGTCGTAGCTTCATCCGTGGGGAAATATTAGTTGAACAGTTGATTAATATTCATTTGGCAGGGACAGGACAATTATGAGAGGCAAAACCTCGAAACATGTCTGCAGGTGGCCATTCCCAGCCAAATGAAGGATAATCTACTGTTTAATCACAAGATACGCATTTGAAATTGAGTTTTCTTGGAACAATGTTGCAAAAAAAATTCTGTCAGCTTTAGTTCAATATCCGTCGTGGTATTAGCCAGGGAAGTAGTTTTTTTCTGATAAATGTTTGCCTCATTCATATATAGTATTTAATTTATTATTTCCGAAGATAATTGTTCAATATCAATGAAAGTTCTTCAAATGTCAGTGTTTATTTTGGTATATGAAGATAGGATATAGAACCACACCTTTTGGTTGAAAAAGTTAGTCTATTCTACAACAGTTTTATATTGAAACACATTGTTCTTGATGTTGTTGTTGTTGTAGGTACTAATTCGCTCATAATTCAAGTCACTAGATCGTAGCAAACAAGTTGACGTGTTCACTGACTTTTCAAAAGCTTTCGATAAGGTGGAACATCCTTTATCGCTTCATAAGCTTTCTGTATTCGGATTCAGCAAATCTGTATACCAACAAATTTTTCTTGTTACTTACCTTCTTATTTTTTGCATATTTATATCTAATGGATAACGGTCTGATCATCACTACATCAGGTATACCTCAGGGTTCCAATCTAGGCCCGTTTTCATTCTTTATTATTTATAGGTTTTCTTTGTAATATTGTGTGAATGTAATTATTTCAATATTGACATAATATCTTCGTTTAATGTTTGTTCAACATAGGTACTTATGATTTGTTGAATATCGGTGAAATAATGTTCAACAAATGTACTAGGATATACAATATTGTTTTTTATATTCCTAGAATCGCGTGAGAGGAATATTGGGATTCCAATATTCATTCCAGATGTTGAAAACAATATATGAACAATATTGTTTCATCGATATTTTTTTTCAATTATTCAACTTATATTGACCCAATATCACAGTGCCATTAAATGTAAAGAATCGGTTCATCCATATTAGATCAATATTATTTTTACATTCACAATATCCATATTGGCCCAATATGAAATCAAGATTTAGCCAATATATGAGGTGCTACCTGGGACGTGTTAAGATATTTTAGTTTTTTGCATAACAACGGTGCCCTATACGAAAAAAGGCAAAAGAGATTTTTTATAACAAATTGAACGAGAAATTCTAAAAGGATTTTAGTATGAAATATCTTAGTGGCGTACTATTTTTTCTTTAAAAAAATTTTAATCATTACCCGTATGCGCGCCGATGATGAGAATAAAAGTCTCAATTGCGTGTTTAAAATGAGCAATAATCTCCTATTGAAACCCATTAAATTTCATTTGGATATCTCTGCCGGTTTCAGAGCAATATATAAATAGTCAGTTTTTAAGAAAAACTTCAACACCCCGTCCCGTATCTTGGAAAATGAAGCATTTGTGGACAAAAGTTTCATAGCAAACAGTCATTATTTTTCATGCAGAATCACCCTTTGAAGTTTGTCGTACTTATTCACTAACACCATGTATATGAGGGTTGGTACTGTCGCAATCATCATCTCTATTTTCGCTATCCTTTTTCAGAAGAGAATGGAATTCCACAGCGAATTTACTAGGCAAAAAATTCATCACCATTTTTGAACCAAGTAAAAAAGTGCTTAACATTTAAAAAAATGTCATTGATATATTTTCGTTCAGAAATGTCCCTTCAATGGCCAGGCATGATACCTCTAAGTCATTAAGCAAGAGCTACCAAAAATTTCTTGTTAATTTGCCAAAAAGGAAATAGTCGATATTTTCATGGGAAGTCCTCGTCAGATGTGACATATGTTTACCAAAAAGTGTTTTGAACTAGTGTGGTCCTGCACTTCAAGCTCGTTTTACGATCCACATTTAGGGAATTTCTGGTTTACACATGTTTATTCTCTGTCTTGCAAGTCTCCGGCACATTTGTCCAATATTTTATTGTCTCTCGAATGTAAACAGATGGTTATAACATGATTTTTATAACTCGATTGGGCATAGACACCCTCACGAGAATAGGATGTGCCGGTAATAATTTTAAAATGTGTATTTTGGAGTAGTTTATTGCAGCTAAGTTGTAGGTTACCGCACATGCTCGAAAATATCAACAAACATTAATCCCGGCGAAAACTGCACCCGATTTATGTTTAACAAACAAAATACAGTTTATTGCCTGCAAGTGCTCGCCAGAAATATTGAACTACTGGGAGAGTAAAATCTGATATTTAATGTCATATAACAAAAATTAAGTATTTCGAAAGAAGCCAATTCAACTCAAAAACACAGTATTTCAAATATCCCCAAAAAAATCCGATTGGTATAAATCTAGGGACCGTGCCGGTAACTC
The DNA here is from genome assembly GCA_958502065.1 of Chrysolina americana. Taxonomy (NCBI): domain Eukaryota; kingdom Metazoa; phylum Arthropoda; class Insecta; order Coleoptera; family Chrysomelidae; genus Chrysolina; species Chrysolina americana. The sequence goes on from OY293416.1 coordinate 46,297,883, forward strand.
ATTATATCCTTTTGGCCTGCCCATCTCTGTGAAGATATTGTGTATTGCCTCACCAAAAGTATATATCTTGTGAGAATGACATTTACTGACATCAGAATCCTTCTTACAGATGACAGATCTCTCGCTCATAATATAGTCTGAGGTCAGCGCCAGTACAGATGTTTTTGGTTCTTTTGGAAATCTTAGAAAGGCGTTGAATGCAAATGCATATCCTTCATTTGACGTTATCTTCCATCTAAATCTGGCTACATCTCTCACACTTCCTGTTTTATTGTTTTTGGATACTGTAGATTTATAGTATGGGACAAATCCTTTCAGAATATGTTTCATCGAGCAAATGACAAGTTTTTGCAAGATATTCCTGTCTATCTCCAGACTCAATAATCATCAATAGGTGGTCGGTGGATCAGCGGTCTAATGCACAGGCCGTTCGAAACTCCAGTATAGCGATAGTCGGTTCGAATCCGATGTAGGTACGAGAATTTTTCTCAACTACTTTATATCGGATTCGATAGGCGGCCGCATGCCTTGTTGAAAAGCAAGTGTATTGTGAGTTGTCTAGATGCCAATCTCGTCTAGTGCTAGCTTGGAGTGCACACCGACCACACGCGGTGATGCTGTAGGTTTTCCGGGTTTTCCTACAGCTGAAAAGTGAATACATCACCTAAAACATCAGTAAGTCGCCCCGGAGCGCCATGGCAAATAATAATAATAGCCGTCCTCTACCCGCACAGGCTATGCCTTTGGGTACACTCAACGAGTGTTTATGAGGGAGTATTATTATTATTATTATTATTATCAATATAGCAATTATTGCATGTTCACTCAGTTTAACCATAGTTTAAATCAATATCAATTCACAATATTTCATTGAAGAGGTTTGTTGGGATCTGAATTGGTTTAGTTGAAGAAAAACTATGGATTTCTTGGCAACGTTTCGTATCATCTGGGCTCAAAATAGTAACAAGTGAGTGAAGAGGTACTTTTTTCCTAGTAGGAAATATTGACGCACGACGCCGTAGGCGGAGTGCGGCAATTCCTACGGGTAAAAAAAACACTTCACTCACGTGTTGCATAAAATTTGTTTTTACAACTGCCAAAAAATAGAACAACCTATTTTTATAGTTTATTAGCCAACCTCACCCAATTTATGGTGCAAACGATTAACAAATTAACAACACAACTGTCAAAAAAAGTGTACATTTTTTGTATATTTTGTTTGCCGAAAGTATGTTATTTTTCAATATCGAAATACTGATTCATTAAGATTAAATGAAATTAAAATATACACAGACATAACTAGATACAACGAAAGATAAAAACATCCGTGGTATGGTGCAATAGTTCACATATTGAATGAATTTCGACAGAAAACATGGTGTCAGGTGAAAACAGGGAATGTCCTCGCGACAAATGTTAGAGTAAATTCGAGGTGAAAGATCAAAACGTAATATTAATTTGTTTTTCATGCTATGAAACCAATTTTTTTTTCAAGAATACTTTATATTTATTAAACAACTAAAAAAAAATAACAACAAAAGAATGAAATGTTTGTCAGAAAAAGCAACAATATTGAAGTGTCGTCTGCTTATTTTAGTTGAAAACAAGGAATGTCCGGTAGTGCGTGTACCTTTAACAAGAAAATAATCTTGAGAAAAAGATTTTTTTTGGTTCGGTTCTTAATTAAGTAGTTTCAGGACTTTTCCGATCAATGATTTTCATGTTGGTAGATTTTTTAGGTATAACTTTACGTCTTGGTTTTCTACCCATCATTCTTGAACCAATTTCATCCTGTTTGTTAGAGAAGCCGGCACGATTCACATCTAGCCTTGTACATTTGCGAATTGAATCTTCATCATGTGGAAGGCTTGTCTCTTTCTTTCTAGAATGAGATTTAGAACCAATTTCATCCTGTTCGTTGGAAATTCTTCCTTGATTGACATCTGTCCTTATACTACATAAAGTTCTTTGACTTCATGATTTTGATAACGACATGAGATCTTTATGTTTCTTTGTATCTATAGGAATTAGTTCAAAATGAGACTGAAAAGGCAATTCAAACTCAAAACCTCTGCTGCTTGGATTGATTTTACTTGGACAAGTTCCAACATCGATCCATTTTAGGAATCACGATGTGATTTAAATTAGTCACCCTAAACTCTTTCAATTTTTACATCGGGAAAGGACACTTTTTTGCATATTTTGTTCAGAAAAACTAAGTCCACTGCTCAACATAACTTTGATCTACCGGAACTACATAAAATGGCATTGGTTTCACTCGAGATGTTGAAGCACCATAAATTTTCATCCTAATTTTTGATACCCTGTAGCTCGAAAACTGATCATATAGGATCAATTTGGAAATTAGACATATCAAAGTTTGAACAAAACTAGTCGAAAGCCAAGGATCATCGCCATTTAGGATTCGTATTGAATAAAGAAATATCCTGTATAGCGTGTTGGAATTATCGATAGTTATCAACAGTCCGGCATAAATCGACTGATCATAGGACCAACTTATTCACACTCCACGACAACGAAGGTGAGGGATGATGAGACGCAAGGAAAAGGAAGTCGTGTCGATTGCTTGCGATACCACATAGAAAGCCATTTCTTGGAAGTATTACATAAGGTCCATTGCCGGAACTGGATATCCATTAGCAGTTTTATCGAGATTGATTTGCCAAATTCAGTCTTCATACTTCTTTCTCGTCAGTTTGAAGGCTTCTCATGGCTCTTTCCTTCAAAGATCGTTGCCTTTGGATGTGCCCCTAGAGTACACTAACTGCTACCCCCTTTTCCTTAGTTCTCAAGATATTCTCTAAACATTAACAGGATTTAATTTTTTCGTAATTCTTGCTTCTAGTCATAATAATGGCATGATGCCATTTTTTCTTCCATATTTTCTTTAGACAAGTTAAGACAAATGAGTGTTTGACATTAGTCAGACTCATAGATACTTGACCTAAGTCAACATTTCTTGGGCCTAAATGTGGAGGTTTCTAAGATATTCATGACAATCTGAAAGTATGTCCTGGGGAAGCGTAGGGTGAAGATATCATTTCACGTATGCCATAATCGCAGAATGCTTTGTAATAACATATCAGGATTTTTGAAGAAAAAAAATGTAATCTCAATTTCTTTCGGACATTCGACACCCAGTATCTTAATCACTTTTCAGCTCGAAATGAGGTAGGGAATATGTGTACGAAGTTTGTCGGTCATATTCTGATTCAATATGTATAACAAATTGTAAGCTCAACATAAATTGTATTAATTTTACTGCTTTAAGTGAGTTTCGGAAAAGTACCATATATTAGGTTACTTCTGCATCGTTCATTATTCTTAACAATGTACAATTCCTTATCCATTTTGCATAATGTGCCCCAGCGATATATCTCCTTAAATATTCCTGCTAAATATACAAGAGCCATTGCTCAAGATTATGCAAATCGATCTCAGTTAAATTCTCCTACAAAGGCTCAACGTACAATATCAACCCAAATGAACAGTGCACAATCTGTAACATTAAACAATTAGAATCGATCGAACACATTTTCTTCAACTGTCCTATATACTGTTCAATAAAACCAGCATACTTGATGTCTTTACCGGATATGGCTACTTTGGCCCATGCTCTTGATACTCTAACAGTAGAAAACGCCAAGACCATTGCTAAATATTTGTGGAATGTATAAAACTACGTTATTTCATAATCAATGAGTGAATCCATGAACAGATCACTAGACCATGGCACCCACTACTATCAGTTTATTAATTTATTTAATTTTTTTCTTTATTCTTATGCTTGATCTTGTTCTGGGGTCTGTTTTGTATACTACTCACGATGTAACACAAGGGTGAGTTAAATTATTGTGACAACTTCAAAACCATTAGTTGAATGTACTGCGTCACATACCTTATCATAATATTATCTAGGATAAGGCATTCTTATATAGTTGTATGTACCTATTATCTCTCACACTCTTGCCATAAAATGTATTGTATTTTAAGAGGCAATAAACGTATCTATCTATCTTACGAAGTGGTGGAGCTTCTCAAATTATATAATCTCATCCAAAGTTATTTATATTTGTAAACTTCTCCACTATGTCCAATATCAGAATCGATCGCCCGAGTCACGTCACTCATTTTGCATATCGTATTTTATCAACATATCAGACATCTGATATTCCCAAGATGTTCATGTGGCGTGAATTGAGAATATCTTCCATATCTTGAGCACTATAAATTTTCCCACAAAACCCGAGATCGAGAAAACTGATATCTCTACCGAGTTCCGCCAAGTGTTATATCTGCTACCGACTGAATTACCTGTAGTGAGTTTTTATACTTAGTTGACAGGTGGATAATTCGTTGGATAGCGGCTGTGCCAACACACTCATCTTACATTTTACGGCTTGGGAGAAATTTCAAATTGCTTTGGAAATATTTCACGAATTTCTTGCAATTCTTGCTTTGTTTCATTACATGCTTACGACTTCCCGTTTGCTCAGGCCATTTGCCAATTGGGACCTATTAATCCGCGATTTCAATCTCAAATCCACTTAATCTGTGGTGGGTTGCAATTCTTCAAAATAATTCATACTGGAATAAGTATAGAATGGTATTTCACAAACTGAAATGTTATAGATTGACGATGCTGAAAAATATATAGACCATAACTAGTTTTGCAGTTTTTTTTTTTCTCCTTTCAGGATATGTCAACTATCCGACACCACCGTTACTGATATCAGAGGGACTACCCTGGTATCTTAGTATAAGAGTTCGCCCTAGGTTTGATTTATAGAATTCGGGGTTTGGCTTTTTTCTTAAAGAAAATATATCCCAAGAGATTCACTTCATTGCATTCACATATTGCCAAACACTATTTTTGTTTTCGAACAGTATCATTTTTACATGAGTAGCATGCTGAATCAGAAGCTTGGTAATTTTATTTTATAGAGGTTCCGACTCAGTCAATATTTTACATAGTCTTACATGGTGAATGATGGATGTTACAAAAACCACAGGTGGTGGCAATATGTACTAGTATTGCTCTTTGAAATACCACCATTTCAGTTGTTGGTACCTTTTGTTCATCTTTTTCCGTTATCCTTATTTTCCGTTTATTTACAGTAAAGGTAATGATGATGTGCCATCAAGTGAAATATCCCTAAAGCGATATATCGCTGCCTTCGTGTTTCTGAACAAGAGGTACACAAGAAGTTACATCATGGAGAAATTCCACCAGTCACTTTTTCATCATCTACGTACTCAACAAAAACGTAATCGACATCAACCATCACCAATAGAAATGCATGACTCGTATACCAAAAAGGTTAACAAGCGTTGCCCTCTTTACGATGATGTCTTTTTCCACTTGGAAATTTGATGAATGAGATGTGGTTTAGGCTGACTGTAGCAAACATATCTATCTGTATCCACACAAACTAGATTTCATGCAGCAGAATCATTAAACTTCTGAAATCAACATTATGGATGAGCTCTATATCCTTATAACGCTTCCTGGCTCAAATTTATAAACAAAAGGGGTGAGGCAGTTCATCAGACTGTATGTCTTCAGACCTTGGGACTACTTCTAAGATCATCATGCAGCACGTTGGCATATATCAAATGCAGTGAGTATTTGTTGAGAATTATAATTTCAATACTGAGAAAAAGCAGATTTTAACGCCTGTTCTATTAACGGTCACATTGTTCAACTCTCAAGTTGAAAAATATTAATCAATAGGTAAGTATGTAATCAGGGTTGAGAATATCAATTATTCGAAGTCAGATGGGCACATCAAAAAGAACCGGATATGCACAACACTGACTTTAAGTTATATAGAACCTGTGGCTAGTGTAATAATGATAATAATAATAAATGTTCTTATTGTCAGGTACAGCAATGAGCTGATCCAATTACTGCACATGATTACTCATGGCAGGGATTGGTATTTAGTTGCTAGAGCAAACGGGAATGTGATCACCTGCAATATACTCTTCATGCAACAATAATTCGATATTTTTCCAATCTACAAGAGGCCGTCAATGCAATCATCCAGAACACAAAATCGACTCAAGAGATATAAAACTAAAAATTTATATTTTTAGCGAAACATCCAGCGAGACCACGTAAAGAACATGTACATACATGTTATTTTTTCTATTCATTACTTATATTGAAAAAGAATTCTCAATCGAATTCTGTGAGAACAGGAGGAGAGAGTACGGGTGTATAAATATTATCAATCTATTACCAAAATCTGTAGATATTTTCAATGTGTTCTTAGATTCTTTCAGAACATTAGAATATATATTCGGAACACTTCGAGTTATTCTATATCGAATAATACTTGGATGGTGGGTTCATGGAATCTATACTTACCTGGTCTTCTTGATGATAATATTGAAATAAGTTCAGTTTCTGCGTTGCTTGCTTGGGGTCGTAGCCAAATAGCATATCCTAGATTGAACGTAGTTTCTGGATATCAAATACCTTTTTCGGCAACCATCCAAGAAATACTCACTTCCCAGGCGCTTCTTCTTTAAGAAAGTATAATTTTTTCGGCCTAGTCCGGATAAAACGTACTTCCATCTGCAGAAATTTGTATCATACACAGCCAGACGAAGGATAATCTACTGTTCAATTACTGACTCAGCACTTGCAATTGTTTCTTCTCAGAAGAACGTTACTCAAATATCTGTCATATGTAGTTCAATGTTCGTCGTGTTATTAGCCAGGGAAGTAGTGTTTTTTTGAGTGGTTTTTGTCCCAGTTGTTTGCCTCATTTTTCTAATTTTTAGAAAAGTATAGAGAGAAGGATACTTAGACATTGTCGATTTTATTCAGTTCATTTCATTGATACTCCTCGGCAAAATTTTTGAATTATGCGTGAGTTTATTTATAACACTTGTCAAATTATATACTATTTTCTATAACAAGAGTTCTATTTCATTCCTGAAATATTTTTATTCGTTTTCAATTCCATTAATTTATTTTTATGATACCTTGTCACTTTACATGTAATCTGGTTGAAATTGAAAAATGTTTCATTCTTGCAACTCACCACTACTACCTAACGAACCGAAAAAAATTATGTCTACTTTGATGACACTTCAACGTCCGTCGCCATTTATAAATGAATATTATGTCATTACCGATCATTAACATCTCATTACCATCACTGCTTCAATCAATTAGAAGTAAATTAGCTAAATTGGACGATTTAATAGATAAACATGCTCATTACCTCTTAAGGCTTCATGAATGTATAAAGACTAATTTCCGCATTTCTAGTTCTAAATGCAATAAAATTCATTCGCTACACTCCGGCAATAATTTAACAGTCTCCGTAAATTTTTATTGCCGTGTTCAATAATGCAAAGCGAATGAGACATTTGTCCACTGCGAAGACGTACTTTTAGTTGAGAAGTTAAACGTTAAAAATGTGAATAGGGGCTATTCTGATTTGTACTTTTTTAAATTGATTTTTTCACCAATCAACTGCACTACGAGCAACCCACAGACGTTTCAGAAAGACATATGCAAGCTAGAGGAATCAACGAATGCATTCAGGTTTTTTTTAATCAGATCTTCATTTTATAGTCAGATGAACATAAAAACATTTTGGACAAATTCAGCTCTTTCAACCCAATAATCTGAAGGACATATACAAATTTTTTTTGTAACGAATCTTCCAGGTTTCCACAGAGAAAAACACATACAGACACGATTTGATCTACACAAAGTGAAGAATTCACTGTATTCAAAATAAAGTTTGTGGAGATCAAATCGTTTCCGTGTATTTCTATAATAACTGGAACTGTCTTTCTTGGAATTCAATTGATTTTTCATCCTCCCTCCATTTATTTTTCTCATCTGGCTATTCTTGATAACTATTCATTGATCCATATATACAAGAATTTTTCATCAAGTACTGCCACTGGCCGCTTAGAAATTCATCTGGGAACGGACTTTGACATTCAGGAAAAGAACTGATAAAAGGATAGATTATACAGAAAATTTCACTCATGTGTTAAAATGTCCATACGAGGTGTAGAATTATCTCTGAATCACAGCGGTAATCCACCTACTATGTGCATTATCAGTAGTAATATCACAAGTGATTGAACTTTCGTGATAAGTCTGTCGATTCATTTCTGAACAAAACTGAATTTTCCAGGACGAGTTGTGTTTTCTAGTATCAATTCAGTTGGGTTCCAAAATAAAAGACAGACTTATGAGATAAATTCTTCACGAGTGGAATTTAATTAGACTATTTCACAAAGAATTCTTGGAAAACAAAATTTAATGAAAATGTGGTTATTATTACATGCTATCGCTCTCCATCTGGAAATTTCAAAATATTTGCAACAAATATTAATTGTATTCTGAACAAAATATTCAATCCCAAAAATTCTATTGTTTTGAATGGCGATTTCAACTTAAATTCATTGAATGAAAATGAGAGGAATTATTTTGCACTTCTACTCAGATCGTATAATCTAAATCCTCGAATATTTGAACCAACCCGAGGTTATTCAATACTTGATCAAATATATACTAATTTATTCACAGTTGGAGAACACTATGATCTGGATAACACCATTTCTGATCATCGTACAGTTGTTTTTTATACTGGAGTGAATGACACTCACGAACCAAAGAAAACTCTAATTACTAAAAGATCTCTGAATGACTATAATATTAATGCGCTAAAGACATCACTTAAGAATGAAAACTGGGAAAGCACATATACGGCTATCGATTTTGATCAAAAGTTTGGTAACTTTCACGACACCCTCATACTTCACCTTGATCAAAATTGTCCAAAGAAGCCTGTGATCATATCTGAGCCAAGTAACAGGGAATGGGTGAACGATTCTGTCAAGAAGTCTAGTGAAAAATTGAAAAATCTATTTCATCTTCAAAAACTATTCTCTTAAAACACAATACTTACAAGCGAAAAAATCATAATATTCTAGTTAAAACCACCAAACACAACTTTTATTCTGGAAAACTAGCTGAATCTATTATGTTCTGATATTGTTGTCTCTATTATTAATATAAAAACATTTCACACCATATTATTTTTAAATCACGTATGTGTATTACTGCCAGATAATTTTATACCGATAAGTAAAGTTTATGTATAATTTTGGAAATAGCTTAGAATAATTCTTATTTAGTGGATGCTGTTTTCTGGAACTTTGTTCTGTTAGCAACCTAAAATGGTAAATAAATAAACTCCCAAATTATTGAACAGAAAGTAGGGTCTTGTTAATATATCATTCAAAGGGTCTCCTCATTCTCTATTAAAAATTTTGTTTTTTCAAATTCATTGCAGGAATTTGAATAAAATCAGCTTATAGACAAAAATCGCTACATCACACTAAAACCTACTACTGATGCCGTTTTTTACATAATGAGAAATTAAGCGTAAACCTCTTCAGTGTTTTTTGTGTGTATCATTGAAAACGGAAATGAAACGTTACCATGGCAATGCCAGTTTTCTTTCAAACCCCTCAGCAAATTGTTGTGTCATTAAAGCTGCATGACAAAACCTCTGGAGAAGAGATGACATTTTCCTATTTGACAGGGGAATTCTTCAAGTAGAAGCACAGCTAAAACATGCGTCATTTTCCTACGTTGCCAAGTTTCCCATTCTATTTCCTCGACATAGTCGTCTCACCTGTATATTAATCACTCATTTTCTGATAATTGAACCATATCCCAAGTTAACTCTTACCACTAAAATTCCGCCGTCATCGAAACACTCATACTCAATGGGGAAAACACCCCCTGACTGGAATTAATTTCCGTTTTGTGTTTGATGAATGATGGGTTGTTTAGAATAGCTATTTCCAAAACCGTGAACAGCATCACATTCAAACAACCACTGATAAATGATAGCTCAAACGTTTTCTTTCCTCAGTTCATTTTTTCATAATTTTTCATCAATTTAATGAAATATATATTCTCGATGAAGTACATTTGTACATTACTTGCTTTCAATGAATACCTCTAAGAACTCGAAGATCTGGTAAATGATAAATGATTAGATCATAAATATATAACGACAAATTCTTTCTCCCATTTATACCAGACGAACTTGCCCTAAGCTAGATTTACTTGAGCACCTGTGCAATTTTCCCATGATTACAGTTATTTCGGATGTTCCCTTTGAAGGGGTCACCAAAGGTTTATTTCTTCATCCCTCTTTTCAGTAGCATCCTACAACACTAGATCCCCCTTTCTTTTTAAATCCGTAGTGAAATAAAACTAGTTCTGTTAGACTGATTCATTGTTTTTAAATACCACCTGGTCAGTTTGCGAAAATACATCAGAATCGTGCGGCAGGGCAAGCAAATAAGGACTTCTTGAGTTTCTATGATGGTTAATTCTCAGACAGTGAAGAGAATACTACTGTATGATGTCTGGAGAATTCTGGGTGTGCATAGAAAAAATTTACTTATCAACTATTATTATCTGACATGCTAGATAAGTTTATATGATTTTTGGAAAATATATTGCTGAAACCCTGAATATCAAAAGCTCTACAAGAATTATGTGAGAATTTTGTTAAATATATCCAGGTACCAACTGGGGGATTCTATTCAACCATGAATAATATGAATCTTTTGCGGTATCAAGACAAAACGCCTTCATTTATACTTACAATATACGTTAAATTTAAATGAAACGAATACTTTCGACAAAGGTCTTAATCCACTTCTCTCCATACCCATCCTGGAGTCAGTGCTGTGGAGGACTGCCGCTTGCTGTTCAGTTTTGAGTGGTATCATCGTGCCTTAAGTAGAACAGGGATAATTCTTATGTTGTCTGAAATATCGTAGCACTCATGGGAGGAAACAACCCTGAAACATATCATGTATGCGGGTGGTCATTATCAATTAGTGTCCTCCTAACATGGCACAAATGGATGAATCGGTGAATTCTGAGGAAGTTTGGCGATTTTGTAAATGATCATACAAGTGATAAGGGTGATGGGTATTGCTCCAGTTAACATTTTTTCAGTTTGGTGTATCGACCAAGTTCGTTGAATAAACGAAACCTCTCACTTAAGTCATCCGGATTCGTTTCAGTCAAATATTTCTCAAATCGAGTATGTTTCGATCAAACTTTGTTTGAAGGTCTAACATTCTTCAGAAACCTGAGAAAAACCGACTGGGATACGTACAGAAGATCCCCAAGGGCTAACATTGGGTCTGTGAAATTGTCCAAAGTTGGGGGTGAGGGAATTGAGGAGGTGGCAATCTGTCTCCAGGATGCGATAGTTTCCTCATTCTAGAGAAAATACCCTCTTACCAAGGAGGACGAAACAGCCTCACACCTATTGTTTGAATGCGAAGCTGGAACACTGACTGTATGGCAGAAGATATCATCCCACAGAAAAACTTCGTGAGAAATCTCCAGGATTTCATCAGAAGACCCGGAGTATTTACGAGATTATTTATGGTAGCATATTGTACATAAATATGTATATGTGAGAAATCAGAGAAGGATTCCATTGATTCCTTTCATGACGCTTCATAAGGTAAGCTGATCGTGTATTGTAATCATGGATTTGTGGTTTGGTGTAAACATCATTATCACTTAGATTTCAAGAAGAGATTTACAGCTAGATAGTATAGAAACGGGCATTATTCATATTTTTTAAAATATAGGATGGGTTTCATTGAAAACTGAATTTGCTATCATTCTAACAGTCTTTTTCTGGAGCTTGAAAACTTTGTCCAAGGAGGTAGAGTTTCCCCAAAGAACAATTCCATAGCTAGCATGGGAGTAGAATATAGAGCATAATACGCTGTTGATAGAGTTGTTTCAGTGACTGGGGTCTTCAATAATTGTCGTAGGTGAAATATATGATGATAATTCGACACAAAGTTCATCAACATGGTATTTTTTTATTTAATTATCCGCTGGCAGAGTTTTGTTCAACTTCGAAATATTGCCAGTAACCCATTGCTCAGCTTGATTCTCCATAATAGTTATTATGATAGTTTGAAAGTTTTTGTTTGCACATATAAATGTACTGTCATCGGAAAATATTACACATTTGTTGAGCAGAATATGATGGAAAAATTAATAATGTAAGTTCAAAAAAGACCTCGTAGTTGAATTAGGAACTTTCCTTCTCACAACCTCACAAGACGCATCCATCCAATTTGAAATATCAACTCGGAATAGTATCTTCGAAAGTCAGTCAGTTACATAGCAGCGGCACCAAACAAAAACAACCATATGTGAAGAATGGACACATAATAACTAATACCGTGTTAACAGTCTGTTAAAATTTCGCCAATCCACCCATCACATATGACACATCTGCGATGGGCCAACTTGAAACATCCTGGAAGTCATAGGCGTCCTGGTTCAAAGGAGTCAAAGGTAAATCACAAGTTTATTTTTTTAGCATTGTCTTCGAATCTGAATGTGAGGCCATTTTTAGTATTTGTTCAATGGTTGATGGTTACTTGCACTACCACCTGTGTCACCCACCCTCTATAAATATACCAACATTGACTTTAAAATTGGCAGAAAAATCCACTCATCTGCAATTATCAACAAATGTATGCTTCCTGATGGAATTTATTAAGTTCCAATCTCGGTATAACGGAATGATTTTACTATTCTTCGATTTTTTTCAAACAATTTATGATTACTACTAACAATTCCTATGTCAACAACTCTGTTCGAATATTACCTGTATAGTAGTAAATTTATGAAAACGTCATAACTTCAACTCTTAGTACTCTTGGGAGTTAATAATCGAATGCACTCTGGCAAACTAATAACATCTAACAGAGACGTTTGTAATGAACTAGTCAAATGTTTCCCAGATATTTCTTTAACGATTTCCAAAATATTTCAAAACTAGTAATTATAAATTTTTGAAACCAATTTCGAAACAAGAAATTCATGAAATTATAATATCACTCAGATCCAACTTTGAAGGATATATATAGGTGATCTATTTATTTATAAGAGAGGAGAAAATAATGTGCCTGAATAAGTTTCTTTCAAAATTTTTTAGAAGGTCCTTAATGAAAGAACAACTGATTGATTTAATTCATATTGTTCATTTTGGTGTGATAGATTTTAATGCGCTTCCATACCAAATTCAAATACCCAATCAGCAGTAGATAACTGATTCCAGAAGTGATATTTTTGAAACATCTGATAAAAATAAATATGGTGTTGCCATTTTTTAGATATAAGACAAGCATTCGTTACAGTGATTCATACAATTCCACCAGAAATTATGAATAATTAAGAAGTGAGAGGCTTTTTTTTATTTGTTTTCAATATGTTGTTATTGACGAAAATAAAAGTATTTATAAACAATCCACAATATGAGTTCCCCAAGGGTCAGTACTGACTCTTTATATCTCATCGTTTTTCTTTTGCAGTTAATACTATACTGTATCAGTCGATAGAAAATACAAAAATTCAGAATATAGCATTGAAAAATATTTTGAACTGTTTGAAAAATGGATAGATGAAAAATGTATATTGATTTGGAAAAAACTATTTATATAATTTTAAAACAGAATAATGAAAAGTAAAAGTGAAGAATAAAATGTTAAATGAAGTTGGATAACGCAAATAGTTAGGCCTGATGATTGTTAAGAATTTAAGTTTTGAATGCTATGTGAATTCATTGAAAAAAGCAAACATTCCTTTAAGAAGAATCAATTTTATAAATAGTCAAATACAAAACTTTACTAACAATTTCCATATTGCCTCTCATATCACAGATATACAATAACAATATGGTCACCTTGTGGTAGAAATCGAAGACGTATAATTTATGTATGATGAATAAAGCAATAGAAAATACCATTGGAATTCTTTAAAATTATACAATACACAATACATTTTACGTTAGATAAACTAATAAAATTTAGAAAAGCAAAATACTCACCTGCAAACAATTAACAAAAAAGCAATAGTCATTTCTAAAACAAAATCGAAATTACACGACTAATATGTCACAAATGCAAATAACTTCTATTTAAATGCAAAAACAATCCTGTACTTAATTTTGTAAAAACTTACAACAAACTTTCCGACGATATAAAAAATACTCAAACAAAATATTATTTGCCATCATACTGATGTTCATCAATATGTAGATAATTATGTTAAGAATTTTTTCTATTCATTTTGAAATTCTTGAAACCTATATTTGAATTGTAACTGTTAGGAAGGTGTATTGTCAATAAATAAATTAATATATTATCGAGGAAAATAAAATATAATATAATAAATATGTCAAATGAATATCAGACAACTTCTCACAGGTAATTTTTACGAAATAAGTTAGAACAAGGTTGAATGAAATATTTTCGTCGAAGAGAATAAAATCATTTTGTCGAACAGAAAATATTTCTCTGAGCTAAATACATCATCCATTTATTACCTATTTCGTCTTGAGAAAAATTTGTCGCATCCACATTATTGGCTGAAAAATAGTGTAACTGTGTTCCCCTGATTTCGGCGCTTATGTGTAGTTGAAACCGATGTATAAATTAGCAGCACAAGAACTGCGGAAGTCAAATGCCAAAAGGAACCGAAATGCACCCTCACACAAGAAATAAATTCGCATGAGGTGGTGATTCATGCAGGAATACAATTATCACCGGTTGTTGAGATGCCCTAATGTTGGACTGATTTGTAAAGCTATAGCAGTACATGATTAAGAGGCCCCCTAATTGGTGGCTTCCTGGCAAGTGGTAGTGTGTGACTACAATGAACCTGCTACTTCACATAATTAGCAGCCATGTGATCAAATTAAAACGCCCAAGAAGCATAATGAGACAGCCTCTTATTAGTCGAGAGGATGATTTCGTTTCGATTTTATTAATACGACAAAATTGCTAGTATGTAGGATCGTTTCGGTTCGATGTGATCATGATAATGCTCATGACGACGTTGTTGAAAATGTTAGTTTTTCTATTCTCAAACACAGCAGAGAAAAAAATATGAGCATGCGGATCTCGTTCGAAAAATATGTTGAAATAAAAGTTATTTCTAGAGTCAATCCAATTGTTTTTCGAAACGAGTTATTCAGAGTTAGTTTACTAGCATTGACTTATCAGATATCACAAAAGGCCACCCTCAATATCATTATGTTATGCGGCGGGGCTGGCCATGCGCCAAAATGTAGGCAGTTATGCGTGGAACCTTTCTGCTTCCCGCTGTCAGGTTCATCACGTGAGTGATCCGGATCTTCTGATGAACTCCTGGAGATTTCTCACGATTTTTTCCTGTGACATGATATTATCTTCTGCACTACAGTGTCCAGAAATATTCATCTTTGTGCGAGCCAGGGTTTCACATTTAAACAATATGTGTGAGGCTGTTTCGTCCTCCACATCATAGTATGGAGTCTTGGTGTATGCCCAACATGTGCAAGTGTTTTCTCAGGTGGCAGTGTCCTGTTATTAGTCCTACCACCCTCCTGAGGGAGTTCCAGCTCGGTTCAAGAAGATGCCTTGATAGCCGGTCAGTTGGCCCGATATATCCATTTCCCGTGAGTATTGCCTGTGGCGTCTTCCCAGGAAGGTTGATGATGGTTCTTGACCCATTTCTTCGTGTCCTGCCTAATGTCTCCAAATGGGATTCCACAGGCTGGTTCTGGTGCAATGACAGTTGTTTATTGCCACCTGGCTGCCGGAGAGAATGACTATAGATTGGTACTCCTTATAATCTCTCTTCTGCAGACGGGAATAGCCCCTACTTAGGCTTGGAATGCGGAGGCTTGAGTACCAAGTCTTAGACTAGTGTCTTGCCTTGTTCTTTGCCCATAAATGCTAGCCCCTACCCCATCGCTTATCTTAGAGCACCATTTGCTCCCTTGACAGCACTGATAAGGCCCTTGATGTGACCACCCCATCTTGAATGTTCCATCAGAGGAGTAGGTTCGGGTCATTTTGTCCGACAGCATCTCAGATGTATCGATTCTTATGACCTACATTATGTTGGAATGTCCTAAGTTGTTGCCCCTCCATTGGCCCAAGCACTTCACTTCAGTCTGGAGGCTTCTATCCTCGCCTCTGCTATAATGTGCAGAAGCATAGAATCACCTCCAGGCTAATCGTCAATGTGCTGGACATTGCATCACTGACTGCGAGCAAGACAAGTCTTTGCAAAGTGTGAAGCTTTCCTTTTGTTGTAATTTGTTTTGCCTTTGGCCACCACAGCACAGTACCACGTTTTCGAGAGCCTCACTATCGCTGTATATAGCCAAAGCGATTGTTTAGGTCGTAGTCCCCATATTTTTCCAAAGGAACGCCTGGCCATCATTAACGATATCGTTGCCCTTTTCAGAACTTTTTGCAGAGGTTTGTTCCAGATAGGCTTCTAGTCTAAGTTGAGCCCTAAATATTTCGACTCTTCTGACATCTGTAAGCTTTTACCAAAGATCCGAGCTCTATTGCATTCAAAGTTTCTTTTTCTGGTAAAAGGGATCGTAGTTTTTTGGGGTTTCACCTTGAGGTTCTCACTCATGCACCACTTTTGTACGTCTGTGAGTGCTAATTGCATCAGACTCACACAAATCTCCATATAAATCCTCTTCACAATAATGATGATTTCTACGAATCAATTCGATTGTTTTTTGAAACGAGTTAGTCAGAGTCACTTTACTAGCATTGAAGTATTAAATATTACAAAGGCGCCTCTCAAGGTAATGTTCAGAGCCATATTTTTCCGTTCAGTTCATGGATGATTTGAAAGTTTATTCCATTGCAGGTCATTAATGAGTGGAGACTACTAAACAGTTGTGAAAAAATGTTGTGGAATTCTTGAGCATATTGAAAAGCTGTCAACAAAATATGATCACAGTTCTGCCCCAAGCTGGGTGGCCAAGCGCCAACGGTGAAAATCAATAATCTCCCTATACTTGGTAAATGCTGGACGAGATCACGAATATTCCAGTCGATAGATTTGATGAGCGGGTTCGGAAGTTTTGCTTCAAAAATGAGTTGACTTTCTACATCACTCCTCTGTGACTATTTGTAGTACTCAGTATCATCACAGAATTAATTAACATTGGTCTTTCTGATGGTTCTAGCACCGCATTGCCCCCTCAATACAGATTAGAGCTGCTAGCTATTCTTGCCACAGCCCTAGGTGTAGAAGTGGTAGGGTCTTGTTCTGAGAATGTAATATCGCTCAATTTCTTTCAAGCGAATATTATTAATAGGCGCTCAGTTCTTATCGATAAACAGTGAGTTTCCTCAAGTACATCCGTGTGGGGGTTCATTCATCATATTGAATCATATGCAATTTAGTACCATGTTCCATTTTCCATCTGTCATCTATCATCTTTCCCATCTTCTTCATCTTCTCCATATTCTCCATCTTCTACAGCTTCTCCATTTTCTCAATTTTTTTTATCAAGTGACTAATATTGATAGGCGCTGAGTTCTTATCGATAAACAGTGAATTTCCTCAAGTACATCCATGTGGAGTTTCATTCATTATATTGAATCACATCCGTCTTTTATCAATCATCTTCCCCATTTTCTCCGTCTTTCCTATCTTCTTCAACTCCTCCATCTTCTCCACCTTCTCCACCTTTTACACCTTTTTCTATTCCTCTTTCTGCTCCACCTTTTCCATCCCCTCAATCTTCTACATGTCCTCCACCTTCCCCAACTCCTTCAACTTCTTCATCTCCATCTTCTCCATATTTTCCATCGTCTCCATCTTCCCCATCTCATCTTCTTCGTCTCCTTCATCTTCTCCATCTTCTCCATTTCCTCTTTCGTTGATTATTTTTATCTAATTTGTGGCTCCCGAAATGGAAAAAAACTACGTTGAATGTTTTCAATTGAAAAAAAAAAAACCATGATCGGGAGAAAAATCTGATAGAATAGCCTCAGTTACAATAAAATATCATTACTTTTATGTTTAGTTTAACGATCTATTCAACAAGTGTTGTTATTGATTATAATAAATTTTAGTATTTTGTACAAGTTTTATTTTTCACAAAGCGGTACCTGCCTGAAAACTAAGTGGATCACTGAGACTTGTTGGAGGAGTTTTTTTGAACTGATGGTGACCTCCTAGGACGAATAGCTTTTCATATATTGAACCTCAAACATGAAATGAAATGGCTCACCAGGATCATCAACGATAGTGCTTCAACAATTGATCAGGTTTTCATAAATTTTGGTGAATTTGGAACGTATTGTGTCGTTGATACAGATATTTCATAACTTACTGCTATATGATTTTGGAACGACTACCAAATGCAGTCTTCCGTCACATAAGCATAAAAGAATGTTCAAGGACCTTCACATTCAGAATGTCATTGAAGATATTCGGAATGAAAACTGGGATCATGTTTATCTCCGAAATTTTGTTTTTTTATTGCCCTGAAAAACATTTTCCTAAAAATCATCAATATTATAACACTAAATATGGGTATCTCAAGATTCCCATCGAGTCAAAATTTGAAAGGACTCTTTAAAGTGAGAAGGTCCTATGCTAAGTAAACCGAATCATGTAAAGTTCAAAAGAATATACACGATTAGTTAGTTTCAACAGCTAACAAATAATACTCAGAATAGAATAATCAGTTCTGATAATTCTAATAAGTCTATATGGAAGATCATAGACGAATTAAAAAATAAACCAAGTAATGTGAAAACTGATATTATAATTAATGATACAAGCTTTAAGAGGATCCTTCAGAAGTAGCTGGATTATTCAACGAATCTTTCATTTACGCTCCCAAGTCTCTGAATTAGGATATTGTATCATATAAAACTGACCACAAATGATATTTCATTACAGTTGTTAGTGTTCTACATAAATGATTGAAAACACATTGTTGATAACAAATCAATTCATATTTTGAAATCAATACATTGCAGAATATATTTTGAAATTAATTTGTTATATTTACAGTTATTTGAGAGTTAGTACAATTATTGAACATTGGAGGAACATTATTGTAACTATGCGAAACATTTTGGACAACATGCAGGGTGGTGGGCTTATTTTGTTGAATATTTTGTACTGTGAAAATTTTATTTGCCACAACCTCAACCTTATTGTTGAGCGATTCTTCGATATATTCTTCAGCAATATTTGATGATATTTGGTGAAATTTTGCAAAAATAATACATAATGTTGCATTCTACTGGTTGAAAGTGTTGGTTAGAAATACAGAAATTCCCTGTGTATCACGTAAAATCATCCCTATTTCCCTTTGCCAAACATCTGGAGCACTGGCTATCCCATACATTAATCGTGTACTTTGATATAACCCTTATGGTGTACTTAATGTGAGATATTTACGATCCTCCAGACGAACCTTCATTTGTAGGTAAGCTTATTGTAAATCGATTTTTGTAAATTTATCGCCCCCTGCCATGCTCGAAAACAATGACTCTATAGTGGGCAAAGGATATTCATCTACAATCAAATGTTTATTCAGAGTACTTTTAAAATCACCACATATCCTAACTTTGCCATTTGATTTTAGAATTGGCACAATTGGCGTAGCTCATTCCGAGCTATTTACCTTCTCTAAAATGCCATTATTTTCTAAATTAAGTAATTCTTCTTCAACCTTAGGTAATAATGCATATGGTACCTTTCTAGCTTTCAAGAAAACTGGTTGTGTATTCGGCTTAACTTTTAAACTTGCTTCTAACCCTGTAATTGAACTTAAATCTTTATCGAACAACTGTTTGTATTTTTCTAGTTAATTTTCGAGGCGTGTATGTGTATTGATCTGAGCTATATCTGAATCTACTTTGGTAACACCTAACTCTAGTTTTCGCAACCATTCATGACCTAGTAAAGGTTGTTTATCCGATTTCACTATGTACAGATTTAGATTGTGTAATTTATTTTTAAAAGTAACCCCGACTTGAACGAAACCCATAACATCCACTGATTGCTTAGAATAGGTGAATAATTTTGAAGCAGTCTTTTGCAATTATAAATCTGAGAAATATTTAGAGTAGTCTGAGAAATTCAAAATACTGACTGCAGCACCACTATCTATTTCAATGGTAATTTTTGAATTATTGACTAACAAAGTTATATTAAATTTATCCCTGTATCCTTGATGTTCTGAATCCATCTCAAATAATTCCTCAACCTGATCAACTTGTTGAAAACGTTTTTTAAAACATACCTTACTTAGATGACCCTTTGCCTTACAAATATTACATGTTAAGTTCTTTCTGTCACACTTGTTTGCTAAATGTTTCGATGAACCACAGCGATATCAGTTTTTTGAAATATTTTCTGTAAAACTTGTTCTGTCCCCTGTGCCTTGTCTTCTTAGCCCTTTCCCGTTAGCTCCAACCTTTCGCTCATGGTGTACGTTGCTGGTATTACGGTGTAGTTGTGCTGCATCCCTTTGCGATGTTTCCATGCTGGTGGCTATTTCTACTGCTCGATCTATCGTAAGGTCCTTACTTTCGAGTAGTCTCCTTTGAATAGTTTGCATACGTAATCCAAATACAAATTGGATTCTCAGGGCTTTTTTAAGGTAGTCTCCGAATTTGCAAGTGGTAGCCAATTTCTGTAATGCTGTAAGTTATTCTTGCGCCTTTTCCCCCTCATGCTGTTTCCTTTGTATGAACTGAAGTTTTCCGAAATTTCCAGAGGTTCCGGATTGAAATGTGACTTCATGGCGTCCACGATTTGTTGGTAAGTTTGCGAACTCGGGTTCTCTGGTGATATTTTGTCGCATAAAATATCATAAGATTCGACCCCCATGTAATGTAACAAGTACGCTGCCCTTTTGGTTTCAGGAATTGAAAAGACGTTGAATGCACTTTCCAGGCGCATCAACCATCTATCGAATTTTGTTGAAGAAAATATAGAAAATAACGTGTGCACTGAGTGAGCAATGTCCGTTGTCATTTTTCTGATAAAACTTTTCGTGGGCCGTAAAAATAATCCTCGTCGCCAATTTGTTGTGTGTGTAGGGAAACACGGGTAATAATCTGGCACAATGATGTTACAGGATCAATTCGTTTATTTCGGACTTTTATCACAAACAACCATTTGTAAAAATGTGCAATCGTGCAATAATGAATTAAAACATAGCATGTAGGTAAAGTAGGGAGAGATCGATTGCAATTGAATGATGACATTGTCATTCGTGACAATTGACAGCTTTCATATCATGACAGAGTTGTAAGGGTACGTTCACAATCAATAAAATATAAAACAATGACTTTCATCCGCCATGCCTCTTCAAACTAGTTATGTCGGCACCAAAGTCAATCAATATCTCCGATCAAGTATCACAACCTAGCTGAGTAATACTCAAATAGAACTGAAGGTAACATCTTTTCATAATGTTATTTCGCAATTTTTTAAGAATACAATAAGCACGTCAGCTAGATTTTGATATCTGTCGGGTAGATTCATGGCAACGAAAACCCAAAAATACTGTCTTGGATGAAATATATAACAATAAGAAGACAATTGAAACGTTCATTGCAGCTTGTTGGGAGCATGTAAAAACGATAGATTCTTCGTTGTCGATATAGTCTTGTCAGTACGACAACGCTGCATTTGATATTTGACACAACAATCATTTGAAGCTACCAGTGTCGTAACTTTGAAGAAAGGTAAACCAAATTGGAAAAGAGAAAAATTAATGAATTATGAAAGAACATGTCAATTAGAGCATCTGCTGATTTCAAAATCCTGTGGAGATTATTTCATCATAATTTCAGGTTTCTATTCCATATTGGTTTCCATTATTTCTATTTTATTGAACCTCAATATTTCTGTTAACAACACACGACACTGCCGTTGGGGGAAGATGTCTCTTACACACAAATCTTAATGCATTTGCGGCGAGTTACTCATCTAGGTTATGTTATTTGATCGGAGATCAATATTGTTGAAGGAGACCAGTATATTCTGTCGGATTTCCCAAGTTCAAATAAGTAGCAACTATTTTAGGTATTTTTCTTAATTGATGAATTCCTACTACTTGTCTACAACCCTTTCCGCTTTGATATTTAATGAAAAATCGGGCACTGTTCATATTTTCTGGTCTTAACGAAACATATTTTCAATGAACATTCAAGTACAAATGATCATGGTTTGTTGGTCTTCGAATCAGGCATGCTATATCGTTCAAAGTCATTCGGAGACTAACTCATCCATTCTACAGGCCCCAGAAATACCAAATAATAAAGCCACCTAAAAAAAATGAAGGTGTAATCTAAATAGAATTTAAAACCTTGTAAATTACCTTAATTATCAAATTTTCTTCATCTGGAGCTTCTTGGATAAATTTTTCAATTTCTTCAATCGTTAAAATCTTAGATTTCTTTACCCTATAACCTTGAGCTTGCATGTAGATATATCTACATTGTGTTTAATTGACTTCAACATTGAATAATTGAGGAGTAACTTATCAAAACGCATTATGTCCCACAAAACCGTTTTTGCAGTAGAGGCAAAAAACTGTTTATGGCTAAAAACTATGACGTAGGACACAATTTTTGTGTTGGAATCAAAGGTGTACACATAGACCTGAATACGATATGATGTGTTTTAAATATGTGCATTCAAGCAATGATCATAGTGACTCCGAAACCACATCGAACTCGATTTTGTACCGAAGTGGACAAAACACGTTTTGATAAGTTGCTTCTCAATTGGCCTATAATGTTGAAGATTTCATCTTTAAACAAAGGTCCTGAGAGAGAATTCGTGTTTTTACTCTTGCGAAAATCCATAAAACGTTTATATGCATTATCGTACTTTTTTCTTGATTTCTTTGGCAATAATTCTAATGAAGCAGTATGGACTGCCTCAACTAAATCTGAAGCAGTCCCATGAATGGAAATTTCATCATCACTTATCATTTTACTTTCGAGAACACCAGCAAGTAAATTTATAAGCGTCAAGTTTGACAATTCAATACGTTTTCATACTAACTCAAGTAATTTTATTACGGATTTCAAAGCACCTTTTATATTTGATAAAATTATTCGCGACTTTTTCTAAATTAATTAATATGTGTCGAATTTCCTAGCGACTTGCAGAAATAAAGTATATTTCGTAGGAAAAGCCACATTTCTGGACGCTGATGTGTTGCGCCTCGACTAAGCAATCTTCACAGTCGCCCAGGAATGTTAGGCTTTTCCTACCCGCTAAAAATATACTTTTTTTTACTTCATTCAATTGTTTTCAATTGAAATTTGTATGTTTTTATATTTTACATGACTGATAGCTTGCTGACTTCAACTGAACTAACTGCTTGTATTTTACTGCTTGTACGTTTTCTATTATTTTTTTTAATTTTTTTCATAGAGCTTGTTCTGTCTTAAGAAAATAAAACAATATTCTATTCTTCACAAAATGATTACGAACAAATTAATTGAAATTTGGACATAAAGCGTCTGTCAGGTCAGCTGGTTTGAGAAAAAATCTACAGAACAGTATGAAATAGAACCGCAAAGTTCACGAAATGACAGTTTTTTAACGATATTTTTCCGCTTACCCATCTGCCATCATTTTCGGTGCACTGAACGCCCTCTTTCTCAAGACTACACCTGAATCACCGGAAAGAATACACAGGTGCTTTCTCGGTATCCGGAACTGTGCTCTGCAGTTCTCAGCAGCTGGCAGCAAGTGTTCGCCAACCATGTTTCCTCAGATTGTCTAAGATTGTGCTAGATTTCTAATTGTTCGTAGCTTTAATTGTCCAAACGCCTTCTGCGATGTCGTTAATGAAGGAGGTATATGGACGGTAACGAATTTTTCACTATAGCCGTGAGAAAAGGTTCTTTCAAAATGGTTAACAGTTTTAGGATTTTCTCAAGACTCGCCAGTAGTACAACCTATAGTCTAGATCCTGAATTGTAGATAGTGACTCATCGGTTGTACGGTTCATAATTATTCATATAAAGCAGGTCAAAAAATAGAATAGAAATAAGCTAGGTACTTTGGCTTCAAATCAAGTTTTACTTTGCAACTTTCGTACATCCCCTCCGCACATCCAAATCCCGTAAAAATCATAAAATGTACGATGAGTCACTATCTAAAATTTAGAAACTAGACTTTAATTAGTTCTATATATCGAAAAAACTCGTTGACCAGATTTAGTTTTTTGCACTGCAGGGGTGATATACCAACTGATTTACATAGTCTCCCAACCATCATTCACTCATTTATTCATTCATTCATTTATTCATTTATTTGTTGATCATCCAAACAGACGAACCTTAGTGGTTCATCCTTTAATAGGATGAACAATTAACATAGCAGGATATCAATAGCTATAAACGATACCTATAACAAAGATTTTACAATACTTATGTAACAGTTTGGTACAGGAAGGATAAGTGCTTAAGAAGTCAAATATAGAAAAAAAATTCAATTTCCAATCTTCAGCAGAGGAAGTATAAAAATCGAGCAAGAATTGCTGCAGTTTCTTTGTGAAGCTTATTATATTCAGATAAAAGATGTCAAATTCAAGTGACAAATCATGTTGTAAGCGTTCATGCATCGGATCATTGGTGAATAATTACCATGATAGTATCATACGAGGGTAGATAGATAGTAAGGCGATTACGGGTAGATCTTGGGTTGCAGTTCAAATGAAGGTATTCAGTGCAATCAGGTGAGTCGATATAATTATTCAATATTTTTTAAGTAAATAGTATATCAAAGAATTCCCTCCTAATAAACATTGATGCCATTTTATAGAAGTATAAATTTGATTCATATGTGCAATGATGTCGATTTTGAAAAAATCTATAGTTGAGAGCTTTCACTAGTTTCTTTTGTACCGGATCAATTTTTGCGACGTATTTCTCATAAAAAGGATTCTAAATACTCGTACAGTATTCGAATATCGGCCTCACTATTGTTTTGTATACATTTATAACAGATTCATGATGACGAAATCCCTTCGTATTTCTAAGAACGAACCCTAGCAAGCGAAGGGATTTTCTAACGGTTGTATCATCAGAATATAGTTGGTAAATTTCGAAAAGCCAAGAAGAACAAATTTTGTTGAGCGAATATGTAAATGGAAAGGTTTGTAGTCAACTACGCCCATCAATTTTTTTCAACTGACCAACTTTGTCCAGATGATGGTTCAAGGTAAGATCCAATTCAAAACTAGAATCCTCATAATCGCAACTTTCATAGTTTTGAAAACGGAGATAACTTCCCAACTATAAACTAATTAGGAGCTCTCAGATTATTAATTTGTTTGGAAAGTTTTAATGAATTACAAAAGGAATCGAGAATTCAAGCACATTTTATTTTGAGTGATTTAGATATTCTTGTTTTATATGGCTTTTGGGTTTTCGGTCGGGTCTCCATTTTATTGACGTTTCGCCAACAC
This sequence comes from Chrysolina americana, assembly GCA_958502065.1. Classification (NCBI taxonomy): domain Eukaryota; kingdom Metazoa; phylum Arthropoda; class Insecta; order Coleoptera; family Chrysomelidae; genus Chrysolina; species Chrysolina americana. The sequence continues at coordinate 46,323,277 of OY293416.1, forward strand.
GAGCGGTTGGTTTCTGCAGCAGTTACAAGTGTAAATATTCCAGATCCCAGGTTATATATATATACCATTTGGCATCAGCAAGTTTTCATTACAAGTAGAGTAACTAGATTTTTGGTTTTGTTGGCAGGAACATTTTTTTTATTTATTTATTTTATTCTGTTACGAATCTTCCGGGATTCCAGAAAGAGGAAACCTCTCAGAAGCTCCTAGGAGCGTGTGCAAGCAAGGAAAAGATCTGGGACCAATGGCCGTGCTGGGCTTGAACCCACGACCTTATGATTGTAAGGCGAGCGCTCTACCATCACGGCCCATTCAATTGGGTAATTGAGTTTGAGGGGCCAAGGAAACATTTTGGTCATTTTGAGGTTTGTCTTAGATTTTCTTATTAATTGAACCCTTCTTGGTTCCGATATAGGTAGGTATACGCTTCCACAAGTGCAAGGAATACGATAAACCCCTGGAGTCGACAGTGGGTCCCGTTTGTTTTTTGCAGATCTGAGATATATTCCTGAGTTTTTCTCGTGGGATGGTTCAGTGGCGATTCTAGAAATTAAGGGCGGGGGGCACACCATCACTAGGCGCCAAGATTCAGTAAAAAAGCATAGTTATTTGTGCGCTAAGAACAACATTTTGCAAAGGGCAGAGGGGCATACTGCCCCTCCTTGCCCCCGTGGCGCCGCCACTGGATGGTTTCGATTTTCTCTTACAGGAGTAGTCGGCCTATTCTATCAGTTGTCCCGGAAATGTAAGGTAGGAATGCTTTGCCTGTGGGTTGGACGTTGTATTTTCTTGTGTTGGATGTAGGTTGCATCCCTTTCCTTACTTTATCTTTTGTGTATCCGTTAGCCATTGAAGTTTTTTCCACATCCTCTAGTTCCGGTGAGTGCTTCAGGTTCAAATATTAGTTCCGCTCTATTGGTTGACGTTCTAATCATTCCATATTTTTTACTCGGACGATGGTATGAATGTCTATGCAGGTATCTATCAGTATGTGTTGGTTTTCTATAAACCGTGTCTGCTTTCGTGTTAAGAGAACATCGAGACATGCTATAGAGTTTGTTGTTTTCTTCCTTCTATTGTGAAAATATAGTTATTAAGGCTGTTTATCTGCTCCAGAAAATCTTTGACTTTTTCCCTTCCGTGACTCCAGATGACAAACGTGTCATCTACCTACCGAAACCATACTTTTGGTTTGTGGACCGCACTGTCAAGAGGCTTGATGTTCAAATTTCTCCATGAGGAAGTTTGCCACCACTGGGCTCAGCTGACTTCCCATGGCCACTCCTTCAATCTGTTTATACATTTTGTATAAGAAGAGTATATGATGTAGTGAGACGATGCTTATATTGGTGGGATATGTCATGTGGGGACAAGCTCCTGATGTACTGCATTGTTTCTTCGAGTGAATCCTTCGTGAACAGAGACACTACGTCGATGCTAACCAATATTTCGTTTTCTTTTAGTGTCAGAGCTTTGATTATCCCGTTGAAATCTGACATGTGTGCTAGATTGTCCTATATATGGTTGATGCAGAAATGTTAGGTGTTTAGCCACCTCATATGTCGAGGAATTGATCGCACTGACAGTGGGGTGTAACGGAACGTTGATTTAGTGTATTTTAGGTTATCCATAGAGCCGTGGTGTCATTGCTTGGTAACCACTTATTCTATTCTTTATCTTTTTCTAATTATTGTCTATGTTGGATCCTTTTTCAATTCCTCGTAGGTGTTTTGATCCAGCAGATCCATTATCTTGGATTTATAATCTGCAGTGTTCATTAACACGGTAGCGTTTCCTTTGTCCGCAGGTGGGTTTAAAATATTCTCGTTTCTGTTGAGGTTTTTCATCGCCTGAATTCCTCTACATTTGAAGTGACTCTTCGGTGGAAATTGGCCGAAACTTCAAAATATTGTATAGATGTCGATGCCCTGATGAATATATGGTCTCATTTTCCAAAAAGGGGCAGTTTTCGATATAATCAAGGTCAAATTGACGTTTTTACATATTAGTGCTAACGCCGCGAACAGATTTTTCCAACGGCTGGATAGTCCCGAAACTTGATGGATACTTCACCCATGGGTTTTTTTTTCGGGGTCATTGTTCAAGGATCTGTGGTCAGATTTGGAGAATTCACGTCAGTGGTCCCAATATGGTCCACAAAAACGGCCCAGGAAATTTTCGAATGGGAGATATTTTTCATGTTGATAGATGATATGCGATATTTTAAGATAGTTGGAACAGTTAGGTATTATTGGCTGCATGCCTGCTACAAATGGACAACAACAATTAACCACAGAATATGCTAATACAACACGCAATGTCACAAAGAATCGGTGGATTGTGGTAGCAAAAAATGAAAATTTCCAATAGATTTTCAAATTTTCTGCTGGTGTTATTATAGTGCCACATTCACACAACACACACGATTTTTACTGCTTTAATCAACAGGTATCATCTACAAATCATCATGTAAAATACTACGATAGCGCTTGCAAGAGAAATGATTCGGTTGCTAAGATCTCCGTTCAAATTTGAGTACAAGAAGAGAATCTACGTATGATACACGCTCCATGGAGACGTCTTATCAATGATGCAGTTCCAGATTTTTCAGTTATGGATTTACAATATTTGGGGGATACACCAAGTTTATATTGCTTCTCCGTACATACAAGATGGGTAAGCTCAAAGTAATGGCGATGAGGAACTTCAAATTGATGAAAATATTTTAGAATATGCATTTATAAGATTGATAATACACTCTAGATTTCGAAGACCTAAAATCCAAGTAATTATTTCATTAAGAAGTACTGACGGTAATGCCTATGAGAATTAAGGTAATCTTTTAAATATTACTGTACTTACCTGCCAGTCAGGAGTTCGAACTTTAGGTACCTGTGTACACATCGTTAGTGCATCATTTTGCCTAGGTTACGCTCGACATCAAGCGGATCTAAAATATCCTCATACAGGTTCATTGGACGTTATTAACGATGCAAGACTAGGTGTACCAAAATCAAGAAAAAATTATCAAAACAGCTGCTAGCCGAAGAAGCGTTCCTTTCAGATACGGAAAGCGACGCATCGTCACAAGAAACACGTTGACAATATTATAATTCTATCTAATCATCATTCGAACTATCCATCATTCAATGTAACCTGAATGGGTTCTTCACACAACAAGAAATGATGAAACTGATCATCTCTGAACACAAACCCTCGATTATATGTTTACAGGAGACCCATTTTAAACAAGATTACGCACACAATATGAGGAACTATCTTTGTTTCCATAACAATAGACCAGACCAAAACATAGCTAGTGGTGGCGTCGCTACTTACATACACCATACCCACGGTGCAATCGAAATCCCTTTAACTACCCACCTCGAAGCAGTTGCCATTAAAATGTTGGGACCTAAGGAGATACATATTTGTAATATATACATTCCACCAAATCGCGACGTGACATACGGGGAACTAAATGATCTCTTTCAACAAATACCCAAGCCCAGACTCATCTTAGGGGACTTCAATTGTCACAACACCGTATGGGGATGCGTTTCCACACATGCAAGAGGCCGTATACTGGAGCATGTTATCGATGATAATAATATGGCGTTACTCAACAACGGAGAAAAAACTCGTTATAATTCGTTCTCAGGAAACTCCAGCGCAATTGATCTCAGCATAAGCGAACTTTCACTCCACCCCCAATTCATTTTTACGATCATGCCCTACCTATATGGTAGCGACCATTTCCCGATCTTACTCACAAGCTCTCAGCATGTTGCAGACGAACATGCTGTGACACAAAAATGGAAATTGAAAAGAGCGGACTGGAACCTTTTTGCAAATATCGTAGAAACGAAGGTTAATCAACTCCATATGCAGGACAGTATTGATGAGTGTGTTCATAACATCACCGAAATCATAACGGATGCAGCACAACTAGCAATAGGAAAGACAAAACACCTGAACAACCACACTCCAGTTCCTTGGTGGAACCGAGACTGTGACCAGGCCATAAAAGCCTCTAAGCATGCTTTCAACCGACTCAAAAGACACCACACACCTGAACTCCTGATAACTTTCAAGAGACTGAGGGCAAAAGCTCGATGGATCATGAAAAAAAGTAAAAGAGAATCTTGGGCAAAATACGTATCATCCATTAGCAGTTCAACTCCACTAAGTATGATCTGGGACAAAGTGAAACGCATACAATGCAATAAAACAGATCATGGAATCCCTCGAATCGAATGTCAGGGAAAAACAACTTCCAGTAGTACTGAACTAGCAAACATCTTCTCCGACATTTATGAAAAGAACTCTAGCAGTGCCAACTATACACCTGAATTCTTGGTCTACAAAAATGATTAAGAATCTGAAGGGATTGATTTTCTCCAAGATGAAATCAACCCTATGAACTTACCTATTTCCTCTGAAGAATTCCATGAAGCTCTGGCCTCTTTCAAAAACTCCAGCCCAGGACCCGATGATATCCCGTTCATGTTCCTTCAAAACATGCCAGATATAGCCAAACAATTTCTCTTGCAAATTTTCAACAAGATATGGACAGAAGGGGTTTTTCCCGAAAAGTGGTCGGAGGCAATCATAATACCGCTAATAAAACATGGTAAACCAAAAACCGATCCACAATCATACAGACCTATATCTTTAACCTGTACCATGTGTAAGCTGATGGAAAAAACTATAAACAATCGACTCACTTGGTTCCTGGAGAAGAAGCAGCTGATCACATCAAAACAAAGTGGTTTCAGGAAGTATAGATCAACATCAGACAATCTAGTTAACTTAGAATCATATATTCACGAAGGGTATGCTAACAAACAAAATACCATAGCAATTTTTTTCGATATAAGTAAAGCATATGATATGACCTGGAGATATAATATTCTAAGAAAACTGAGTACCTCGGGTTTGAATGGTAATCTTCTAAAATTTGTTGAAAATTTCTTGGGACAAAGATTTTTTAGAGTAAAAGTTAATGGAGCACTTTACGGTAAAAGATTACAAGAGAACGGTACCCCCCAAGGTTCAGTTTTGAGCGTCACCCTCTTCCTTATAGCGATAAATGAATGTGTGAAGAATATCAAACATCCTGTGGAAGCTAGCCTGTATGCTGACGATTTGGTAGTATACTCGCGAGGAAAAATTCTCACAACAATTCATAATAATCTTCAAGAGGCAGTGTTTTCGATTGAGACCTGGCTAAAATGCACTGGTTTCAAAATGTGCTCTGAAAAAACTAAGTGCATGTTTTTTACAAAAAAAAAGGGAACCGACACCAATAAATCTGAAACTTTATGACCAGAATATTCAAGTAGTAGAACAGATTCGTTACCTAGGAATGATTTTCGACAGGAAGTTGAACTGGAATGCCCATATCAATAATCTGAGATCATCATGTCAGAGCGGCATTAATCTATTGAGAATTCTCTCGAACCAAAATTGGGGGTCTGACAGTCAAACGCTCTTACTTCTCTACCGAACTCTAGTAAGGTCAAGAATCGATTATGGCTCTATAGTATATGCCTCAGCAAGTAAATCAATCCTGAAAAGTGTTGATATAGTTCATAATACAGCAATTAGGCTAGCTCTCGGCGCATTCAGGACAACACCAACTGAGAGTCTCTACAGTGAAGCTGGAGAGCCACCGTTGCAACTGCGACGACAGCAACTGAGCTTAGCATATGCAGCTATGATATGTACTGATAATCAGCACCCAGTATACCCTAACACCTTCTCAACCCGCTTTCGTGACTTATTTGAAAACAGAAGAAGACTTACACATCCTTTCTATCAGAGGATTAACAAATTCAGCTTCGAATTGAATGTTACCTTTCCAACTACACTCCCCAACAACAACTCGGACATACCACCTTGGATCATCACCTTGCCACCATGTGACCTATACCTCTCCAAATTCAATAAATCTGAAATTATCCCCAGTCTGCTCCGCAAACACTTTCACTCATCACTTAGTAAATATCCTGGTTACACTCACATTTATACAGACGCTTCTAAATCAAGTGACGGAGTTGCAGCAGCTTTCCTAAGTCCAAATACATCAAATGGCTTCAAACTTCCCCCACAATGCAGTATATATAGTGGTGAGCTTTTTGCAATCCTTAAAGCAATCAAATACGCCGCCGATGAAGAAATACAAGATACTTTAATTCTAACAGACTCTTTAAGTTCGTTACAAGGTATAAAATCCATATATTCAAGTAACCCTCTGACGAGGTCCATCAAAGAGCATATACACTCAATTAAGCAAAAATCCCGACGATTAGAATTTATGTGGGTCCCTTCACATGTAGGAATCCCTGGCAATGAACGGGTTGACAAGGTTGCACGTGAAACCATAAATGCACCAACTATTCAAGAGCAAGAGGAAGTACCGTCTGCTGATCTGAAACAACATATGAAATATGTGGTCTCTAACCACTGGTCATTTCTGTGGACACAATCTGGAACGAAACTGAAAGAAATCAAAGACGACATCAAGCCATGGAAAAACATCCCTAGTCAACGAAAACACCAAACTATAATCACTCGTTTGCGAACTGGACATACAAAATATACCCATGAACATTTGCTGAAAGGGGAAGAAGAGAAAACCTGTGATCTGTGTCAGGTGCCAATGTCAGTTAAACATTTCATGGTGGAGTGTCCTGGATTCACGAAACAACGCCAGACGTACGGTATAAGTGCAGACCTAAAGACAAATCTTGGTGTGAACTGCAATTTTAAAAACATACTAGGTTACCTTTCTGAAATAGGCTTAGTTAACAAACTGTAAATTCGCAAGTACCCTATAGCCTACCTTATTTGTATTCTTTAGTTTTCCTTTTCTGATACCATTCTAGTGCTAGTGTTTGTTATTGTTACGTTATCAGCCAAATCGTTTTTCTATGTATCTGATATGTTGCTAATAACCCCAGTGGTGGATGCAACAATTATTTTCTAAATAAAAAAAAAAAAAAAAAAAAAAAAAAAAAACGATGCTAATGTGGATATGGAACAAGAACCTGCAGTCGTCGAATAATAATTTTATACAAATTTTTTTTTCGATTATAACTGAAGTGACACACAAAATCTGTCTTTCTAGGAATCAGTATCAAGATTAGTTCCTTTCGGAACCACCTACAAAACGGGCCAAATGATGTACAATTGGCAACCTCCACATGGTGCACATTGATTGAAACTAATGTCGCTGGCTGCACCTTCATTATTCTATATACCAACTTATAGTAGCCATAGTTAAGTTACCGTAGTTTTACAATAACAGAAAACTCTCAGTCACCCATGGTCATAATTACCTATTTAAATCTTTTTATTTATTTATCAGAAACATACACCTTTACCCTAATTACATGTTTCTGCCTCTAAATTACATGAAAAACAACATAGCATCAAAACTTATAAATATATAAACCATTCTAATTTAAATAAAATGTTACGTGACGTAAAGGGTGAGTCAGTACAAAGACAACAAACATCATTAGAATCATTGTTCGTATTATATTGCTGAGACGGCTCTTCTGAATGATCCAATACTAGAGCTAAATATTTGTAGGCTAAATTCTTAATGGTATTCATTATACAATTGACATATTTTTTGTAAGCTATCTGTGGAAATTGACATGGAAAGTAAGTCGTCTGGGTCGTGAACGATACTCGGTTACGTAAAAGTTTATCTGTTGTAGTAGTTCCGGTGAATTGACATGATGATTCAATAATTTATACAGAAAAAGCAGACAACGATGGATTGATTCTCCGGTACTATAACTTTGTGATATAAAATTCAAGCCGCAAGTGTTGGTAGGATACAAAGCCAGCGGAGACATTGAATTTCTTGTAAAATATGAACTTAATAAATTTATTTTGGAGGGACTCCATCTGTTTTATATTGCCTCTAGTCAAAAAATTAGTCCAAATCAAGCATCCAAACTCTAATTTGCTTCTAACCAAAGCGTTATAGAAATAGATATATTATAGGGCTGATAGAATTGAAGTCGAAAGTCGAACGTTTTATAAAACCTACCAATTTGTATGCTTGCGAAAGGACTTTCTGAGTGTAAGTTTGAAAACTAAGATTGGCAGAAAATGTGATGCCCAGGTCAACTACTTCGTTTACTCGCTTTAATGCGGTATTACCCATAGTGTAAATAAAATGATTTAGATATTTTCGTCTACTGTAGATCATGACATTTGTCAATGTTGAAGTATTGTAACGAAAGTAAAACATTGCGTTACCATTTTTTCAGTTTGTTGAATTTTATGTTGGTAACACCATCTCATTGAGCTGTTCCAATTTATTCAATTGTGCTATGCGATTGGTAACACTGACGATAGACAGAGTGAGAGTGATTAACTTCCTCCCTTGGAGAACTTCTATCGCCCCTTTCTGAAGTGAGCATTCGAAGCGGTGGTTAGTTTTCTCAGTTTTCCCATCGGGAAATTTAAAATTTTTCTAGAGCGAGGAAATGAAAGGTCGTATATATTATTATCTTTAAAATGATTAACTTCTATCTGATTCGTTAATCGAATCGATATTCGTTTTATTTGAAATTTTAAATTCATTTTTGCTACTTGACCGTAAGTGCGTCATTCATAATTATCTTTGAAATCTCCAAATCTTTAAATAATTAACTTAAACACAATTGTAACATAATTAACTTTTATCTATTTCACTGATCGAATCGATATACAAATCGATATTCTTTTGGTACGTTTAATTTGAACTTTGAAAATTCACTTTTGATACATTGTAAAATGGCCGTATGTGCGTCACTCTGTCACTCATGAATTTCATGATTAATTTGAAAATCTTCAAAGTTTGAGTATTATGCGTGATCATAATCGAATCTCATTTTGTACTCGTACCCTCTTTTGGCGAGTCGGTCCTGAATCCTGAAATGTCACAGCTCACAGCTGAAATAAATTCTAACCTGTGAAAGTCGAGACAAAGTGTGGAGATAATTTTCATTAATTCTATCAATATTGAAGTTAAAAGATTATGAATTAGATCTGTTTGAGTTCGTGCTCTATGGTTTTCAGTGATACAAGTTTTTCCTGAATGTTCAGAAGTTATCAATCTACTTAAAGGGCAAGAACAGTGAACTAGGATCTAAATTCCTGAACCTGGATAGTGATCGGTGAGAAAGTCTGATCTGACAGCTTGGAGAACAGGATTCATAAGTGAGTAAATGCTTTGAATTCCTCATTTCTTTATCTTAATCAGAAGAAGCTACACTCACTCATGAAGCTTTGAGCTCTTGGTAAGATCTTTCGCTCTCTTCTACATCACTACCCATGTTTAGATGCCTAGCCAAAAAAAGTTTGATATATTTTGATAACCTTTCATTTTCAGTAGTTCTGGACACAAATAAAGCCATTTCTTTGTGACATTATAAGAAAGCATTATCTCAACTCTCTTGCTTTCTCTCTCTCTGTTTCTCCTCAGTCAGGAGATACACATTTCCCTTATATCCTTGATGATTTTGCTTGTCAGTTCCACTGAACGCTGGAAATTGACTATTAAATTGAAAAATAATAGAAAACAATATCTTTATGAAAATCTTTTACTTATGCTCGCTTGAGATTGAACTCTTCTCTAACATTGCTTGAGAAATTACCAAATTTGAGTTTCATTGTAAAATTGAATTCTTTCTATACCTATTGAATATTTCAATCATTGTTTAACTCAGCAAATCTTACATTAATTGTAAATTTAAATTCTTTATCTCATTTATATATTCCCTGAATAAATCATTTATTGCAAATTTCATCATTCATTTGGTAATCTATAAGTAAATCTAGATTAGATTTGTACAATCATGGTCATATCTCGAGTCGTGTGACTGACTCAACCTGCCACAAGATACTGGTTTGTGTTTATTTTTCACAGCGGTACCTCATCGTTCGGACATCTTATGAGATCCAGGAAAGACCCCAGACCGACTACAGATTGTATCCTGCTAGTAGAGCAGCCATTGTCTCGAGAGACCATACAAGGCTCCTACATTCTTCGATAAAGTAGAGCTCTGGAGTAAGTCTTTCTCATCGCAAGAACTGATCATAAAATGTGAATAAACCAACCAGTCATTTCAAGGCAAATATTGAGAGACCATAATCCTTTGAAACTTCAAGATAACAAATTTGATTGTAACTTTGTCACTTCATTAGAATCTTGTCACACATTTTTCGTCACAGGGGTCTTTTGTGAATATAGTGTTTTCTGAATTTTGTTTTTTTTTTATCGTTGAGAAGCACAAAGATCATCCTTTGACAAATCAGTGTTTTTGGTATTTTCATTTAATAAAAAAAGAACCTTGTGCCCATGCATACCTAATATCTTTTATCTTTATACCTTACATTTGTCAAAGGATACATCTGTCGTACTAGCAGATAACGATACCGACGACCTCCCGTAACAATCTGAGCAGCTCATAGGCATTGCTGTAAAAAAAGAGCAAGCAAATAAGGATAAGTGTTTGGCGCCAAATTTGTGCAACTAAAGATAAACACTTATTATTTGCTGGCTCTTTTTTTACAGCAATGCCTATGAGCTGCTCAGATTGTTACGGGAGGTCGTGGGTATCGTTATCTGCTAGTACGACAGATATATCCTTTGACAAATGTAAGGTATAAAGATAAAAGATATTAGGTATGCATGGGCACCAGGTTCTTTTTTTATTAAATGAAAATACCAAAAACACTGATTTGTCAAAGGATGATCTTTGAGCTTCTCAACAATAAAAAAAAACCAGTTCAGTAAACACTATATTCACAAAAGTCCCCTGTGACGAAACATGTGTGATAAGATTCTAATGTGACAAAGTTACAATCAAATTTGTTATTTTAAAGTTACAAAGGATTCTGGTCTCTCAATATTTGCCTTGAAATGACTGGTTGGTTTATTCACATTTTATGATCAGTTCTTGCGATGAGAAAGACTTACTCCAGAGCTCTACTTTATCGAAGAATGTAGGAGCCTTGTATGGTCTCTCGAGACAATGGCTGCTCTACTAGCAGGATACAATCTGTAGTCGGTCTGGGGTCTTTCCTGGATCTCATAATATGTTCGAACGATGAGGTAACGCTGTGAAAAATAAACACAAACCAGTATCTTGTGGCAGGTTGAGTCACACGACTCGAGATATGACCATGATTGTACAAATCTAATCTAGATTTACTTATTGATTACCAAATGAATGATGATGAAATTTAAAATAAATAATTTATTCAGGGAATATATAAATGAGATAAAGAATTTAAATTTACAATAAATGTAAGATTTGCTGAGTTAAACAATGATTGAAATATTCAATAGGTATAGAAAGAATTCAATTTTACAATGAAACTCAAATTTGGTAATTTCTCAAGCAATGTTAGAGAAGAGTTCAATCTCAAGCGAGCATCAGAAAAAGATTTTCATAAAGATATTGTGTTCTATTATTTTTCAATTTAATAGTCAATTTCCAACGTTCAGTGGAACTGACAAGCAAAATCATCAAGGATATAAGGGAATTGTGTGTCTCCTGACTGAGGAGAAAAAGAGAGAGAGAAAGCAAGAGAGTTGAGATAATGCTTTCTTATAATGTCACAAAGAAAGCAAATGGCTTTATTTGTGTCCAGAACTACTGAAAATGAAAGGTTATCAAAATATATCAAACTTCTTTTGGCTAAGCATCTAAACATGGGTAGTGATGTAGAAGAGAGCGAAAGATCTTACCAAGAGCTCTAAGCTTCATGAGTGAGTGTAGCTTCTTCTGATTAAAATGAGGAATTCAAAGCATTTACTCACCCATGAATAATGTTCTCCAAGAAGTCAGATCAGACTTTCTCACCGATCACCATCCAGGTTCAGGAATTTAGATCCTAGTTCACTGTTCTTGCCTTTTAAGCAGATTGATAACTTCTGAACATTCAGGAAACACTTGTGGAAACACTTGTATCACTGAAAACCATAAAGCACGAACAGAAACAGATCTAATTCATAATCTTTTAACTTCAAGATTGATAGAATTAATGAAAATTATCTCCACACTTTGTCTCGACTTTCACAGGTTAGAATTTATTTCAGCTGTGAGCTGTGACATTTCAGGATCCAGGACCGACTCGTCAAAAGAGGGTACGAGTACAAAATGACATTCGATTATGATCACGCATAATACTCAAACTTTGAAGATTTTCAAATTAATCATGAAATTCATGAGTGACAGAGTGACGCACATACGGCCATTTTACAATGTATCAAAATTGAATTTTCATAGTTCAAATTAAACGTACCAAAAGAATATCGATTTGTATATCGATTCGATCAGTGAAATAGATAAAAGTTAATTATGTTACAATTGTGTTTAAGTTAATTATTCAAAGATTTGGAGATTTCAAAGATAATTATGAATGACGCACTTACGGTCATTTTGCATTCATGTTAGAAAGTAGCAAAAATGAATTTAAAATTTCAAATAAAACGAATATCGATTCGATCAACGAATCAGATAGAAGTTAATCATTTTAAAGATAATAATATATACGACCTTTCATTTCCTCGCTCTAGAAAAATTTTAAATTTCCCGATGGGAAAACTGAGAAAACAAACCCGCTTTGAATGCTCACTTCAGAAAGGGGTGATAGAAGTTCCCCAAGGGAGGAAGTCAATCACTCTCACTCTGTCTATCGTCAGTGTTACCAATCGCATAGCACAATTGAATAAATTGGAACAGCTCAATGAGATGGTGTTACGAACATAAAATTCAACAAACCGAAAAAATGGTAACGCAATGTTTTACATTTCGTTACACTTTCCCCAAACTCCGGTAAAAAAATTATGTTAAATAATTTTTTTTTTATTTACAAAGAGAAAGTCAAGAAATTATATCTGTAAATTGTAGCATTCACATAGCTGAAATTAGCTATAATGATTAATGAGGTATATTGCTAATTACCAATATCCAGAAATTAAAATCTGTAAATTATAGCATTTACAAAGCTGAAGCTTCCAACTCCCTGTATTTCACAGTTCTTGAGTGAAGAAACAAAAAGGGGTCCAGCTTCTGACCATCTACCAAGGCAAAACCCGGCGCAGTCGAAGCCCTCCCAGACAATCTGGCAAAGATGCTCTCATCGCTGCAAGATGTTGATTGCGGCGCCGGTGAGTGAACATCTTCAACCACTCGCCTCCAGATTACCCGAGACAACCACCATCAACCAGAGTTCAACCCCAAGAAACAATCACCAACTACACCATTGGTGAAACAAAAAAAAATAATTACGCTCATAAAAAATAGGTCCAGTTGTCACCTCAACTGGGGTGAACTATAGTGCCACCAACTAAAGTAGTAAAACATTGTTTTACTAATAACAATTACAAAAGTTCGGGATACTCTCATCCTTGGTACTGTGAACTAGTCCTCAGATGCGACAGGTCCAGGGAGCTCAGGATCCCCCAGTAGTAACGCCCGACCGCCCTTAGGCGAGCTTCACGCGCTGACCGGCCTAGGCCTCCACGCTAGTCGAATGCTACCCCCCAAAGTTCACCCTTCCAAGGACCCCGCTAGTAAGCTAGCTGTCACATCGGAGCTGAGCTCACACCCCACCAAGTTGAGTCCCTAAAACAAAAAAAGTTTAATTTTAACCATCCTTTTTTTTAGAACAAGAAAAGGGTAAAAAACCAGAATAACTCCTTCATTAGAGTGTCTATTGCGGGATATGAAGTAACATTTAGGAGAAGGGATTCAATCACAAACATTCAGCCAAAGTACTGCAAAACTGAGAAACTATCAGAAAGTGTTTGTGTCTTGCAACAAATAACATGAATAGCGATAAGCTGGACAAATTGTTGGTTGAGATGTTAAACAGACATTAAAATAAGCAGGCAACCACTTTCACATAAGCCACAATACTGTTAAAAACGTAAGAAGTTTTCAATTTACCGTGAATTGTGAAATTTCTGAGTTTCTAAGCAATACTCCAAGCATGAATCTAAGCATATCGAGAAAGAGGATAAAATATCCAAGAAAAATTTATGTTATTTGCCAACAATACTGACTCAAGGGTTGGTCATTGAAAAATATGAGAGTACATTTCTGTGATTTATATTGCAAAATGCAAACACAATGATTGCAATTTTGCCACGGACATGGTGATCTTAAACTGCAAAGGCCATAAGGCAGTTGCGGACTAGAACACGACAATTTCCTTGTCAACGAAACCAAGCTAAAGGTCAGCGGACCTAACGTGCTCAGAGTGCCAACACTCTAAAAAAATCCAAAAAGATAATAGTAATCTGGGACATCTAATTATACTGGGCAAATCCTTATAGGTAATGAGCGCTCAGATTCTAATTATTATACAATGCATTCAGAAACCTAACAGAAGATACTCTCAGAGGAATTTGTCCCCCTATTACAAGATCTGGGCGAGTCAGTAATTTTCCCACTTCAGGGAAAGAATAATGAAATTCACTCAATCTCAAAACCAAAGTGAGATAAAAAAAATTATCCAATCAAGATAAGGATTAGATCAGTAATTAGGGCATCAGATTATGCTGCTGAGAACCTATTTGGTGACGAACGCTCAGAATTCAATTTCGCAATGCATTCGAAAACCACTCGAAGGGTAGTAGTATTCTCAGAGGAATTATCCCCAATTACAAGATCTGCGTGAGTCAGATATTTCCAACTCCAGGGAAAGAATAATGAAAAGTACTCAATCTCAAACGATCAGGGTAAAATGCAAAGGTATCTATACAACGAAAATATCAATGATCAATAAGGGTAATATATACAAGACATACAGTAGGAGTCAATAATGTGCCAAAGAACATAAGGTAGTATCTGGAGTGGTGTAGTTAAAACTAGCCACTATGAATAATAAACAGCAGATAGTTACTGTCGTAGGGAGAAATCAAGACAAATTTCCAGTATGAAGGATCTCTTGGAATTCAACAAGAAAATCAACTTCTCACTGTAGAGGGTGATCTTGACGAGAAAATCTCCCATGCAACTTCCACCCCCATTCCTTCCACATCAACTGCAAATGTGACACAATTTCAATTTACTAAACCAGTCCCTGCATATAAATGGAACATTTACTTCACTGGTGCAGGTCATAAAGAGTCTGTCATTTCCTTTCTTGAAAAAGTTGAATCTTTGAGAATTGCGAGGGGGGTTTCTAAGGATGAATTATTTATTTCTGCAGGGGATCTTTTCAAATCTCAGGCCTGGACCTGGTACAATAATAATTGTTCAATTTTTAAGACTTGGGATGAACTAGTTTCAAAATTAAAAGATGACTTTCTTCCCTATCACTATGATGATGATTTGTTGGATGAGATTCGTAGTAGAACGCAAGGTTCTAACGAAAGAGTAACTATGTATATTTCTGCAATGCAAGGCTTATATAATAGGTTGACATCAAAACCAGATGAAAAAACTATTGTTAATTAAATTCGTAGAAATTTGCTAACTGCCTACGTTTCTCAACTAGCTTTATCCGATACCGATTCTTTATCTGCATTATCTAAATTATGTAAACGTTTAGAAGAGTCCAATGTATGGTCTAGTCGTTACAAGCCTCCACCTTCTCGTAAAGCTTCTTTGCTGGAGCCTGACTTGAGTTGTCCAAGTTTTTTTGACGCAGGTCCTTCCTTCAGCTCAACAAGGAATTCCACACACCTTTCCAAGGAAATTTGTGCTTTTTCCTCAAGTCCAGCTGTAACATGTTGGAATTGTAATTTGGTTGGACACATTTATGGTGATTGTATGAAACTCAGGACTATCTTTTGTTTTGGTTGTGGTACCAAAGGTGTTTACAAGATCAGTTGTAAACGATGTTCAAAAAACTTGCCGAAGGGTGTCATGAAACTGGACACAGTCACCAGTCCTTCGTTGAGTCCAGATCAAACCACACAACCCACAAGAAGGAAGACAGGAAGGTCTCTTCTCCAAAGCAGCTCACAGAAGTAAAACTTCATTCTCGGGAGTGGGATTAGTGGTTGTGTGTTGTAAAAAAATTTTGTTCTACCAAAAATAAGCAAGTCTGTGCTACCACTACTTCTGAATGGAACTCCTGGTTATCTGTAGTAAAAAAATTCTGCAGAAAAGTTATAGTTTCTCCCTTATTTTTGAAAAAACGCAATGACAACCGACCTTATGTTAGTGTCAATATCTTCGATGAATCTGTAATTTCTCTTGTTGATACTGATCGTCTGGATTCTCTCTTTTGAAACGACACAAAGTTCCCATTTTCTATGATGAATTCTGCAAGTATCGACAGCTGATGGAAAACCTCAGGAGTTCTTAGGTTATGTTAATATTCCTATTTCTTTAAATGGTGTTAGTAAGGAACTTAAGCTGCTGGTTATTCCTTCCATCACACAAACCTTAATTTTGGGAGTAGATTTCTTAAAACTATTCCATATTGAGGCCATGAATTTAGACAGTTTTTCTTATAAAGTAAAAGGTCCTTCAGTTTGTGCAATAAATACTATACAGAGTGTTTCCAACTTGAGTGGTCGAGAAAAAGTTGAACTTGAGAAGGTTGTTGAACTTTTCAAACAAATTGGACCAGCTGAAAGGATTGGCAGGACCCATTTGATTTCACACTCCATAGAAACAGGTAATGCAAGGCCATTTAAACAGAGACAATATCCTTTGTCTCAGGTAATGCAGTCTCACCTGGAAAAAGAAGTGGATGAAATGCTAAAACTTGGTATCATTCAGCCCTCCAAATCACCTTGGTGTAGTCCTCTGTGGTTGGTGAAAAAGTCAAATGGCACTTTTCGAGTTTGCTTCGATGGGAGGAAACTTAATGATGTAACAGTCAATAAGGATGCTTATCCTCTACCTTTGATTGATTGTATCATCACCAAGCTCCGTGATGCTCGCTTTATTAGTCCAATTGATCTGAAACAGGCATTTTTTCAAATTCCATTGGAAGAATCATCCCGTGCAAAAACTGCTTTCGCAGTCTGTCATTTGCTTTCTTGAAAAAGTTGAATCTTTGAGAATTGCGAGGGGGGTTTCTAAGGATAAATGTTTATCTTTAGTTGCAGTATAATTTATTATTTATGGACCAATCATGTATGTTGTCAATATCATTCTGCAGTTGGAAGTAATCATTAATATCATCGTTTTTCAAGAAAATTTTCAAATCATCTGCAAAAAGTAAACATGGTGATGACATTTTAGATGGTAAGTCATTGACAAGTAGTAGAAAGAGAAGTGGTCCCAGATTTGATCTCTGTGGAATACCTGAGCCAGCCATAAATGATTTTGACTCAATTTCCTTGAACATGACATATTGCTGTCTATTCTGCAGATATGTTAGAAACAATTTCAGTAATGGATCACTCACTCCAAATGAAACTAACTTTTTCTTTTTCAAGAGTATGTCATGGTTGACTTTGTCAAAAGCCTTAGCGAAGTCAGTATATACCACATCAACCTGTCCTTCTTTCCTGTCCAATATGGCGTGTATATAATTTGTAAAATATAGTTAATTGGTTTCAATTGACTTTTTCTTGCAAAGCCCATGTTGTTGAAATCATAACATGTTTTGCACGTGTGAATAAAGTTTTTCATAGAGTATAAACTCGAAAATCGCGATAAAGTTCAAAACTGCTACAGGCCTGTAATTATTGAATTCGTTTTTACTACCTTATTTGTGGATTGTTGTAACCTTTGTGAGTTTGAATGCATTCGGAAAAATTCCGGAGTCCAAAGATTACTTGGTCTAGAGATCCGGCTTTTTTACGCCTACGCCTACACCTATAACTGAAAATAGCTGTAATTTCAGTTACGGCTTTGTTCGTTGGGGGTATCGATATAATAATAAATATAATAAAATAAATGGTAGGATAGATGAATCTACGTACCACTGACCATCATCATCAAACCGCTTTTCCAACCACTTGAAAAAAAAATGGTTAATTTTTCGGTATTCCCTTAAAAAATATTATTTATATGGTTTTTGGGTGATAACCGAACCTAAAAACCTCCTGGGCCAATTTTTCATCAGGTTTCGGAAATATTGAAAAGTGGGTCTTTTTGAGAGACCATATTGGGACCACTGACGTGAATTCTCCAATTCTAACCCCATATTCGTTATAACCGACCCCGTAAACACCCCATGGGTGAATTTTCGGGACTATCGAGTCGTTGAAACAATTGATCAGTTGGTGGCATATGTTACCTACTACCTATAGTCGAAAACGTCAATTTGACCTTGATTATCTCAAAAAACTGCCCATCTACAATATCCCAAAGTTTCTGCCAATTTCACCAAGAGCGACTTTCCTATTAGGTTTGTTGTGGGGTCCTTTTTGGAAGGGATTGTTTTGCTCTCGTCAAAAATAACTCCATCTTTTCACATTCGAAATGCATTTTTCGAAATAGAAGCCATACAGGTGGTCACGTCATGTTGCTAACTGTATATATACAGGAAAATGGAAAATATATCTGCATCAATCAAGTTCTAGAAACAGAATTGTTTGACAAGTTTTTGAATTTTATGTGCTCGTAAAACGAATGCTACCTGCTAATAAATTATATTTCCAAAATATCCCAATATACCATCTGGCGCCTCACGAATATTCATCAGATTTTTGGTTTATTTACCCAGATTCAACCGCACACCGCCAATCCAATCATTAATACGACTTTTTTTATGGATATGTGCCCATGAAATCGCGGATCGTGACAGATGTGTTGATTTTTGAGACATTCATCAGTGATCCGGCTAATATTTGGACAGCCCAAGGCTAAAATGTCTCGACTGAAGAGCATCGTCGCAAAAGCCGTGAGAAATTTAGCGGGAGCATTCACCTGTTGAGGTGGATCTCGTGGGAAAGGGATTTGCGATCGTACCTATGCAGGGCCGGACGAGGCCACCGGAAAACGGGGGCGGTAGGCAGGTTTTCAACTTTTCTTATATCTGCAGATATTTCGTAGAACTTGTATACATGTATGATAACATCAACATAGACTGAAACTGTCCAACTGGGAATGGTGTATAGTGACTATACCGGGTGACACAGTAAAAATTTGAAATTCACGGGAGGTCAAACAACAATTATTTCAACCTTCCGTTTTACCGGAAGTAACACCATTATTTTTTACTTCAAATATTATTCTGTATATTTCTCTGGTTTATTTTATTTGTCATAAAGTTCTCTCATCGCCCATTTATAACAAATTAGTAGGTATTCGTTTCTCAATTAGCTGTTTAAAATCATCAAGTTGGCTGTGACTTGAATGCGATGATAGTACGATACTTGCTAGTCTTTGAAATCCAAAACTTATAGCAGATACTATTTCGAATGTTCCAATACTGTAATCAATCAGGTCGTCAGTTTGTCAATAACCTTTTTGGTTTAACTAAAATCATCCAAAAATTACTCACAATATTGAGAAAAGTGAGATAGGAAAATATATTTTTTAATTTGGCTACTTGAGAAGAAACAATCTGTCTTTCATTTTTTTCATAAAGTTTTTTGAATCCATTATTAGGGTTCAATGATGAGATGTAATTTGAGTGAAATACAATCGAATAACCTTCAACCACATATGTCTCAATTCTCTGAGCCATGGTGAAGAAATCTGACAACACTGTCATTGCGACCAGCGCGAAATTGGCCATTGTCGAATGCTGATTCTTATGTGTAAGTTACATAGATGAATATTCTCACTTTGATTTATGAATTCACGTACACTTCAGGTGAAATGGTGTATGAAATAATAGTTTGAAAAAAAGTTATGTCAGTATTTTCTTAGCCGAAAGAAGGATTGCGAAAAAAGTGGATTTTGCGAAACATCGTAAAAAATGTAGCTCTTCTCAAAGGTCTGCAGTTTATGCGATTCATTTTCATAATATACTGATACCATCAGATATGGAACTTTTCCTTTACCGGATGATAAATAAAAAATGTTGCTTAAACGTCCTTCAATTTCTTCGAATTCAACAAAATATTTTTCGAAACATGTAACTCAATTGAGAACTAACTTTGATGTAAGACGTCAGAAGTGTTAAAAATCATTTAGTAGCAGAGTTTGAGAAGTTAGGTCTATTCCAGAGTTACGATCGCAGTTATAGTTGAGAATATGCCAAAAATCTATAACTGGAAAGTTCATGACACTTATAGTAAACTTTGCAATCAGATATTTTATTTTCCAATAATGAGAATGAATTGAGAATAACTTCGCAAATGAGATGCAGGTCCTAGTTTACCTTGATAATAATAAGTTGGGATTCAATAAGTTGAAATTAATTCTTCTTCGATTTGAAATTGAGTAGGTGGTCACAATTGCTCTGGCAAAGGTTCAGCTGAAAAACCGAATGTGCCACCGAATATTAGTCCTAGCGACCTACAAAAAAATAATAATAAAATTTGCTCCTCTTGCATAGATTTATTGTCTTTCAAGTCCACTTGTTAGAGATAATTGTAAGCGACATTGATGATATTATTATTATTAGTATTTTTTTTCGTTTAGGAGGTACAATATTATTATTTCTTTAATTCCATTTTAATTTAAACGCTTCACGATAGTTGCTCATAGATGTTTGGCATATTCTGTGTATGTACTTTCCTTTCCAATGTACTTTCCATTTTCATGAGTCAGGCTTCAACTGAACAACCTGAAAAATATCAAAAATCATCTATGTGGTTTTTGCACTTATCAGCAAAATAAGAAAAAACTCTTTTGAAATGAAAATTTTGAGGCATGGAACAGGTAAATGGCCTATATCATTCGTTTACTAATTCATCTTGACAACGGAATGTAAATAGTGTTATTTACATGCCTAGGGTAATAATGACTTTGATTTTGACAAGTGATACCTTCAGCTTCATTTATATCAATTTTCAAGTTATGAGACTTTTTGAATATTATGGTTGTCTGTTCATTCGGTAAGTTAGTTACGCGCACAAGCAACTTAGAATGAAAAGCGGAACGAATAATCATAAAGGAAGGGTAAGAAAACAAACATCAATCCAGGCAAATTTTGAGAAATGTCAATAAGCAGCGGGAAAAACGTAATAAGTAACACGGAATGTATCGACTGTTAACTTTCCCGGCAAGCCGCAAACCTCGGCTTTGCCTCGGCTCGTACTCGTTCACCTCGAATGTTAACACGTCTTTACATTCCTTGTTACTTAAATAACTATTATATTCACATTCGATTCAGTTTGACAGCGACATGATGTTGATTGAAGTACAGCCCGGGGAGAAACTGGTGTATTTTATTAGTTATCCAAATAAGCTGAAAATTGACATTAACGAATAAGTCAAATAGACTACCGTGCGGTGTTGCCGACTTTCTGACCAAGACTCCAATAATTAACACCTACTAGCCAAATAAAATTGAAAATATCTAGGCTAATAGAATTATTTGTGGATTGATGTATTATAAACAATTTAATTTTCTTTCTTCTACGTCGAGACATAAACAAATTCAGAACCTTTCTGAGGAACTGAGTCTTACAGCAGCAATGTCTACGTTTCTTGCATTACGATGTCTTCTTGTTGATGTTTTCATACTGCGGTGAGTAAAATTCCTTTAATGATTCGACGAATAGCAAGCAAAGAGGGGCGATTATGAGGACTACAATTTTCTCAAAGTAAACGTTGAGTATTCACAAATTAAAATTTTGGGAAAATAACCAAATAATCTTGAAGCGCGTATTCAGCCATAATATCATGTCAGAGTATATGAAAGTCAAAGCCTCACATGAAAATCAAAATCATCATACTCTTGAAAAAGATCCAGTCTTATTTCCTCATCATTGATAAAATCACATGCATACATGTTATCACGAATTTAACTATTTCAAACTTAAAGTGTACTAATCAATAAATTTAAAATTTAACACATTACTTCTCATCTGGCATTGTATCTACGGAATAATTTCAACGATGTCAAAAACCCATATGATTCTTATTGTTTCCATTCTCCGGCTCACTTCTTTCCTTGGAGTCTTTGCTTCGAAGAAGTACCTCTTACTGAGCTCATGAAAGATTTGGTAGGGACACAGTTGGCTTCGATGTCGACTAATGAGGAGCAATAATCTTGAAACTCTTTTTTCAATTTGAAACATCTGCGTCACTGAACAAGCTTGGGTGTCATGGATGATAATGATATTTGTTATTATCACTCGTATGAAGTGCATTAACGTGCATTGTCGCAGCCAATACTGTATACCGTAATATGAGTGGCTGATATGTTTTTTGTAGTATCGTGATGGTATGCGTTTTTCAGCTATTTTGATACTTGTTTTTTCCTCAATTCTTCTCTACCACAGAATTTATATGACAGTTCTAAATGTAGGAATGTAGGCTTTCACGGCTGGCGTCAATGTTTTGGTTGGTTTCCGGGTTTTGCCGTGGTCTTCTTTGGTTTGAATCTCCAAACGTTTCAACTTCAACTGCGGCAGTCATCTTCAGTACTTCGAGTACTTCGACCACGCCACTGAAGATGACTGCCGCAGTTGCAGTTGAAACATTTGGAGATTTAAACCAAAGAAGACCAAGGCAAAACCTGGAAACCAACCAAAACAGTTCTATTAATGAGCGTCATTTCAGAACTCAGCTATCCAATTGTAATTATTTGGAGTTCTGGTAACACTGACGGGAAACGGTGTTATTTTGTGGAATTTGGAGACCAAGTTACAGGCTTTTTCGAAATATTCTGTTAATTTTTCAATGTACAGCCACATTTCTTGATAAAACGGAAGTCCTTAGCAAGAATAACTAATGAATTGTAAGTGAGAAACAATCTATTGAAATGGTATTATAATGTGGTCATGACGGTAGAGGGCTAGTCTATCAATCAGAGGGACGTGGGTTCGATTCCCAGCATGGTCACTGGTCTCGTGCTAGGAATCGCACGTTAAAAGGTAAGGCCTCGTTAATCCTCAGCTCGCACAAGTTTTGACTTCTGAGGGCTGTCGTTCGTAGGGGGATGACAGCTGATTAACGAAAAAAAAAAAAAAGTTCATTGATGTGGCATGTTTGACTTGCTTGAAAGGCTATGTGAATAACAATGAAATAAAAAATGGAAAGTAGAATTGGTGAATCAATATAATCATCACTAAGAATTAAGGTATAAATATGAGTTCTGCAGTTTTAGGAAGGAACAAAGTGGAATTCAGTAAGAAGTCACTGCCATAAGTAAAAGTACAAAATTTGAGGAAGTGTTTCAGGCAACTTAACCCTCGTCAGAATGGTCTAGTCAAATGTTAGGATATGGAACAGCTGCTCCGAAGTCAAAAAACAAACAAATGGAGTCAACAATAGAAGCCAGTCTCCCGTTTATGGTTTAGTTAGCAGACTCTGCATTTTAGTACGTCAACACACAGTAGCTTTCTTCAATGCCCCCCTGCCCTTTTATTTTTGAACGGGTCAACTCAAAAAATTTTAACGTGAGGTCCTGAAATTTTAGTCTGTTTATTCTACTCCCAAATATAGTATTCATGCATCAATTTCATTATCCCCTCTCAGGCGAGATTTCAACGACAAACATTTACAAAATGTTCAACAATCTCGTTGAATCAAATGAAAGTACAACCCTTTCTTCACAAAACTGTTCCTCTTACAATATATGATACACAACTATGTTTTATTCCTTATTTTTCCACAAATTATTTTAGTATTTCTCCTATGATTATATCTGATATACGGTTACGTTGATCACCATGATATCTGATGATTTGGACATTTCGACATGAAGAAGCTTTTGACCACTTGCGTTATACTTACGTAATTGAGTCATAACTCGTTATCATATCTATAGATGAAACTTACGTTTAGTATATAATTGTAAATTTCATTGTTATTGGACTTGTTCTGTTGGGTATCTTTTGTATTTAAATAAAATAAATAAGATTACTATGGCAGAGCCAGAATTATAACAGCAGAGTATGGAATATCGGGGAGATTGTGAATAATAAAACAAAGTTATTTTAGGTGATTCAACTTCATGAATCAAGAAATAAGACAGGTGGTTCAAGCGCATCACTTGGATGCATGCAAAACAAAAACAGAGTGAACAACTCACGTGGCTGCGGAATATGTGGTCTATAACCACCAATACATTTTATTATTTATTGTAGGAACTTCTAATGTAAAATCTTCCCAATAACAAATTCCCTTATTTCTTGGGGCTTGTTCAATGTAGCCAATCCGTCCCTGCGAATCTCGAACTGAACCACCTGCACACGGCCCATTTCCATGCTCCTTTCTCATCTCGTAAATGCATGGAATTCGGTATTCGGTTGGTATCGGGCCGCTATACAACTATTTATTTCATTATTGAATTTAAGCTCGTTCAGTGTTCTGGTTTCTTGGAAGAGAATGTGACAAAAAACGGAGAACTTTAGAGGGTACGGGCATATTTGGGAAACAACAGCAACTTGTTTTTGTTATTTTTCTCTTTTCACAAAAATATCGGCGAATATACGGTTGAAACTGAGATGACTTAAAAAAGTTCATGACTTATATTATATTGAATGTAAAAAGACCGCAAGGCAGGCAAGTGTTTTGATATATCAGTAATTTTTAGAGAAAATCTTTATGATTTCGAAATGTTTGCTGACCAATAAGCAAATTCAGGTGAATATGCATGCGATGCAAAATAACTGTATATAAGAAACCAGTCAAATTATAATTCTAATTTTTGGAAATTACTTAAAAATTCTAATAGGTTGGTCGTTTGGAAAGTTGGCGGATTATTCACTATTCATTATCATAAACTATCATTGTTTTTTGAAAAACTTTCTTGTTTAAGTTTCGTATTATTAAATATTGCAAATTTTATCGTTCTAATGTAATTAATCTTCAAATTGCGAGTAAGTAGCAATCAGTAGGTACATGAACACCTAACTTAGAAATAAATTTATATTTATTTTTTCAACTGAAATTATTTAAGATTAAATTGTGTATTACATTATGAGAGCGAAAAGTGTGAAATCTTTTAGCACGAGAGGCATGCCAAGTGCGACAATCTTACGAGCATGAAAAATCACTTTCAAAGTAATGTACATTATTTTTCCTACAACCTGCAACTAAAGATAAACACTTATCCTTATTTGCTTGCTCTTTTTTTACTGCAATGCCTATGAGCTGCTCAGATTGTTACGGGAGGTCGTGGGTATCGTTATCTGCTAGTACGACAGATATATCCTTTGACAAATGTATGGTATAATGATAAAAGATATTAGGTATGCATGGGCACCAGATTCTTTTTTTTTATTAAATGAAAATACCAAAAACACTGATTTGTCAAAGGATGATCTTTGTGCTTCTCAACAATAAAAAAAACAAAGTTCAGAAAACACTATTTTCACAAAAGTCCCCTGTGACGAAACATGTGTGGCAAGATTCTAATGAAGTGACAAAGTTACAATCAAATTTGTTATTTTAAAGTTATAAAGGATTCTGGTCTCTCAATATTTACCTTGAAATGACTGGTTGGTTTATTCACATTTTATGATCAGTTCTTGCGATGAGAAAGACTTACTCCAGAGCTCTACTTTATCGAAGAATGTAGGAGCCTTGTATGGTCTCTCGAGACAATGGCTGCTCTACTAGCAGGATACAATCTGGATACAATCTGTAGTCGGTCTGGGGTCTTTCCTGGATCTCATAAGATGTTCGAACGATGAGGTAACGCTGTGAAAAATAAACACAAACCAGTATCTTGTGGCAGGTTGAGTCACACGACTCGAGATATGACCATGATTGTACAAATCTAATCTAGATTTACTTATAGATGATCAAAATGAATGATGATGAAATGAAAGAGTTTAAATTTACAATATATAGATTATTCAGGGAATATATAAATGAGATAAAGAATTTAAATTTACAATAAATGTAAAATTTGCTGAGTTAAACAATGATTGAAATATTCAATAGGTATGAAAAGAATTCAATTTCACAGTAAAGCTCAAATTTAGTAATTTCTCAAGCAATGTTAGAGAAGAGTTCAATCTCAAGCGAGCATCAGAAAAAGATTTTCATAAAGATATTGTTTTCTATTATTTTTCAATTTAATAGTCAATTTCCAATGTTCAGTGGAACTGACAAGCAAAATAATGATAAGAAACTTGATCTATCTCATCAAGGATGAAAAGGAAATGTGTATCTCCTGACTGAGGAGAAACAGAGAGAGAGAAAGCAAGAGAGTTGAGATAATGCTTTCTTAAAATGTCACAAAGAAAGCAGATGGCTTTATTTGTGTCCAGAACTACTGAAAATTAAAGGTTATCAAAATATATCAAACTTCTTTTGGCTAGGCATCTAAACATGGGTAGTCAATCTCTCTCACTCTGTCTATCGCCAGTATTACCAATCGCATAGCACACTTGAATAAATTGGAACAGCTCAATGAGATGGTGTTACCAACATAAAATTCAACAAATCGAAAAAATGGTAACGCAATGTTTTACATTTCGTTACAAACCACGCCACAATTTTTGTGAAATAATATCAGTATTATTATTTGTTCAATAAAATCGGACAGAAAGGCTGATAACCATTTCATTTATCTTCATTAATTATTATTCTCAAATGCAAAATATTTTCCTTATAACATAATACCTTAACTGGATTCAAGATAACCTCTACGAGTGAATACAAGCCAAGAAAGTAAAAAAAATTCATACCAGCGAAATTGTAGTTTCATCGGGCGTTTCGCAGAGTTCTCAGTTGGGAACCCTATTTTTCAAAATTTTTATTAATGATAAAACGTCAGTCATCTCGAATAAAATATCCCTCTTGTTTGGTGACGATGTCAAAATATTTTCTAAGATTGCTTGTCCCAGCAAATACTTAAGATCAATTAGATTTCTTCAGCCTCTCATGGCCCGGTTCAAAACTTGTCTCATCCGACATGTCGTCATGTAATCAGTTATTCAACATTTTGTATTTCTTTTTGAGTTTTTCTCCTAGAGGAATCCATATTTTATTTATTTTATTTATTTTATTTATTTTTTAACGAATCTTTCAGGTTTCCAGAGAGAGAAACCCCTCAGAAGCTCCAAGGAGCTTGTGCGAGCAAGGAAAAGATCCGGGACAAATGGCCGTACTGGGCTTTGAACCAACGACCTTATGCTTATAAGGCGAGCACTCTACCACACGACCATCACGACTATTTACAATTCTTGTTTAAGTTATTCTCTTAATTGTATCTTGTTACTTCTGAAATTCTATAACCTGATAATCTCCTATTGTCTGAATACCATAACTTATTTCGATTTCTGTTATAAGTTCATTTTGAATTGGGTGAATGACAACAACTTATGGTACAAGGTAGAGTTAAGTTTTGACCAAATTGATCAGCCAATCTTGATTCAGAGTAGCCTGCGAAAAGTGATCAGTAAATAATTCCGCTACCGTCTGCACATCGTCAACAAAACTAAAGTTGTGCCTCAGAGTGATGGCATCTCCATGAACGAAAATACCTATTGTAAAGAATTTGCAGATGATTGAATAACGTAATAAATTTTTTTTATTACTTTCCATTTATTGAAGACAAATATATCGAATAGAGAGAATAGAATCGAGAAACAGAAATACACGCAGGAAGGAAAAAGTACCACAAGGAGCCAGTCCAAAATTTTTTATCACTTTTGTACATGACGATATGAAAACTGATAGTTGGGAGCGTTTTTTTAAGGATGCCTTTCGGTTTTAAATCAACTTTTATTGAAAATTACAGAAAGTGCAAAAATGTCCATGTAAAGTTTGTTCGTTCTGGAAAGATGTATAATCTGTCTTGAAGGTAAGTTTTGAACGACTGGAAATTTATTATTAACTTTTTGGTTATATAGTAGGTAGTTTATAAACTGACCTCTCTATTTCTCTATTTTTAAATGGCGCTAGGGTTCCAGTGATATCTCATTCAAAACACCCCTCAATCCTCCACAAGACAGCAAAATATCAAACAAAAATATTCATCCAAATTAAAATGCGGTTGTACATAATGTTAGGAGATGACTCTTAACGAGCTCAAGTAAAATGATAAAATGCTTTTTGTTATTTATAAAAGTACTCTGTCCCTTAGAATGGCAGATGGAGGATGATTTCCTTGGGTTTGCTAGATTCAATAAAACGTACAATACACTCTACATTCCTTGTCATTCGCATTCCTTTCGAATATGGCTCCAATCTGTCATTCTGAGACCATTAGTAATGTATATTTTTTATGATGAATATTTTTGGAAATGTCTCACGTTTGGGATGTCAAGTTATTATAATATAAGTAGTATTTTTGTTGTTTTGGACATTTGTTTCCAGAAAAATCTAAATTTGTATTCAAAGAATCATAATAATTTGACTTCCCAAACCTGGGACATTTCGGAAAATATTCATTATATAAAATATAAAAATTATTATGTTTTGAGCTTTATGCAATCATTGTTCACTGCAGTTCTGGAGCTGATTCTAGCCACTATTGGTAAAAGACAGAACGGACTGGTACAAATTTGATAATAGTTTCGTCAGTAGGATGCATCCTGAATCGACGAACATCTCCAGAAGCTTTTCTTCAATTATTTCCAACTCTTCAAATGCAGATTTTTCCGGGTTTCAATGCATCAGCTGCAAAAGCGAATGCGTCACCGTATTCATTCAAGTCGCCCCGGATCGCAGTTGATTTTTTCTCGTTGTATTCAATTTTTAAATAAATTTATATTAACGTGAAAAAACAATTGTATATATTAATAATAATACAATAACAACAATATTATTTATTTCTTCGGTCGAAAGGTACATTTGAAAATTCAGTGCACAATAAACAATGAAAAGGTCAAGTGTCAAGACGAAAGATTGAGATAGAAGAATAGGTATGAACACATTTTGTAATTATAAACTATACATACACGATTTGTCCATAACAACACACGTAAGTGGAACTAAATCTGCACAATATCAGTGCATATCCAGTGTTCAACCAGTTATATTGAGAAAATGTTAATTTTTATTTAAAAGTTAAAATAAATTAATAAATAAATACATTCCATCTGAAAATACAAAAGTTGAAATAACCAACCACACGATTTGCCTATAAGCAAAGAAACATTCAAATTCAAAACTTACAACACTCAATATAAGTCAGAACCAATCACAGGAGTGTTGAAACTAAATATGCTAGAGCTGAAGATCTCATGTTAATTGATCAGTAAATTCCTGAATGGTGTAACATACCGTTTGAAGCAGCATTATCTTCAGCTGATTTTTGAACACATGGATATCAGGAGAATCTTTAATTGCTGTTGGAAGGATATTCTAGAACACACATCCATTATACTTTGCTTTTTTTTCCTAACTAGCAGTTCTATGAGCACTGAGGAAGATTAAATTACGAGAACGGGAATTGTGGTTATGTGCGGGACGATTGGATTTTTAAGCAGATATATGTTTATATACAAATGCACTGGTCTCTAGTACATGAGTGCTGACAAGTGTGAAAATTCTTAACTCATGAAGGCATCTCTGAACGAATCTGTTTCCTATATATGTTAGCAATTTTTCTATATGGACTTCTTGTGGAGGAGAATTGGACTGAGGTACCCATACCCCAGTTGAGAATACCATATCGGAGGTGTGCGTGAAAGTTGGAATGGTACAGTGTCAAAATTATGCTTTGACTGCAGTGATTTGACACAAATCTGATGGAGTAGCAGCTCTTCTTCAGTTTAGCACATTATGCTCCAATATAATCATTCCATATTAATTTTTTGTGCAGGATAATGCCCAGCATATTGACAGTTACTACTGGACTAATTTCCTTATCACTATTTTTGAACAGAATTGCATTTGAATCATTTTCAGTATGGTGTTGGTTTTGATTTGATTCAATTTTGAATTGTTTTTTGCAGCCCACAATATTATTTAGTGTATCCATGTTATCTTCAACAATCAATATATTTGTATCGTCTTTAAACTCTGGGTTTCAGTGAAACAGTCCTGTGAGGGTGACAATAATCTGTTTCTTGTGTAAAACAGAGTCAGTTGCTATTTTAAATTCCGTTCGAATGGCTTAGGGATACTAGATAGTAAGCTCATTGGTCTGTGATTATCCTAGTCATTCACATTCCATTCAGGTTTGCTGGAAAAATAAGAGAGAATAGATTTATCGAATATGTTGAAATTTGACAGATTTTATTACTGCAGTTCTTCATCTGGTTATTAGATATACAGTGTGTTTCACTTCTCATGGAAACACCCCCGTATCTTCCACAATTTTCAACGTAGAATCATGAAATTTCCAGGATCGATAGATACACTAGAAATTAACTCACTGCATAAAAGGTGTCATTCTACATGAGATACACTGCATGCCAACAGCGATGGAACAACCCATTTTTCCGGAAAGTTATATTAGGGGGCAAAATTAGACCAAAATTCCTCCAGATTTGTGTCAAGGATCCCCAGATTACTTCTAATAAACCTGTCATTCCTGAAAAATTCCAATTCGTTTCACTTCTCATGGAAACGCCCCCGTATCTTCCATCATTTTTGACGTAGAACCATGAAACTGCACAAAAGGGGTAATCATACGTGATATACACGGGGGCATTTCCATGGGAAGTGAAACAAATTAGAATTTTTCAGAAATTTTTCGGGAAACAGATGTACTAGTATTATTTCGGAGATCCTGAATTTGAATCCGAAGGAATTTCGGGCCAATTTTGCCCCCTAATATAACTTTACGGAAAAATGGGTGATTCCATCGTTGCTGGCGTGCAGTCTATATCACGTAGGATATACATCATATCTAGCGTATCGATCTTTTCTGAAAATTTTATGATTTTTCGTCAAGGGTGTTTCCATGAGAAGTGAAACATACTGTATAATCATGACCGCAGGATTTGGATTGTTTTCGTTGAGAATTGAGGTTTAAGACATTGCTCTTACTATCTAGTGATAAAAAAAAGCTTTTAGAAATATTTGGGACGTTTTGTCCAAATTAATTTCATAGAGCTTGTTTTCAATAGATGGTTGGGTAAAATTCTCATTGAACTTATTAGCTAGTTTTTATCTTTATAAAAACATCAGTATAATGATGACATAGTTATTGTATTATTTCGTTTAGTTTTTTTTTATTTGATTCTGATTAATGATCTACCAAGTGGTTTTCGAATTCATAATTTTATAGTCATGATATTATTTTCTTGCGTAACTTAATTTTCCTAGTTAATTGCGGTATTTACTAATTTCCTTAATACTTGTCATCCTGTCTAGTGATTGAGTATACAGAGTTACATTACTTTTTAATTATCATAATTCCGGTGTCATATAGTATAATCATGGTCCTTTCGTTTATTCGTAGTAAAACTCCTTAGGGGAAACGAAATTCCCAAGTAGTATAGCAAAGTCTCTGAGAAGTTACTGTAGGCCGAGTTTGGATAATCCATTTCATAGATTTCTGACCAATTCTGGTGACTCAAGTGACATAATCTCCAAATATTTTGTTTATAAATATCCCTGCAGTAGTAGTAACATTTCTTGGGAAGGATGCCTTCATGGAACAACCTTCGATACCCGAGAAAGGAGAACCAGAGGAACCGAAGGTATGCCCAAAACACGAGTCAGCAGAGAAACCTCCCAAGAGACTCCCTAAACTACCGCTGGAGGAACCTCTACAGGTGTCTCCAACTAAGGCCAAATTGTGGGTGCAAAAAGGTTCCACATTGGGAGGCTTACGTACAAGGAACTTCAAAACACATCCGTGCCAGAATAAGAAGTAAAAGAAGTACTGGTAGAATCAATGAAATGTATATAATAATAAAATATTTTCCCACGCTAGTGCTGGAAAGTGATTCTTACATAACTGAAGTACGAAAAGAATATATTTCCGGCATGCGACTGCCGTTAAACGAACAACGCAAAGCGTGCATCAGGTAAGCAGTCGATTGCGGGAAAGTAATTTTCCGTGTAAATAAGGATTAGGACTTTTTGGGCCGATTGTACAAACGGGAGTTCAGCCGAAGCTTAACTGAACTGAACCAAAGTTTAAGCTGTTGGTTCGTTGTACAAATCACGTTCAGATGGAGTTCAGTTAAGCTTTAGAAATCTACATCTTAACACGGTTAGTACAAGTTCAGCATGCGTATTTTAAGATAATAAACAGTTAACAGTATGACAATAATATGAGTGGTGTTATTGAGTATTTTCTGCTCATAACATTTTGTTCTTCAGTATTCACAATGTCTAAGGAAAGGGCAATAAACTTCAGTGTCAAGAAGAAAAGTCATTATGGATGTGGTAAAAGCACAGAAACATAATATTGGAATGCAAGTTAACAGACAGCAGGGCGCATACGGAAAAATCAAATGTATGGGTGCAAATTGAAAAGGATTTTAATGGACTCTCGGAGTAGACTTTTCAGCCAAAAGTGGTTTTACGGGAAAAGTACGACAACTTAAGAAAATTGTTGCACCCAAAAGAACTGGAGGTGGTCCTTCTCAGAATTTCGAGTTTACAGACGTGGACACCATTATCAATGAGATTTTGGGAACCAGAATCAAAGAAAATGAATATGAACTTAATGGTCAAATTATTATTGTAGGTGTGACTGACTTGAGCTGAGGTTTAAGCTCAAACTTAGAGCTAAACCGGCAATGTACAACTCCCATTTTCACTGAACTCAAGTTCATCTGCGGTTCAAGAAAAACTGAGGTTTAAGCCTCCAATGTACAATCGGCCCTAAACGCGCTTTGAAAAATTTAGTAACACTGTTGAACCCACTTTCTCGTTCGAGAAAAAATATTCAGTAGAAAAATTTACTAGAAACAATTTATTAGAAACAACCTCAGCCTGCGGATTTTTTTTACGCACTAGTGCAGGAAAATGACGATTCCCATATTACATTGTGTGAGGCTATAGGGTGAATGACGCACGCTTGTTGAAAAAATATTAATCTAACCACTACATGTCCGATTATTTCTAATTTACTTCAATCAGCGGTGGAGATGAATACGGATGACGATCATTCGGCATTTCCGCTAATCAAAGCGGACAGAGCACTTGGGGATAAGGAAGTGGATAGTCTCTTAATGCTGTCAAGCCAGCTGCTGCGGGAGTTTTCATTAGTTGCTCTCACGTAGAAACCCTCAAAGCTCAAAGGAAATTCGACACCGGGATTTTCTTCATTTCGACGGACTTTCTACTCAAGCCATCGAATGCTTCATGCAATAACCGAATCACAGGCAGCTGCGGAAACAAACCAACTTCGAGTAGCGGTCCGCGGCACGAGCGAGCACGTGTCCGCGTTGTGAACCACACGCGAATACCGTTCACACGATTTCAACCCCTATTCGGGAAATCTTAGTCAGATAGGGCACGCCGTGCACCCGGTCCGAGTTCCTATTTTCTCCCGTTCGATCGGGAATTAACAGATTATGAGCTCACACAAAGACAACAATGAGTGCACTTCCACGTCAATAGGGGTCAGTTCATTAGATTTTTCGGACAATTCTGGAAAATGAGGACACGTGGCCGAGAGACATGAATGGAGTTTATCGGCAACTTTGAATATCGAAGCATGCGATGGCCACACGACCCTTATTTGTGATTATCGAAGGCGAAATAACTGCGGTACCGGTTATGAAAATTGAATAATTAATGTTCCTGGTAAAATATTCCAGTTGCATAATTGATTGAGAAGCATTTTCTGCACGGCAAATGTTTTTTATGGTGAATACATCAACTGAATTATATATATAGGTTTCAAAATTCAGTATCAAGATTTTAGGGGCGTATTTTTCAGGTCAAAGTAAGACCTTTTTTCCCTTAACTTTTTCCGCAAAAGCATCGTTACCGATCCAGACAGCGTTATATTTTCAAGATTTTTTATTTTGTTTTCATAACTCTTTCAGTTTTTGAGATATAAGCTGCGTTTTATTTGATCTATTCCGGTATCAGTTTGGAAGAATATTTTGAAAATACAATGACAGATAAATTACTGGAGTAGTTATGTCAATTCATTCCTAAACCGGTACCAAATGGGACAAATAAAACGCAGTTATTAAGATCCTATTTAGGGCTTTCATGATCCAGCATGATAGATAGATTACTTTATTGGTTCAAGAGTAAATACCCAGGTGGGTGTGGGCCATGTCAATACATACATATGAAAAGGAAAAAAATAAATAAAGTAGAGTTTAACATTTCAATACCTAATAAATAGTCAGTGTATAAAATTGTTACTAAAATATGCTAAGATTACACGATAAGGATATAACGAATACTACATAAAAATATCATATTTTTCATAAAATTATAGTAGGTATCTCTCAAGAATTCATCATTTGAGTAGTATGCCTTTTTGGTAAAGAATGTCTTTAATTTTCTATTCAATACTGATTTAGGAAGACTTTTCACTAAAGGAGGCAGTTTATTGTATATTTTCTTGAGGTATATGGTACATTTCTTTAAATAAATGAGAATTTTGCAGTGTCATGAGTTAAATCTCTCTTATTCCTAGTAGAATAGAGGTGGGTTCGTTTAAAGTTATCAAATAAGGTGGTTTTGTCCTTAACAAATATCACTGCATCAAGTACATATTGGCCATACATAGTCAAGATATTTTTTTCTGCAAACAGAGTTTTGCAGCTTTCCTTCTGTTTGTATTTGAATATTATTCTCAGGCATCTCTTTTGCTTATGAATATTTTGTTAGCATCTACTGATGCTCCCCAAAATATTAGGCCATATTTTAATGTAGCTGTGTATCTGTATCAATTGCTTTTGTGATGACCCTCAAAGCATAAGAATATCTTGCAATATTCTGTATCAGCTCATTCAGGTAAGAGTTTCTGTCTAGTCTGAAGTCAAGCTCCACTCCTAGAAACTTTGAACATTTACAAGTAGTGAATTCAATTTCACCATCTGTCACTGTATATTTACTATCAGCTGACTGTTATGAAAACTTTATCAGATTAGTTTTATTCACATTCAGCATCAAATGGTTCTGCGTAAACCAGTCTTCTGAAGCATTTGATGTTGTGAAAACACTACTGTTTAATTCTTCTCTATTCGCTTCTTCGATCACAACTGTTGTATCGTCAGCAAATTGTACGGTGTTGTGGTTAATTATTTATGGCAACTCATTAGTGTAAAATATACAGAGCGGGGCCCCAAGATCGATCCCTGAGGTACTCCCCTCAAAATAATCAGCTCCTTTGACATTAGGGTTTCATTCTTGATATGGCATTTTCAATCACCCTTTGCTTCCTATTCTGTAGATATGACCATATTAATTTACTTGAAATACCTCTGATACCAAACGATTTGAGTTTACAAATTAATGTTTTATGATATATTGCTCGTGTTGTAGACTTACACCTCCTGAAGCCATTTTGTGTGTCACTTAATAAGTAAAATTTTTCTAACTAGATCGTTAGGCGATTGTATATAATTTTTTCAAAGACCTTGCTAAAATTGGATAAGGCAATAGGACGGTAATTTTCAATTTGTTTCTTATTTCCTTTCTTAAAGGTAGGTTTGTTTCATAGGGCAATTTTCAGTTTATCTGGAAATATGCCTCTACTAATCATCGTATTAATAATCATTGTAAGAGGTTTTGATAGTTCGTATGCAGTATATTTGAGGAGTTTTACAGGAATTTCATTTTCCCCAACTGATTTGAGAGTGCTGAGTGATACACGATGAAACATAAAAATCAACGTTAAAATAAGTTCAATAAATCAAACCTAATTTTCAAAATGAAAATTGCTGTCAAAACTAATTCTTATTTTCATTGTTTTATCGAACATTTTGATTAAATCTAGCGAATTATTTACGTGTACATTTATTTAATATTCGAGCAGTGAACAAGGAGAGTTCATTTCAAATCAAAACAATGGTCAGCTTACTACAAAGCTCGTTTTACCAAACCCCAACAGGCCCAACAATTGAAAAACTGCTTATTATTTATTTTCAATAGGTGGTAGAGTAAAAGAAACTCCCAAAGATCTGAGAACTTGAAAATTTGGCATGAAGGTCAGCATTGTTTTTGTAGATAGTTATAATGACCTGTTGGGGGTAGTATGGAAAAAAGTTGGATACGGGGCTAGGAGTAAGCATCGAAGGTATGAAAGAAAGTAGATTAAATAAACTTGTCAACATCAATAAAATGTATCTGTTGTCTCTTGAAACTTCATCGACATAAATTGAAACTGTTGAAGGTGAATCTCGACAATAATTTGTTATTAGATTCTGTCAGTATTGGAAGACAAATAGCTTCAAGTAGGCATTCATACAACTGGCGTTGAAGGTTGTTTTGCACCACTATATATGCAAAAGTTAATCTGGGATCTGTAGAAGAAAAGCAAATGATGATTCATAATAGATATTTAAGACATATTGTGCTTTAGCAAATAGTTATTTATGTTATGAGGATCATAATGACGTTCATTCAATAAATATAAACGCAATTTTCAAATTCCAAGTTCAGTAGTTTTGAAACTACAGATACATTCGAGTTATTCATTGGGAAAAATAGTGAGCAAGCCGTGCCTTTACCATGTCACTAACATTACAACAGCAAATTATTCATTCACTGTCAAAAACACACTGCTGTCAATTGAATTATTTGTAGTGATATCTTAGAAAATGAGTGATTCTAATGATAGTTTCCTTTCATTTAGGTGGGTGAAGTTTCGTATTTTGAATCAAATCGTTGATATCAAGTACTTGCATTTTTTTGTAATAAATTTCGATCATGCTAAAATTTTGTTTTGAAACTTATTATGGTACCTACTAGGACTTTTTGGACTTCATTATGGTCCTAGGACCATAATGAACTTCATTATGTTAATAAAATACGATTACATAACGATGTCATTATGATGAGCCATCAGATAAAACATATTATTCAATAAAACCATGTTGACGAGAAAACGAAAGCGAGTACGTTCCAGAAGTCTGAGTGGCCGATTGTTGGAGTTATTTCTATATTTAACAACTATATTTATTAGTTTATCGAAAGACGTTAGGGAGTATTACTTTTTTTATAACCTAGCGTTGAAAAATAAGTAACATCACTATTATTATCTCAAACCTTCCGAACCCTTCGGTCTGGCGGTTTGTTAATCAACTCGGCTCGGCCAGTATATCATTCACTATCACGAAATCTTGTTCCATTTAATGAATCAAGTGTAATGCTAGACTTGATATCAGATATCATTGAAAATGTGCAATCGCAATCCGTGCGCCTCGTGCAAGTGTCACGTGTCGACGTTCATTAAACCGGAGTTTAGTCAGCAGATTAACGACAGATCTAACGGCGCATCCGCCCCTAATATCGACGGATTACGCCGGTTAATGAAACCGAACTTACGCCGACGCTGACGCCCTTTTTGTAAGTCCCATTCATCTCGGAGTTATCGGTGTACACGGCTGTCGCTCTTGGTGTTCTTTATTGACGGTTCTTTCATGGGAATTGTAAAATGATGGCTTGTTTTGGCAATATGGGCCGACGGGAGTTGAGCGTCATCGAGATTGCTTTTTGCAATCAGGGATATCATTGTATTTTCTTGTGAACGAGGGCGCTATGGTAATATACTGGTTAATAATTCTGAGATGATGTTTCAACCGGAAGGCTTTGGGAATGACTCTGTGGTCTCTGCATGATTTGAGGAACGTGAGGTCGCACAGGAGTTTGGATCTTCGGATAAGGAGTGATGAATAGTTTTTCGTGAGATGGAGAATATCCTCCCCGTAGAGGCGTGCAATGTGTTCAGATAGGTTTCCGCGGTCAGATATTTGAAAACTAAAAGTTCGGGTTGAACCGCGTCTAGAATTTGTTGAAATTCGACGTTTCGGCTCCGATTTTGGAGCCATTTTCAAGAACTGAAAAAGAAAGAAAATTAATAAATGGTTGAAACGTAATTCTACGCTGTGGTCTCAATCTGCTTACTCCTCAGGTATAATTACGTTCGGTTTTTGTGACTTGACAACAACAACCAAATATCCAAATTTCTCAGATCTCCCAAGGACACAATACCAAACGATTCTCAAGGTATATATGAAATACCATGTTCAGACTGCCCGAGAAGTTATATTGGCCAGACTAACAGACGAGTAACTTCCAGAGTCTACGAACACGAACTTGCTGTGCGTCAGGCATCTTCCACTTCCGCACTTTATAAACATCGAGAAGACACAGGTCACAAAATAGACTTCAAAAACACAAAAACAATTTCCACCGAGAAAACTCTGCAAACCAGGATCATCCGAGAAGCCCTCGAGATAGAGAAGCGCCCCAATTGCCTCAACACTCGCGACGACGGACGTAGACTTCCCAATACCTGGAAGCCTCTCATTGCACGCATCAACTCATTTCCCACCAACCCAGTTCCCGCACATAGCTCACTTAGCGCCAACCAAGTTCCCGCACACAGCTCATCTAGCGCCAACTCAGTTCCCGCCCATAGTTCACCTCGCGCCAATACATTGCACACGGCCATTACAGCCACGTCCACTATAAATACAGTTCCTCAACCCACAATTCCTCAGTTCTCTCGAAGGAGTAGGCAGATTGAGACCTTAGAGAGAACCAGTGACGAGACATGGGGAGTAGGCAGATTGAGACCCCGACGTCAAGTCACAAAAACCGAACGTAATTATACCTGAGGAGTAGGCAGATTGAGACCACAGCGTAGAATTACGTTTCAACCATTTATTAATTTTCTTTCTTTTTCAGTTCTTGAAAATGGCTCCAAAATCGGAGCCGAAACGTCGAATTTCAACAAATTCTAGACGCGGTTCAACCCGAACTTTTAGTTTTCAAATATCTGACCGCGGAAACCTATCTGAACACATATATATATATATATATATATATATATATATATATATATATATATATATATATATATATATATATATATATATATACTTCATATAACTTTTGTTTCTAAAAGCCTTCGTTACCAAGTCATGGGCCCTCAGAGTTACAAAATGAAAAATGTATTTCTTTATTTCTTTGATAACTTTCGAAGTGAATATTCAAAAAAATCATCTGAATTTTGGTGATTGACTAAATGAATAAATTCCTTCGATGAGCTCTCATGCCGGAGTCAGTTGTTCTGCTACAAAGTCAAAAACGGATTACCCCCGATGGTCTACGCCCCAAAACTTCGAAATAACTGGGATTTGTTAAGATGTTTTAACAAAACTAGGTTACCTGGACAATTTCCTGAATAAAAGTACTTTCGTTGAAAATTGATCGGAGCAACGATTTTTGATAAAATTGCATTTTTGTGCAACGACATCCAACCTGAGATGTCTACCATTATACGAAAAAAAGTAGTTGTAATGAAAATATAAATGATAGGTACAATGTTCATAACGACTGTTTATCATACAAACCCGTTTACCTTACAAAACTCATGGTGTACATAATCAATCGCAAGCTTCAAGAGCAAACAGAAATGACCCCTGTCTCTCTCAATACATTTTATTAGTAGGCGCAAACTCCCTCTCTGCACTTGAAATAGCATGCCAGGGTCGATTCGTATGGCTTCACAATGTAATGTAATTCTATGCAACAAGGCATCTCTGGTGTGAATAGGTCTAGCGTTAACGAGGCTTTTTAGATGCCCCCACAGAAAGAAATCCAAAGGATTTAAATTCGGAGACCGCGGTGGCCATAAATATTACCCACCTCTACCAATTCATCCATTGGGAGTAATCTAGTTTAGATGGTCCTGCACAATCAAACTAAAATGAAGAGGAGCGCCGTCATGCATAAATCACATATCCCTTCAGGTTTGCAATGGAACTTGTTCCAACAGTCCATTCAAATCGTTCTGAATGAACTAACTCCAAATAACCTCCATTCAATCGGTCATATAGAACCAATAATCCTATAAGATGGTTTCCGATGATACCAGCTCAAACATTCACGTTGAATTTCCGTTAGTGTTTGGTTTGCAATGTCCCATGGAATGAAATTACTAGTGTGGTGAAGGGAAAAACTTCTTTTGATCTCATTGAGTGACACCACAGGTGTCCAATACCCAATTTTCTCTTTCTAACATCCTGTCAGACAGTCGAGCGGCACTTGAGGCCTTGTGCAGCAAGGAAGTGATGTCCAAACTGGTATGAAAGAACTGAGAGCGCTGTTAGACTGTAATCACGTCAAACTGATATGGGTTGCAGGAAACCAGGGAGTTGTAGGCAATGAGAAAGCAGACGAACTCACAAAAAAAGATTCGGAAAATTCATCAAACCAAGGGCGAATGCTAGGGGAACCGAAGGGTACAGCAAGAGCGTCTGTAAGAGACGGGATTGGAGATAAACACAAACTCTACTGGTAAAGTATACCTGGAAACAAACATAGGAAAGAATAAGAACCGTGCCACAAAAAAACGGTGGACATATTATAGATGAACAGGAGCCAGCTAAGAATCATTACGGGACTCCTGACCGGTCACGCACCGGTGAAGAAGCACCTCAACAAAATGGGACTGTATAAGGGAGACCTAACCTACAAACTGTGCGGTAAGGATCTAGAAACAGTGACACACATACTGTGCTGTTGAAAGCACCAGACCGTAAAACACAGGCAACTTTAGGACAGTCATCTGGCAGTCCAGAAGTGTACAGTTCTCACCTAGCAAAAGACTTGAACAAACTTGTACAAGGCACAAAAGTAATGGAGTTGGTAATGTGATCATACAACAGAAGTCAGATAAAATGGGCCATCAGGTCTAAGTGTCACCGGAGGAAACAGTCAGACCGGCCTCAATGGGGGTGGAGATTTAGACAAAACATAGTAAACTTTGAGACGTAAGACTCTTGAAATCCCCATTAAAGGTTTACTCCATCTCCACAAAAAAAAAGAAAACTCACATTACCTGTATTTAAATTGCTACAATTACATTTCAACGTTCGATAATATATCATAAGTGACATTTCAATATGGCGGCACTGAGACGTTATCGATCGAATCGATTCATCAATCAGGATCTCTTTCAGTAATATTTTCAAATTTTGAATAGGAAATGGTACTTTTTTGGATATACACTATATAAGTATAAGTCAGTACCTACAGATAAATAATTGACACACACTCCGCATCTTGTTTTTATTTTCAATTAAATATCTAACACTAATTTAATTTTAAACACTAAATCTTGACACAAAAAAATGGCGTAAAAATATCTACAGAGTTTCGTTTAACATTTCCGACCTATAGGTCTATTTCCGTTAAAGCTGTAAGAGTTAATTGTTTTTTATGGAAAATAGGTATGGGTTCTGAGGAACTATATCTTTAATACAAATATTAAAAGTCTTACTTATATAACAACTGAACTCTGTCTGCTCTGTTCGCCTTTAATCGGCGTTCGGTAAATAACAATTGATTTAAATGGAAACTTCAAGTACATTGATTGAAGATTATCGTGATCTCTAGCTTAGCCAAATGACAGAATATCATTGTCGAACTTACTTTGTTCCCTGATTTAATTTTTGATGACACTGATGAAAAAATTCAGGTTGAAACTGTATAAACCGACTTCAGCAAAGCATTCGATAAGATTTACCATTCTATTCTTGTAGAGAGATTGGCGGTGGTCGGTGTACATAGATCTCTGTTGAAGTGGATTTGGTTTCACTTCGCTAATATGACGATGATATCAGTAAATGGACTTAACTCGTAGGCTGATCTCCCTCAGAGTAGCCACCTAGGTCCGTTATTTTTCAGTCTACAAAAACTTCATGGAAATTGGTTTGAACATTGTCAAATACTATATTCTACGCCGACTTGAAAATATTTTGTTTGGTTAAAAACCTAGGACAAACC
This sequence comes from Chrysolina americana, assembly GCA_958502065.1. Lineage (NCBI taxonomy): Eukaryota > Metazoa > Arthropoda > Insecta > Coleoptera > Chrysomelidae > Chrysolina > Chrysolina americana. Next base: position 46,365,123 of record OY293416.1, read on the forward strand.
TAAGACAAAACTCGCTACTAGTTCGAATGAAGAAAGCATTGAATATATACCATAGGCCAATTCGTCTATCGACATTTTCTTGATGCATTTTTCTCATTTCAAACTTTTGTTAAGAAACTAACTTCTTTGGAGAATTTACCCGCTTCTCTTCTATAATCAATAAAAATTTCATCACCAAAGGAACGAGAAAATCCAGGAAAGGTATTTTCTTTTCCACTTGTTTGTACACAATTCACGCATCAACTGTAGCCATCATCACCAGTCGACACTAAAGTTTCTTTCACCATATTCTTGATTTGTGATCTAGTTTGTTGAATAAATCTTTCTATTTGCTCAAGTTGAATCAATCCCACCCATTTACTCTCGATAAAAATGAAATCATCTCGGAGCAAGAAATTTGACATTCTAAACCACCTTTCATTGTTTTTCTGACCATAAAACGGAATATTCAGGAACTTTTTCATTGCCCTTTTCATTTATTAACTATCTCCTTCAGTCTCGGCCAAAATCATTTTCCTCTTTTGAAGAATAATAAACAGAAGATTCATATAAACCGTCACTTCCTCTAAATTATTCCAGCAAGAAATCTAAAACCTATGGCAAACCCCTATAACTCCTGCTGCGTCGGTGGTAATTTTCCATTCATTTATCTTGTGCCAACTCTAATATAATGATGCTAGTACGTATTGGTGATCGTGATGGTACAGAGCTGCTCTCTCAACCACAGAGGCGTGGGTTCGTTTCCCAGCATGGTCACAGGTCTCGTGCAAGGTATCACAAGTTAAAAGGTGAGGGCTACGTCTTCCTTAGCTTGACCAAGTATTTCGAAGACTTCTGAGGGTTGTGTTCGTAAGGGTGCTGCCAGCTGACGGAAATATCAATTTTAATGAAAAAAACAACAGCAAAACTACGGTTCGTGCAAATAAGCATTACTGGCTGTTGGCCATTTTTCTTTATCATTATGTTTGTTCTGGTTCAGAAAATTGTAAGTCCTAGGACGTCATGATCATGCGCAGTTGAAATAAAATAACCAAAACGCCTTTAATGGAACACTTCTACACCTTTTCCAGTTGTATTTCAGAAAGCGTCAATTAAATTTCAGAATAGTGAGAAAGTCTTAACAATCAATTGTAATTCCGAAAATATCATTTGTATTTCGGAATTCATCAATATCTTTCACTTTTTGAAAAAATCAAATAATCATTCCTGAAATGAGACTTTTTCTGATATTGAAAATTAATTTCTGTAGATATGTAAACTCAGGAAAGTGTGATTGTGGGACAAGTGTGACAACTCGCTTTATAATGTTCTACGATGTAATAATAATAGGTGGCATCTCGCATGTTGATACCCAAAAGTTTGTAACTTTCTTACTGATAGAAAATTGAAATTATGCTCACACCAAAAAATTATTCATTCCTTGCATTTTCAAATTTCACATTTGCCCCAAAAATAAAACAGTGTGATCAAGCTGAACTTCATTGTCACACCTACCCCCAATAAATGGGAATGTGTGATCATGACCATGTTCTATTTTAAATATGGATAACTTCTGTATGCGATGTTATAAATATGCCTAGGTTTGAATGTATGTAGTCAAGTCCCTAAAGACCATAGGTGACAAACATCAGGTCCTTAGCAATCTCCAAAATATTTTAAAATTTATCATACAAATCAACTCGTTGAAAACTAGGTCACACTTCAACGGGTTCATCTTACTACTTATTAAACAATAACAATCAAACATATCAATAATTGAAAATTTAATATCATCTCCTCATAGGTTTTCTCTGTACCGGTGATTTTGTACTCCAATATGTGACACAGCGACCAACTGGCATATCTACCATAGCTATTGCAGCCTCATTGTGGATAGTTGAATGATCCTCTCCAATATTCACCAAATGGAGCCAATCGGTATTTCCAATCTGAAGTGTACAAAACCAATTTATGATATAACTATCACAAACAGTCCTGTTAATTTTTTTATGGTTTTCATGTGAACCCGAATTTCAAAACTGTTATGAATAACTAAACCTTCACTTTATTTTGTTTACGTTTATATTTTATATTTAGTTAGTCATTTCCTACAAACTATTGCTAACCAGAAAATCGGTAAAATGTGCATTATTTTAAGTTCTTGATTCTGGTTTTACTTTCAGAGATCTACTTATTAGCGCATGAGGAGAAACATCCTTTATTTTATTTTAATGATAGTAATGAAAAATGAAATATGTGTCTGGAATTACAGTACTATTAGCATTGATATTGCGGTATTCTATCTACATTATTTAAAACAATGTACAATTTTTCACGATAGTTTCCGGAAAAATGTGAAAGAGTAGTATGAATAATTATCTGCTTGATGATTTCCACACACACTTCTTACTTGTCGTTCTACATTTGGATTCTCGATATAGGTACTTTATTTACGCAAAATTTCAACTGTATATTCTATACTTTGAACAACTTTTTTTTCAAATGCCAACTATACGAAACACCTGTTCTTTGATAAATCGCCACCTTTTCTCCTAATTACTTTTACTGAGAAATTCACAACGACACATTTATCATCAATTACAAGTTGCAGGCAGGCCTGCAGAAGTAATTGAAATATTTTTTTTATTCATCGATCAGATTCCAGTGCTCAATATGGTTTAATCACGATCGCTAGATCGAAGCTCTCAGAAACTAACTAGAAAGCAACATGTCAATGCGTTGAGATGGGCAATGGTATAATATACCAAGAGGTAACAACCAGTTTTCGGAATTAATTTATGTCCCAGTGTTCTTCTCACACAACTGTAATTGCCAATAAGCCTTAGTGGGTTTCTAATTTGTTCGTGGTAACCCAACCGTACCGATAAACAATTCATGTGCATGTTGGCGTGACAAGATTTTTGACTTTTTATGGAAGGTCGAGAACATACAATGATATATTGGCATCATTTATGAGATACACGGTGCACTGATTTTCAAAAGCCTAGACCTTACATTTTGACTCGATATGTATGTGGGAAACAACTGAGAGTATTTTTCTGAAGATTTGTATGCGGTAGTGTTCAGAAGAACTCGTTTCAGTTAAAATATTATCAATTTATACCGTTTATACCGGAAGTGGACACCAACTTTGTTTTGATTTTATATGGATCCTGTTTTTCATTGCATTTTTAGAATCTGAGATCAATTTTAATATAACTTTATTCGAAACATTACATGTCTAAAGGGCTCCTGTTCTCATTTTTTTCAATTTATTCGAAAATTTTCCCATCACAAAAAAAAAAAATTTTTTGGACAAAAAGAAAGTTAGGTCAGAAATTGCTAGAATATGCCTGAATAAGACCTGAAACTTCCTTAATCTTTGAACACTTTTCAAAAAAAGTGTACAGGTGCTCAGAGATTGGCACCGAATTTAGTTATCTCCAAAATTGTGTATCTTTTTCAAATGGCAAACATTTTTTCTCATCACTATGTAAGGGGAGGTTATGCTTACAACCGTATTATCCTTATCAAATGTTTTTTGTAGAAACTTCGGCGTGATTATTAGATATATCTGAATCATCACTGGGCTTTTTTGTAAGAATTGACAAAAACAGATGCTGCTGAACTGTCAAAATATTATATTTGATAATAATTTGACTTTAAAGCCTAATTATATCGAAAGCATGTATCATGTCCCATTTATGATTTCCTCATAATATTGCACCTGTTATTAAGTTATAATCATTTTGAAAATCTCTGAATAGCTAACAATGGACCCCATCGATGTCATCTTTGTTCGACAACAATCAATCAATCAATCAATCTCAATCAATCAATCAATCAATCAATCAATCAATCAATCAATCAATCAATCAATCAATCAATCAATCAATCAATCAATCAATCAATCAATCAATCAATCAATCAATCAATCAATCAATCAATCAATCAATCAATCAATCAATCAATCAATCAATCAATCAATCAATCAATCAATCAATCAATCAATCAATCAATCAATCAATCAATCAATCAATCAATCAATGCTCAAGAAATATCTACTATAAGTACAAACAAATCAAAGGACCCCCCCCACGAAAACATTGTATAGTATCAAACAATTGATTTCGAAAAGTTATGTGATAGTATTCAATTCAACTAAAGATATCCTGAAGTTTTGTTAATCGATAGTAACAACCTCACATGTAATACAATGAACTTCAAAATAACTTATTTTAGAAACGCAACATAAAAAATTTAAATAACTTCCATAGATAAACAAAAGATCGACAAATTCAAAATTAGGTCCAAAGAACAGTTTTTGAGATATTCAATAAGAACATTACGAATAAAAAATTAAGGCATTCCGTATCTACATGAAAGTAAATATTGAACAACTGCATTCATCACAAAGTTAATTTTACTTTTGTCCATTCAACAGTACCCATGAATATTTTTTTTGTGGTAAAAAACGATCAATTGTTTTCATTACATTATAGAGGTATTTTCCAAAATTTTAAAAATTCATATTTCAAACACAGAGAGTTATCAATTGTTTCTTGAAAATTCGATTCAATCGACTAAAATGAACTGAAAGTATGTCTTACTAAAATTGAAATATGACTAGTTTGTTCTTGAATAATGCTAGAAAAAAATCACAAAAACGATCTTTTTAACTATGCCCCGTATAGACCCTTATGTACTATCATTAATAAGATTACTATTGGACTAAACAGTTTTAAGCTATGTCAATCCCACTCGACTACGACGTTTTTACGAACTCTGACCGCTTATACCTCAGAAACGACACATACGTAATCATTCAAACTGACACATTTTTCTTACGACCCATGCTACTACAACATAATACAGTGTCAGCCAAGTTGACCAAGAGACAATTTTCTATGTTTCCATACGGGGTCTTTCATAAAAATACAAACAAATATGAGCACAAGAAATGTTCGTCAGGCTATAAAAAAAAGGCAACAAATAATTTAAAAAAACAGAAAAATCTAATTGTATGAAACTAACCAGTCAAAATATAATATAGTAAAATTATAAACACATTAAAATCACTAAAGATGTTCAACAGACAACAAAGAAAAGCAACAATAAACCTTTTCAAAAAAAAACATAAGTTATATAAAACTAACAAAATAAAATAAAATTATAAAATAGTAAATATAATTTGCATTGAAAGCAATCAAAAGTAATGAATACATGACTACAAAATAATATTGTTGTGTGGAATACTGATTTGTATTTAAGGGGTGGATACTAAAACACTTCACTGAAGTATTCCTCCAGTTCATAAAAATTTTTCCTGGTATGTTTGTCCCTTTGAATGAGTGGGTAGATGGTTATGCATCTTCAATCCATCATACATAACTGAGTCATTGACTAAGGAAGTCGTTGATAACGGTAATCTTCAAAATCAACTGATTCGATGATACAGATTGAAGTGAGAGTATGAATACCTTACTGTGTCGACAAAGGTCGAAAAGATTCCCTACATTTGACTTTACATATTTATCTAACGGCTCTTTTCTGTAGACTAAAAATAAATTTTAAAAACTGTTGCACTAGAAACCAAAGCCATAGCATGTGATTCATAATTCTAGGTCATCGCGAGTCATTGGGTAGGTTTTGTAAACGATGTTTTTCAAGTGACCCCAAATAAAAAAATCTAAAGGAGTTAAGTCAGGTGACCTTGCAGGCCACCTAACAGGACCATGTGTTCCGATCCACTTTTCCCCAAATCGGTCACGAAGGTAATCCGTCACTATTGTGCGGAGGTGCACCATCCTGCTGAAAGACCAGTCGATTTTCCAGATTCAGCGGTAAATCTTCTAAATGACCTTCAATTTAATTTCTGAGGAAACTTTGGTATCTAGCACCATACAAAGGTCCATCAAATATTATGGGACCAATTATTCGATCTCCAACTACTCCCAGCCATACATTAAATCCAAAACGATCTTGGAAATTCCCCTGCCTTAATAAATGCTGATTCTCTTGCATCCAATATCGAGTATTTTGTTTGTTGAATAAACCAAGATTGGTGAATCTTGACTCATTGGAGAATACAATTGTTTTCAGGAACTCATTATTTTGCTGTACACCTGCAATATTCCATTCTTCTTATACTATCATCTTCGTACAAATGTTGATGTATTTGATCTCTAAGATCTCTAAGAGATACTGTTTTTTGTCGATTTCCACTCTCATGAGAACATTTATCTCCATGTCTTCAGAAACAATATTATGCTCAGTACCAACATCAGGCTCTCTTCTGAACTGCTCTTCAAGACGCTTGGAATAATTACGAGCCGGACATTGTCGTTCGGGGTACCTATCTTTCCGAGTTCAGCTGTTGAGCAACAACTGGATTTTGCCGACATTCCCCATACACTAATGGCATATCCACTTTTTCGGTTCTGTTATAAACTGGTTTCATTCTTAACTTATTTCTATTATTAATCCGATCAATTCAATAATGTATTCAGTGACAATTACAGATTATCAAAACTTCAAATTATTATTTGTGTTCCATAGCCACCTTGATAAATTATTGTTATTAAACCGAGAAGATAATTAAACTTGTAAACTCCATTTATTTTTCACTTGTGTACTACTGCTTTATAATACCTTGGCAATGGTTGCTATTAACAGACCCATAACGCCCGGGGCGTTACAGAGGGCATTATGAATCATAACGCCCGCTAAATGTTTTTTTCTGTAGTTCAATAAATGTATTACTCAGAAAAGTTTTATTTATGACTGTACATAAAAAAGGGACTAATTATTTTCTTTCAAATAGAAATTATAATTTTCAAATGTTCCTGAAAAATTAGTACCAAGTTTGAAGTTTTGTGAGTTGACCGATGATGAACTCCTCAATGTGCATTCGGTTTCGTTCCAAACGATAACATTTTCTATTTCGGAATCGGAATGGGCTATCATTGTACCAATTTTTTCCTTCGAGTAGATACTTTCTTCAATATAGCTCTCCGCTACCGTACTATTCTTCCATTTTCCATGTGAAAAATTAAAAAATTATGAAGTAAACAACGTCGTTTAAGATAATTTTTTCGTGAAAAATAAAATCTTGTATGCACCACGAGCATTACTAGAGAGAAGTTTCATAATGTTCAGCATATTTGGATGATTTTATGATAATGAGCTTTTACAGAAGAAGAATGTGAACAAAATACCCTTATAGAAAGACATATATTATGTCAATCAGGATTTACTGTAAATACTCGAAAAAAAATATATAAAAATCTATAAAAAATATTATTCCCAAACAACAAAATATTACTTATTCAGTATTTGATATAAACAGTTCGAAAATAAAAAAAATAAAATAAAATGTGTAGTTTTTGAGACAAAAACCGTAAGGGAAAGGTAAGAGAATTTGCAAGAGTTATTTACTTGTAGCTAGAAAACCTCCCGTTGGATATGGTTGGCAACAACTCGAGAATACGGAACGAGAAAAAAATAAATAAATAAGGCACTTTTCGCGAATTGACGGAATTATGCGGATGTAATGGTAGTTCCCGATAATTTAGAGAACTTTTTAATTGGTGTTTAAGCAATATAAAAATAAGATTTTTTTTTCTGACGCATTAAAGTCAAGCTGAGGAGTGAACTACTCAGTAAAGATGCCTCATAGGTACTGGAATGAATGGAAGAAAACTTTCACAATAATAAAAAAAAAGTTGTTTAAAATTGTTTTTTTCGGTAACCAGCTGTCATCCCCCTACGAACGACAGCCCTCAGAAGTCGAAACTCGTGCGAGCTGAGGATTAACGACGTCTTACCTTTTAACGTGCGATTAACTTGGTATATTTAGTTTTATACACTGATACAATGAGATGTTTCGTGAAAAATTAATCCAACTGGAATATTTTATCACAAATAGATAATATCATAGCCATTTCTAGTATAAACAGAATCACTAGAAATATATGGGATGGGACATAACTTCTCTAGATAGTAAAGTCGCTGAAGTGCAATCTAGAATTAAAAATAACAATACGGAAGTCGAATTAAGCGAGGACAAATTTAAACTTATCCTTAAAAAATTCGACTCTCCTTTGATAGACCTCTTCGCGAATTATCAAAATAAACAATATGAATGGTTTGTTTCCAGATTCTCAAATCCAGAATCTCTATACGTAGATACTTTTACACTTATGGGACCAAGAGTATTTTTAAGCTTTACCACCCTTCTCGTTAGTACTTAGGTGAAGATAAAAAAAAATAAAAGATTATATTATATATAATTCTGATAAAGCTGTTGGAATAGTAGTATCCACTATTCCAGAAACTCCTCACAGAAGAACCTTTTATTTTCCTAGCAAGTGAAGCATATCCTTTTCACTGCAGAGAGAAATAAATTCTCTATTTATTGCCGAACATCCTTGATGGCGGTGAAATTATACGAAGGAATTTTTTCTGTACTTACAGCATCCTTATCGGATGGTTCGATTCCACAATATAATCATTGTTTCAAAACTTGGTGGACATCTTCCATACAAAATAGTTATGATCCATTTGAATATCGGTTGATCAGAGTACTTAAATATTTTTCAAAAAAAAAACATGGTTTTCCTCTCTCAATGTATACAGTTTTTCTCACTAACCATATGGAAAACTTTTTTATTATTCATTTTAGGAAAAAAAGTTGTTTTTCATAAAAAGTTCTGCATGTTCTGAAATCTAAAATGCAATCATCAGATATAAAATTTTTTCAGTCGTATACACGGTGTGGCAAAAAATATGAATTTTACTCAGGAGTAAAGTACCTTTATATTTGAAAATATCGAAAATTCTTATGAAAAAAATTGTTCAGAATTCAAAATTTCGTTTAAATATGCAATTGCGTCTATAGACATTGAAAAATTATGTTATGTTACTTTCTATTTTTTTTATTTTGAATGAACATTTATCTATTTTGATTATGTAGCACATGATCACCTTTCTGTTTCTCAATGTTTTCCAACAATTTTGCAATTTAAACACATAATGAATGCATATGCATTGTTATTGTTGACAAAATAAGAAAAAATTCTTTTTTTATGCAATTGCATATTTGAACGTAATTTTTAGTTCTGAACAACTTTTTTTTAAGAATTTTCGATATTTTCAAATATAAAGGTACTTTACTATTGAGTGAAATTCATATTTTTATACCTTAGGTGAGAGTGTTATCGATATTTCAAACTTCTCGCATAGTATAAGGTTTTTGCACAATTTTACAAAAGACACTTAATAAAAAAATCAAGATGTTTTTGCTAAAGCATATTATTATTCAAGACATTCAATATTGAATGATTTTGGGTGTCATTTGATTAAGTACCAACATGAATTAATGATTTTTAGTATTTAGTGGGTTTATTATTACAAATTAAAGTTTGTTAATATTATTGGCTATACAGATGTTCAATATACTTACGGACTGGATAATTAGATCGCTTTGTTTCTTGGTATATCTACAGGGTGTAATAATCAAGTAGGACAACAGCGAAGAATAATTAAAGGATTCATCGACTTACGTGTAAGGAAGATCGACCCAAATTATTCGAACTGTTGTCCGTAATGATTATTACAATTCCCATCCTTTATCCCTTCCCATAGCGATCTAATTGCCAAATAATGTAATGATTCACATATCCGAATAGCGAAGCAAGCAGAGATACCAGAGTTTTTTGTCTTGGAATGTTTTTGTACTGATTGGTATGAACAAATGCATACTACAGGGTGTAATAATCATTACGGACAACAGCTCGAATAATTTGGATCGATCATCCTTACAGGTAAGTCGATCAATCCTTCAATTTTGTTCATGTTTCTGATGGTGAGTTGCTAGATTAAAGAAGTAGGTAATAGTTGTCGACAGGAGAACATTTTTGTTTCTTCAAACAGTTTTTGCGACGAAAAAGTGTATTTTTTAATATAAATAACTTTCAGTGTCCATCTATAATGTTTAAGTAATTATCTGTGATTCTTTCCAAAACGGTTTTTGTGTAGTTCATATGTGTTTGCACTTAACTGAAATATAATATAATAGAAAATAAAGTGACGTCACTCTAATTCCAACATGGCAGATCACCTGAGATGGCGGTTATTTTTAATGCACTCCTCAGTCAAGAGTATGCAATTTCCTGCGAAATATAGTCATGACATTGCAGTTGCCAATTATATTATATTGGGCTTGACCAGCACACAAAATGCAGGGTAGTACTGTCGACCATGCCGTCGTATACTTAGTCTCGAAGCTCTTCGCTGCTGGTCAAGCATACGTGGCCTTAAGTACGGTAAAATCATTAGGAGGTCTCCTTATTGAAGAGCTAGACTGTTCGAAATTAACTGGCAAACAAGCTTGCAACAATGATGCGTTAAATAAGATGAACAGACTGAGAAACTTGCCCAGCAATAACTAAATAGTGAGCAATTATTAAAAAGGTTTATCTTTTTCAAAACAAGCGTTTATTTGAATGCGCTGAAAGGATTAAAATATTTTTCTTCTCCAAAACTTTTACCATCAACTTATAACGTCATTACACAATTTGATGAAGAATATAACCCTCATATTATATGCCTGACAGAAACATGGTGCTCAGAAACTAATATTGATTCTGTATGTTTCAAAAATTTTGTACTTGCAAGCTATTACGTCAGACCCAACCGTATACATGGTGGAGTAATGATACTAGTCCGAAATAATATACAATTTAAGAAAATTAGCTATATAGACAAATTCTCGATAGAAATGCATTCAGAAAACTGTGCTGTACAAATCTGTGGAAATAATCTGAAATATTGTATCATTGTAGTCTATAGACCGTCAGGTGCTGACATAGAAATATTTTTTAGACAAATCTCTGAAATGCTTGATTACTGTGTAAAAAAATTTGACAAAGTCATATTTTGTGGTGATCTAAATATTGACTACTTGACGGAATCTTCCAGCAAAAATGATCTCCTAAACATTATGCAGTGCTACCAATTAAATACACAAAACACTAAACCGACTAGGGTATTTAAAAACATAAATGGTAATTTATCAATATCCAAACTTGATTATATATTCACAAACATTGATAATGAAGCTTACTGTGAAACTATACATAACTTAAGTTTGGGAGATCATCTTGGCCTTATGATGGATATTAAGTCAAGTAACAATACGAAGCCTATTAAGAAACTGATCTTCATTAGACATTTGAATGACTATAGCATGGCAGGATTAAGTCACTACTTACAACATGAAGATTTCTCTGATATTTTTAACGGTAATAACATTAACGAAATGTTCAATCTTTTTTATGGAATTATTAATTTTGCTATTGATAAATTTTGTCCATCAAAAAAACAATTAGTAAACAATGAGGGTGAAATTAAAAATAAGTGGTTTACTAGAGAATCATTTGAGTTACGGAAATCACTAAACAATCTTTATTGGCTAAAGCAGAACCTTAATGATGAAAAATTAGAAATTGAATACAAACTTCTGCTTAAAACTTATAAAAACAGACTAAAATCAGACAAAAAGTTATATTACCAAAAAATTATTGAAAATAAATTAGATCCTAATGAAAAACAGAAATATGTTTGGAAATTAGTGAAAGAAAAAACTGGAAAAAATAATAATAAGATAAGAGTAATGAAATTGAATGTCAATGGGTCAATTGTTGACAGGGACTTTGATGTTGCGAATAGCTTTGTCAATCATTTCAGCACCTCTGTAAGATTGTTAAACGAAAATATTTTTAAAAATTCTATATCGTCTTGTACAACATGTGATCTGAATAATAGTAATTCATTCTTTTTCACTCCTGTTACGGCACAAGAGGTCTTTGAGATAATATGTAGTTTAAAAAATACTAATTCAAGTGGTATTGACTGTATATCAACAAAAATTATTAAATGTATAGCTCAGCACATTGCACTGCCTTTGTCTGAATTAATAAATATCTCAATTGAAAGTGGTCAGTTCCCGGAAGAACTGAAAACTGGACTCGTTACTCCTATCTATAAAAATAATGATCCCTTGTGTATGGATAACTATAGACAGATAACTGTTTCAAATGTGATTAGTAAAGTTGTTGAAAAATCTGCTTATAATAGAATGATTAATTATTTGGATAATCACAGTATTGTAACAAAATGTCAAAACGGTTTCTACCCTGGGAGATCAACAGAAGGGGCTGTTTATGAATTTATTGAATTTATATATGAACAACTTGATAATAAGAAAACTGTCGGGGCACTATTCTTTGATCTAACTAAGGCGTTTGACAGCATAAACTTAGATTTTGTCCAAGAAAAACTATATGCTTTGGGATTTCGTGGAAACGTGTTGACTTGGCTGATGTCATACCTAAGATATAGGAGAATAACAGTCAAAATAAATCAAACTCAGTCAAATGAGGCAATTGTTAATCTGGGTGTCCCTCAGGGTTCTGTGCTGGGCCCACTTATATTCATAATGTTTATTAATGATCTACCAGAATTTATGAAAACGAAGTGTAAGGTCATATATGCAGATGATGTTTCGTTTGCAACCTGTGGCAACTCTCCCGAAGAACTGGCAGACAATTTAAATTTACTTTATAATAAATTTACTAAATGGTGTTTGAACAATCATTTAATTCTAAATCATGGGAAAACGGTTCTAATGAAATTTAATATAACAAATGATCCCAACACGTCTTTTGAAATACATACTGGAAATATTAACATTACTTCTTCTGAGACAACAAAATTCCTTGGAACTTTTCTCGACTCATCACTTTCTTTTCAGACATGTATTAATCATATTTCTAAGAAGATATGTAGCAGTTACTATGCAATCTTACAACTCAAAAATATATTCTCCCAACAACAACTAATGAATATCTACTATGCGATGACATACTCGCACTTATCTTATAATGTTATAATATGGGGAAACTCTAGATTCTCAACAAAATTGTTTATTTTACAAAAAAAAATAATACGTCTCATCTTTGGGATCCATAAACGAACTTCATGTAGAGACTACTTTCAAGAAAACAAAATTTTAACTCTTCCCTGTATTTATATTTATAAAAATATCCTATTCGTTAAAAATAATTTGAAGGACTTCATTAAAAGTGCTGACAAGCATAGCTATAAGACAAGGCATGGTAATCTTCTTCGAATACCTCCTCATCGGACAACTTTCTATGAAAAGAGTCCATCGTATACAGGTATACAGTTGTTCAATAAACTACCAATAGCTATAAGAGAAATCCAAAATCTGAATTTATTTAAAAAATCTCTCAAAGATCTCCTGTTGCAATACTCATTCTATAGTCTGAATGAATTTATGGAATTTAGCTTTTAATACCTTGTACCTATCTATTTATATGTTTACTTATGTAACAATTCATATTTTATGTATACTATTTTCTCTACTGACTTTTCCAATATCGTGTAAATGATCTCAATGGAATAAAAATATTATTATTATTATTATTATTATATGATATAAAAGCTTGTCACGAGATTTATCAGTATAGATAAACAAATGAATTAAATAACTGATTGACTTCAATTTTTAAAATATGCATAAGCGCAGTGTAGCGGACCAAGTGTTACTTTTTCTATCAACTCTTATTGAAACATCAAAATTGGATTCTTATATACAAGTTGATTTCTCTTATGCTATCATAACGATTTCAGTTGACAGGCTAAAACCTAAAATCTTCCAAATCTGCGATTAATCATTCATTTAGCGCCAAACATCCTTAACTAAATACCATATTAATTATGTGAGTAGACCAAATATATTATTCACAGTCAATTTTGACAGTGTCGACAATATTATATAGCTTCACAAGACTGGAATCCACCATTAGGTACTATAATCAAGGCCACCAATTTTTATCGATTTTGATCAAACTTTCGCTGAATAAATATTGCCGAAAAATTTGTTTATTTTACACCCATCTACAAGATTTGCAGTGATTTTAACAATCTATCAGCTCCTAATATGTGCCTAAAGGGGTGTTGAATTGCAATTGGGGTTGCAATGAGGATCGACGATCTCACGGTGTAGCCCCACACCGGGCCACCGCAAGGAAGGAAAAGACATGCTTGCAGGGACACAGCTGCAAAGTGCAAGTGTTCGCTCAAAAGAGCGGGACTCTATCTATAACGCAGGCTACGGCATGGCTTTGTTTATTTCAGTTGTCCCCGCCATGTGTGAGTTACGTTTTGCAGATGATAATGTTAGGTATAGGCTGTTATCGACTATTAATTACCAACTGCTTGTATACAGTGTGATTTCGAAGCAGAGCTGGGTAATTCCTAGTAGAGTAATTATTAATTAAAATCAATTCTTTTTCATATAATTTGTAATTATTTTATTTAATAAATTTTTCTTAAAATAATTTCGAATTAATATTGCAGCAAAATCTGTGTAGGACTTTTAATGTGTAATTATGTACGATTGCTCTGAAGGGTCATGGTAGATTTTTTTAATTTCATGATTATGAATGAGTTATCTCATTGGAATGGAACTATTCCATTATAATGACTTACGGTATCGCAGGATAATGACATAATTTAACTCATTATTATGACTTTCGCTGTATCATAATAATGAGATAATGTAACTCATTGCAATGAGTTAATATTTGGTCTTCAATAAATTAAAATATAATTCCTAAGTAGGTATGTGTAATGTTTAACCATGTAGGTACAAATAAAGTTCTGGTGTAAAATAAGCATTTACTTCAGAATCGTTAAATCCTATCCAGAAAAATATCTTTCAACTAGTTTTTTCACTTCCATTATCCACAGTAAGTCAGTCCTATATTTCCTCTCATTAAAATATACATATAAATTTGCAGCTATATATTGATAACTACAGAAGTCTTTTAAACTTTGATTACTAAAATATCAAAACATCACCTGATGAAACATACGAGAAAAATGCACAATAACTATGGCAATGCAGCACTTGCAGAAATATTTTTTCAAAATTTTCTGTTATCTCATTATTATGACGGTATCTCGTTATAATGAAAAAACTAATTCATTATAATGACTTGGTTATCTCATTATTATGAGATAGGGTAAGTCATTATAATGAGTTAAATTATTTCATAATCATGAGATACCGTAAGTCATTATAATAAGTTAACTACCTTATTATAATTGTTATGATTGTTATTGCTAATTGTTATTTCCGTCAACCAGCTGCACACCCTTAAGAGTACAACCTTCAAATGTCTTCGAAAGACTTGTCCGAGCTAGGGAAGACTAACTCATAATAATGAGATAGAAAAAAAAATCTACTATGTCCCTTCAGAGATATCGTAATCATGTTATTCAAAGAATCTAATTAAAATTACTTACTTCGTTTTAGTGGGTGTACATTTATTGCTGGCCATTTTTCTCGCCATCAGGCTGTTAATGATTTAATGAGGCGTTCTATAGTTTCCGCTAAAGTACCTGCTGTCTTAGAGCCGTTAGATACCAGCAGGGATGAAGGTAAACGTCCAGACGGTATGTCTATCATACTTTGGCAACATGGCAAACCAGTTGTGTGGGACTTGACCTGCGTCGACACTTTAGCACCTTCTCATATTCCTACCACGTCAGTTTCTGTAGGATCAGCAGCCGCTGAAGTCCCACAAGTACGGAAACTTGAAAACTAATTACATTCTTTGTCCTGTTGGTATTGAGACATCTGGTGTTTTTGTACCCCAAGCATCCAAATTCGTCAAGGCTATAGAAGAAAGAATTACGAAAGAAACGAATGGACCCAGGACTACTTCTTTTTTGATTCAGAAAATTAGTATGGCAATCCAGAGGAACAATGCTGCTTCTTTTCTCGAAACCATTCCATGGTCCAAGGATTTTAAAAAGTTATTCATGAAGCTTCATAATGAATTGAAGTATACGTCAAAGCATCAAATTGGCATATCATCCAACCTGATATCCAGCACTGAAACCTTGAATTCCTTACCAAGCCGTTTCAGCAACAAAATCAGCAAATTTGATAGATTCTACTCGAAAGAAGAAGATAGTCAATGAATTTGCAGTCCTATATGCTTGAACATCGCCAGCTCCATTGAAGAAGAAAGATATCCTGACATGAATTCTTCTTTTCAAGAAAACTTATAAACTTTTTCAAAATAAAAAAGCTCCGCCATATCGTCTTCGTGTTTAAGCAAGATTTCTGAGGGAAAATTTGGTTTGGTTAACTTGGTTGGTTGGTTTGAAGCTGACGGGCCAGATCCAGGGTTTACCCGTGAGAGTGTCCCTTGACACTGAGACCTACTGGAGTCTATTGTATCATTCTGTCGTCAATGGTTCCTAGTTGAATAGACCTGTGTTTTTTACCAGGTTTAAAAGTTTATCATTCATGCCTATTTCTGGGTTGGTCTATCCGAATATTCTGTAGTGTCTGTTGTGCAGCGCGTCGCATTTGAAGGTGATGTGAGAGACTGTTTTCTCCTCGTCACCACAAAGTCTGCATTCCACGGTTTCTCTGTTCATTCCCATAGTGTGCAGGTGTTTCCTAAAGTCGGTTAGTAAGCCAGTAATTGTGCGTATCTTAGACCTTTTTAGGTTGAGAGTGTCAGCCGTTAGTGATTGGTTCAAGTGCTCACCATGACTGCGCTGTGTCGATGCCCTTCGATTTGGTTCCAATATGTTTGGTGTTTTGTTTTTTTTCTCACTCATTTATTAGGTTCTGCATCGGATTTTGCTAATTTCAAATACTGGTTCTGGACCTGTGAATGTTAATTCAGATGCACGTCTTGCAAGTTGGTCTGCTTTTTCACCCACAAGTGGTACCTTGTTGTGTTTTGCCAGTTCATTGAGGCTCTGAAGGCAATCCTAAACCTGCTTTGACTGAATCTGTACTGAATTTAGCGTTTTTCTTGCGCTCTGGCTGTCAGATAGAATGTAGATGTGTTTTCTTTTATACCCACTGTCTAGATTCATCTGTATGCATGTCCTTATATCTCAGTTTGGAATACTGTGGTATTATTGCCAAGTGGAAGTATAACGATCCTTCTTGGCCTCACTCCATATATTCCTGCTCCAGTTCCTCCCTCTGTTTTTGAGCCATTTGTGTACCAGAATGTTTCCAGATGATAGTTTGGTCCACTTAAATAATACATGTTACATGAATACCACCCTGCGAACATTATTTATGTCAAAACTATCCGTATTAACAATGTTTTGATATGTAACAGGAATTTTTCCGAGCTATTTCTGAGGCTACAAGACATTTTTGCCTTGCTGCAGTTCTCCAATAACTCTTCCTTGTCACCAAATAAAATATCAATTGTTTCGAGGCTTCCTTCCAGGACATCAACAAGATAGTTCGGAATTCCTGGGGCGTCTACTGGATTCGCTGCATGGACCAGAGATCAATTTCAATTCAGTCTGGCCAAAGATGGAACAGCATCAGAAATACCAGCAATGGTGCACCAGTCTTCCGGTTGAAAGACGTTGAGCATGTCATGTTGCGGAGAGTGTGGGTCCCAGAGCATGCGGGTGGACACTTTCAGGGACCTCCAGCTTTCAATTCCGAACCACTCGGAGAAACCAACTGTATAGACGTTGTTGGAAAAGTAACAAGTACCGTGCCGCTGTTATTTGTGCAATACTTTAACGGACAGCAAGAAGAATACAAAGATTTTGATAGCGGCGGCTATTTTGATACTCATTCTCAAATATTTTTGATATGATCCAGCATCACATCAGCTACAGTCAGTACTTTAGACGAGCAACTCATTCTGCAACTCTTCCGCTATGAGCTCTATGCGGCTGTGGTCCATTGCGGTTCAAGCTTGGATTCCGGCCACTATTAATCTCTTGTTCAAGATAAGCAGTTAGGTTGGTACAAATTCAATGACTCGTATGTTTCTAATGCCACGCTGGAGAACTTAAGTTGTCTGAATTGAGAACCTGCCAGTCACAATTCTGTCCCATAGGTTACAGACGCTTCCCAAAAAATCTGAAGAATTTTGGCCATTGAAAATATACGATATCAGGCAAGATGGAGATAACGAACCCCTGCCAACCAGCTGTGAGGGTGCCGGTTTTAATTTTTTTTTAAATAATGTAATGTAAATATAAATTACTGTTCTTGAATTTATAACAAAAAAAAAAACATCTTATATCTGCAACTTAAAAACGACCCAAATAACTTACGACTACAAGAACTACAAAAGCACACTTGATAAAATAATACAAAAAACAAAAAATGAATTCTATAAAAGAAAAATTAACGAAAACAAAAACAATGCTGCTAACCTTTGGCTAAACATAAATGAAATTTAAATAAATTCCATAAAAAATGGAAATGGAAACATAGTTGCTGATATGCATCAAATTGTAAACATTTTTAATAGTACCTATGTTAACACAGGAAAAGACCTTGCAAAAAAAATCAAAAGAAAATCAAACCATAAATACACTGAATATATAAACGAAAAATCTATATTCGTGAGTCCTACCACCCAACAGAAGTTTCAAACGTTATAAAAGGACTTAAAAATCACAAAGCACCAGGAATTGACAATTTAAAGGGTGAAACATTAAATTGCTGAATTCATAGCTGAACATTTTCAACAAGGCTGTGGAAACCGGAAACTTCCCATCATGCCTAAAAGTATCGATAGTAACTCCAATATACAAAAGTGGAAGTAGAGATGAAGTGGTTAACTATAGGCCAGTTTCATTAATAACAAACCTCAGCAAAATCATAGAAATGTGAATTAAAATCAGACTAAATTCATTCATTCAAAAACACAAAATATTATCAAAATCACAATTTGGTTTTCAGGAAGGAAAAAGCACCCAAAACGCACTATTGCAACTAACTGACAACATATACAAAGCACTAGATAAAAGCAAACCGTTAATAGGAGTTTTCATAGATTTATCGAAAGCATTTGACACAGTTAATTAACCACTCCATTCTATTAACCACTCTTGAGAACATCGGAATAAGAGGCAATGCATTCAACTTATTAAAATCATATTTAACAGATCGGAAACAAATCGTGAGAATTAAAAATATAAAGAGTACTGAAGAGAAAATTGAATATGGGGTACCACAGGGAACAGTTTTAGGTCCAGTACTATTCTGTATATATGTAAACCAGATAATTTCTATAGGATCATCCGGGGAAATAACTAGTTTTGCAGATGACACTGCGGTTCTCCATTCTGGAAAAACCTGGCTTGAGGTCAAAGAACAATGTAGAAAAGGATCTGGAAATGATTAAAGATTGATTCGATTACCAACAACTTTCCTCAAACTTCAACAAAACATTTTTCTTACCTTTCTGTAATTACAAATCCTCCTTTCCACACTTTCAATTCTTAACTATTCAAAATACATTCAGAATATCTACAACAACTAATATAAAATATTTAGGAGTTTCCACTTCAGATGGAACTTCCATACAAATTATTTAGTAAAAAAATTAAGAAGCATTCTTTGTAAGTTCCGCCAACTCAATAACAGATTGGACCTGAAACAAAAAAAAAAATAGTCTACTATAGTCTCGTGCAGAGTCCTTTGACATACTGTGATACAGAGAAAATTCCTGAAAATAATGTTGCACAAACCTCTCCGCTACACTACTGACAAGCTATATGAGGACACTGAGATGTTCGACCTGAGACAATTATTTTATAGAATACTCGCGGAACACCAATTCAAAGAGAAGGGAAAACTAAGTCGACCGAACCATGAGTATATCACACGCCATAAAAATAAATACATCATACCATATGCTTCCAAGAGGGTAGGTCAGAGGTCCTATAATTTTCTGGGATCAACTGTATTCAACTCCCTACCAGATAGCATACAGTCCCTAAAAACACTCTCACAACTAAAGAAAGCTGTCGATGAACTAATAAGAAGTCAACCTCGTGAAAGAATTGGTCAAATATTTGATAATACCATTTAAAAAAAAATAAAAAATTAAAAAAATTATGAGTGAAGGATCTGTACTCGCCTCTACAATACTATTCCATATGCCAACATTTAATAGATTGTAAGACAAATTTTGACTTGTAAGTAATTTTATTTATACCCCCAAATAACCTATTTTATCCTCACACGTTTACAATTGTTTTGTGACTTCTATAACTGCCGAGTGATTTATTATAATACATGTGATTCATTTTATATATAATTTTTCAACTGCTATCTTATTTTATTATATCTATACCACATATGATGAATTTTCTCCAAAATTTTTGCTATTGTATGTATTAACATACACCCCTGGTTACCTTACTTAAACTTAAACTACTTCAAACTTACATATTATTAATTTTAGTATCTTAAGTTATTAGAATCTATTGACTGTTATCCACCACGTACAAGCAACACCTGTTGCGTCTGTGGTTTTACCAATGTTTATTTGCAGAATGTATAACCTTATTATGCTTGTTGTATTATTTTAGGTGAATAAACGATGATGATGATAATGATGATGATATGGGTGAGGTGTAATAATATTTATTCCTCAGTTGATCATAATGATATGGGACTCCTCAAGGGATTGAAAGTACAAGTACAGAACATACACAATATGGAACATCTACGTATCAAAACATAAATATGTATGCATTGGGAACAATTATTGCGTTGAAACAGATACATAAGTTCTTTCACAGAATAAAAGGTTCCTTCCAGCAAATATTTATTAATTTTCTTTTCGAAACCTACGAAAGCTGATGTTTCCTTAATGTCTGAAGGCAGGCAGGCAGGCAATTGAAGAACTTAGATCCAGCTGCAAATGGCGACTTTTGAAATACTTGAGTTCTATGTTGTTTCACTCTCAGTAGTTTACCTTCCCTCATAGGGTCGCTATGAAAATTACTATTTGTTTCAAAGTCGTGTTCATGTTTTTCACAAACAAGATGCAATGGTAAATTTTTAAAGACGGTATAGAGTTAAAATTTTATATTTCTTAATAATATGGTCTTCATGATTCGGTATAACTCAGACGATATAGATCGAATTATGCCTTTTTGGCCAATGAAAGCTCGTTCAATATTCGTGCCATTACCCCACAGAAGGGCATTGTAGGAAAGTACTGAGTTCAACACCTCATAATGAATATCGATAAAATTATTAACATATAAAACTCGTATTGATTTCTTTACATACATGATTTATATGATGTTGCCATTTCAAACCAGTGTCTGTGTACTCCTAAAAATTTACGGATAATTTATGCAACTTAGTCATTATCATAGTCCTAGTCGCAGTCACTGTCTTTATCATAAAATAAAATTAAAACTGATGTACATTTCAGTACAAGCATTTATGCAATTTCCTTAATTTTAGTCTAAAACATCAACAATTGAGACTACATCTATGACAATGATTGTGACTATGATGATGACAAAGTGCATAAATTGGCCCTAATTGGACCTAACGGCGATAGGTGACTCTTTCCAACCAAAGAACTGATTCAACACAGTTTTCACCGAATTAACCGTGAGCCCATTTTTTGACACCTCATTCCAAAATAGTTATTCATAATGTTGAAGGTGCTAATTATTTTGTGAGAAGGAAATTGAAGCAGTCTCAACACGAACACCATGCAATCTTTTTTTTACACGCACTGCTGAAAGACCACCAAAATAATAAATGAGAAATATCAGAAATGTTAAATAACGTTTCGGATCGCTTGGTACATATCATAATGTCATGATAGTGACTATTAGTGACCGATATCAAAGGGTTACATTGTACAATGAGAAATCTGACTTACTTGTGATCGAGAAGGTGTTCCACAAGGATTAGTATAAGGTCCCACACTATTCGTGATTCACAGTAATGGTGTGTTTGAACTTTTAAATTTGCCATGTTATTTGACAGCATTATATGCAGACGGTACTATTATTTTTGATAACAGAATAAACGAAAGAGTCCTATGAAAAAGTATGTTTCTGGTTGAAGAAAATAGGTTATGTATCAATGAAAATTAAACAATATGCATCCATTTCAAATTTGCACTAATTTACAAACACCAAAAAGCATCAAGACTGACTATTTGATCAATATTAGCTTTTTCACAAACAAATGTTAGGTTCAACATTAGATTCTAGTCTCAAATGGTCCAAACATATTGAGACTACATGTGGTAGACTGGCTAGAGCATATTATGCACTGAAAACTACATCTAAGTAATGCAGTTCAGCAATATTGAGGCAGTTATATTTTGGGTCATTTCATTCTATTTTGAAAAATGGAATTGTGCATTGGGGCAAGCAGCGAACTGAGGCCCAAACTATTTTTGTTCTTCAAAAGCATGCTATAAGTACGGATTCTCAACTCAACATCACTATAACGTGAGATAATAAAATAGACATACACAAACATAACACAAGTTTATACCAAAAAAGTCTATACTTCAATGCTTGCAGAAGTTTCAATCATCTACCAGCACACTCCTTCAAAAGACACATTGAGGATATTCTTGTTCACAGAAGTTATGTCATGAATGACTTTTTTGACATAATTATATTTTTATGAATTCTGTTTATGATGTTATATGTTGTTTCATCACCTTTTTTGTTTTATAATTTATATAATGAGTGGCCGGTGGCTTAGCCGGTGGCTTAGCGGTATAATGAATGGCACAGGCCGTCCGAAACTCCAGCATAGCGATAGTCGGTTCGAGCCCGATGTAGATACAAGAGATTTTTTCTCGAATACTCTATATCGGATCGATAGGCGACCGCATGCCTTGATGAAATGCAAGTGTATAGTGAGTTGTCTAGATGCCAATCCCGTCTAGTGCTAGCTTGGAGTGCACACCGACCACCCGAGGTGGTGCTATAGGTTTTCCGGGTTTTCCTATAGCTAAAAAGTACATACATACATCACCTAAAACATCAGTAACTCGCCCCGGAGCGCCACAGAAAATAATAATAGTAGCCGTCCTCTACCCGCATAGGCATCTATGGGTACATTCAACGGGTGTTTATGAGGGAGTATTATTATTATTTTTATTTGATATATTAATTTTTTACTAGACAATATCCCAATGTATATAGGTACTGCTTGTTATTTTTATCTCTTTTGTCACTTTTCTATGTGTTTATTTTGTACGTGTTTATTTACATATGTTTATGCACTCATATTTATTGTTATTAGTTGCCAATGAGCTTGTCGTAATTTTATTCAACTTTCAAGGACATACTAACTAAAATGAATGAAGCAGCGAGTAGAGCAACTTTCGATTTTCACAAAAAAAGGCCTCACAACTGTAAGAAACTGCTTACAAAAACTTTCTAGAGTTAGTAAAAACTCATTTTCAACACTATCGAGTCCCATGACATTTTTCATAAAGACAAACTTTTAATAGGGTTTGTAACAAATACTAATATTGATGATAGAGTTATCAATTTTTTTTTTTAATTTTGATAGTGATAGTGATTGATAGTTAACGAACAAATTAAAAGTTTTGGACAATATCCTTTTTGCCAGGAGCTGAAATCTTCATGACGAAAATCATCCTACTGTGATGGTCGAGGAGGAACTATATCAGGCCTAATGGCTTATTAGGGTGGGAATTGTGATTCGTCACTCCGTATGAGGGACTATTATTATCAATATCAATATTATTATCATGAATGAATATGAAAAAATTAAATTTCGAAGAATAACATTTTTAAAAAAACTATACCAAATATGAAAGGATTCATTCAGTTACTATGTAACCGAAAACTCGATATGCATTCCCAACGTTTGGAGTTAAAGCAGCACCAAAGAAGAGTAGGCGTGGCACTGCTCTCTCACTCGCCCTCTCAGATTCCGTTAGTTAGGGTGGGACTTTCCTAGATTAAGAACTAGTGGAAATTCCCATAATATCTGAAGAGGGGTTGGAAGATTCAACTGACCAGTAATAGTTTCTTCGGACGTGGAAAATGACGGTGAAAAATAAACATGTCAGTCTGGAACTCGGATCCCCTCCATCTTGAAAAAAATTGCGAAAACTCTGACCCCCACTTCTCGATAAAAATTGTGACAATTCGAGTAAATTAAATCGGAAAAATCTGTAGGAGTAGAGAAATACAAGAGGCGTTAAGAAACGATGACAAAACACTAATTCTCTAAAATAGAACTTTGTCTCCCTCAAGGCTCAATATAGATCTCATATATATTAGGGTTAATATCAGACGGTTTCTAATGTGGAATTTTTTTTCGAAAAATATGTCGCTCGTAAGCTTGAACCTCTTTCCTTCTAGTGATAATAAAATCGGAAAAATCCGTAAAAATAGTGAGAAACATCGGATGTTGAGAAACGATGACAATACAATAATTAAAAAAAATCGTACATGCCTAGATAAAACGAGTCGGAATTCGTAAAATTTTCTAACGGTTTCTGACGTTTTAAATTTTAGCGAAATTAAAACTTGTCAATCAGGGTCTCGGACCACCCTACTTCCCGAAGAAGAAATGCAAAAATGATGCTTTGATAAGAAGTGGATACAGTGCGAGAGGAGGTGAATGGACTCGAAAACCAGATAGCTCTCCTCAAGAACCAAGATTGTCGAGACAGGGTTGCCACATCAGGGATTTCTGTAAAGCCACCGACTTTTGATGGACAGTCCTCTTGGTACATGTTTATCGAACAGCAAAATTAATATAGAGACCTGATTAATACAATAGAGTTATGGTACGGCGATCAACATTGAGAGCAGCTGTATCGGGCTCAAATAAAAACGCGCACTCAAAAATCAGGTGAGAGTCTACAAAAATTTGAAGCAGATGTGAGACGCCTTATTTAGCTGGCTTACCCAGAAGCAGCGGGAGATTTCAAGGGACAGCTAGCGGTGCAGTTATTTATAAATGCACTGAGAGACAGCGAAATCCAAAGGACTCTGCGATTAACACACTTCAAGATGAATAGCGATGCCTTAGTACATTTTCTAGAAGTGGAGGCTGCCCTCAACCCCTTGAGTTCGAAAGTAC
Source organism: Chrysolina americana (assembly GCA_958502065.1). Classification (NCBI taxonomy): domain Eukaryota; kingdom Metazoa; phylum Arthropoda; class Insecta; order Coleoptera; family Chrysomelidae; genus Chrysolina; species Chrysolina americana. The sequence continues at coordinate 46,390,111 of OY293416.1, forward strand.
GAGTGGCTTCAGCAAAAGAACCTGAAAAACGATTGAGCGCAGTTACTAGTTCATTCTAGACGGTTCTGAATTAGATTAAATCTTTGGTAAGCAGAATAAGCATTCAGAAGAACAGGGCATGCTATACATGGTCTTCCAGCGAGTCCTCAAATTGGAGGCAGAAAAAACTAGAATCACCCAACATATCGAGGCCCATGCCGTCTAGCAATGATGGAGCTCCCAGGATCATCCCTGTTAAGAGGCTACGAACAAGCAAATTTTTATCGGGGCGCATGCCGGCAAGCAATGATGAAGCCGTCTGGGCCATCCCTGTCAAGAGGCTAAGAACAACCGAATTGCCCAATAACGCAGATCCCTTTTCCAGAATATCTGGTTCAGAGCATTGTGAGCGAATTGAACGTCTCGAAGGAATCAACCAAGTATGGTTGACGACAATTGGACCACAGCGAAAATGATAAGGACCAAGAAAGTGATCCAAGCGTTGCGGATATTCTAAGATGGAAGGAAAGTGGAGCGAAAAGACCAACCTGGAGGGAAATATCCATTAGATCACAAGCTTTCAAGGCATTGCGGGCACAATGGGATTCCCTGATTGTTGAGAACGGCCTATTGAAGAGAGCTTGGGAATCAGCCGACGGCAAAAAAGTGATTTCTCAATTGGTTGTGCCTAGGTCGAGAATAAGTGATGTCTTGGAGGAGATTCATGGCAGCAAATCATGTGGACATTTCGGAGTGGATAAGACTTTGGATAAAATACGGCAGAGGTTTTACTGGGTCCAGTGTCGTGAGCATGTAGAGAGATGATGTCGAAAATGTCCGAACTGTGAAGATCGAGAAGAGAGATGAAGTAAATTGAATTTGAACAATCTGTAAAAATTGTGAAAACCATCCGATCTGAATAAACAATAGCAATGAAATAATGAGTAAAACCTTTATTCCCCTTCCCTTCTAAATATAGAGAATGCGTGAGAACTCAGAAAAATTGCGGTGAATCGAAACAATCTGTAAAGTGTTGAAAAACATCGATCCGTGGAATAATGTTCGTAGCTTGAACTGTATGTATATGTCTGAAATTCTAAGCATAAGGAACGGATGACATTCCGATGAAAGCATAACATTGCTGGGTGTTTTGGACATACTACAAAATAAAAATAAGTCGGCGGGTGCTCAGACTCCCCATTCGAAAATAGTTTCCTTCAAAATTGTAAAATACAACAAAAAATGCCCTTAGTTTGTCCTGTATGTATGTAATAATTCAGTTAGGAGAGGTACATGCCGAGTAGCTGGATGCCACTCTCTGAACACCAGGCACAACTATTAACACAAAACGTATTCTAACCCTGAAAAGTACAAAATAAAATATACGTAAAGAAGATTTTGAAAACAAGCATTTATTAAAGAAGTGTGATGAAGTTTTACGCTTGAAGCTTCGATTATATTGAAAATGTACTTTCCTTGCACTAAAAATTATTTTTTGATTTTAGTTTCTGAATTGAATTTTGTTTTTAAAAGATTTTTTGCGTTCATTTTACAACTATTGTGTAAGATCTTTTCAATATGAAGTGTAGTAGCAATGTGAAAATGTTGTTACACTTGTTGATCCAGCACCATACTGTGCGTCAGTGCCTCAGGTTTTTTAACAATCGCATTTTGTCAATTAGCGTGGTCGTAAACAAAATTTCACAGTTACTCTATAGCACAAAATTCAATAAATAATTTCGTTTTCTCGGAAGGCATCCAATGAATTAAACTTCAACTCAGGGGGTACAAGTTCATCTTAAACGTGTGGGTAAACACGTCAGTCGAACAAAGCCAATCATTTGTGAGTCCTCTGTCTATATCAACGTCAATTCGTAGTTTATGTGAGTATTACCAAAACGTTTATCTCTAATCGAAAACTAATACCTTCTTTATGCACTTGTTGAGACAGTGGATGTTTTGAGTTCTTATCTAAATAATGACCCACGTCGAATATCGAGGATTGCAAGCAATTGTTTATGTTGTTTATTTTGGTGCAGTGAATTCACACTGTGTGGAAATTTTATTACTAAATTCTGAATTTCGATGCGAAGTAAGTAGTATCTAATATTCATTATATAACATTGATATAATTCAGACCAGCAAAAAAATATTTTACACGTCAAAATTTCTGGAAGAGCATTCCATAACTTGACAGAAGTAACAATGTTCAACGGATCAACCATAGAACGTTTATTATGAAACACCTGTATCACCTCTGGAAATTGCAAATAAAACTGTCTGACTGATCATTCCTTCATTAGAAATTCAAACTTTCTTCCATCTGAGAAAAGGCGTGATAGCCGAGAGGAGGATTCAGGTCAATGAAAGAAATAATAATAATAATAATACTCCCTTTGTGGCTAATGATCTTAGCAATCGATGCCACTATAAACACCCAGAGAAAAAAAAATCTCCCTTATAAACACATAGATTGTACCCAAAGGCATAGCCTGTGCGGGTAGAGGACGGCTATTATTATTATTTGCCGTGGCGCTTTGGAGCGACTTACTGATTTTTGGTGGCGTATTCACTTTTCAGCTATAGGAAAACCCGGAAGAGAAAAATTTTATCGTTTTCCAGGATTGGAACCTGGCCTAATGCATGCGTGAGTTTAGAAGGCTGGCATCTAACCGCCTCGCTACCGACCTACTTTGAACTCTAAATTGTCCGAATAACAATTTCCGATTCGTATATAGGAACATTATCCTGCTAAAAAAAACACTTCTGGACTGCGATTTCCCTAATTTTTTCTGAATAATTCACCACTATGATATCAAGTAGGTATGATGTAATTTTTTTTGGAATCCTCTAGTACGTAGCTGAAGGTACCTGATCTCACTTGCTCGCAAAAGCTCTGCTTCTGAAGGTTTACTGAAAAAAGCTTAGGTGATTCTTGAGAATAAATTTCACAAAAAATTTCCTCCTATACTTTTTAAATGAAATTATCGAGCTTTGTAAATCAGGTGTCCACCATTTCTATCTATCATTTCTTTATTGGAAAAGAATTGAGATATCTTCAAACTATGTTTCGTCTGAGGAGAGGGGTGACAGCCAAATTAAGGGATTCAGGTTAATAAAAAAATGTGTAACTGGCAACTCCCGATTTGCATGTAGGAGCATTGTCTTGCTAAACCATAAACGTTTGGACTGCTATTCTCCTAATCATTTCTGAATTAATGACCATAATGATATCAAGTAGGTATAATGTAATTTTTGTCATAGCTTGATATTTTTGAAAATATCCAATTAGAAACATTTTCAGATAGAAAATCTACTCACAGCATATAAATGTATTACATCTCAACTGGTCTTTTCAATAAATCAATCAAACAAAAATTCGAAAAGTGTTTACACTGAAAGGTATCAAATTGTTATATCCGTCAACCGGCTGCACCCTTACGATCACAACCGTCAGAAGTCTCCAAAAGATTTGTACGAGCCAGGAAAGACGTAGCCCTTACCTTGTCAAACGAGTGATTTTTTATCGTGCTGATTCGAGTTATAGAAAACAATATGTCACTGTGAACAATAAAAATTCTGAAATGAGGGATATTGATCGTGGTGTGCCGCAGGGCTCAGTTTTAGGTCCAGTATTGTTTATTCTTTCCATGAGTAATTTACCAGTACCGCCACATTTAACTTTATATGCAGATGACACATCCGTGATCACATCAGATAAAAGCGATCTAGCCTTGACAGATAAATGCAACACAGTTTTTTGCAGACTGCACGAATGGTATTCTGCAATTCAACTGTTTCTAAATATTGGAAAAACACAATCAATAATGTTTCATAACCGTCAAAAACAGTGTCAAGTAATCACATTCGGCTCGGATGATGCTTCAACGCCATTTGTCTCCAGTAAAAGTAACAGTATAACGTTTCTAGGTTTTCAAATCGATTCGTGTATGGACTGGAAAAATCAATGTCGATCACTTATATCAAAATTGAATTCATTGTCATATCAATTCAGAACCACTAGAAAGGTATTGGAAAATCAGCTACATGCACTGTATTATGCACAAGCTGACAGTAGATTGCGATATGGAATATGTCTATAGGGTTTATCTGTTTCCTCGCATGATGTTTTCATTTCTCAAAAGCGGATTTTGCGTTCTCTTGTTGGTATATCGGGTCGTACAAGTTGCAGGGATGTTTTCAAAAGCCATAAAATTTTAACATTGCCTTCATTATACATTTTTGAACTTTCTGTCTACTCAGTACCAATACAGACAGACATCCATTTGATACCCGAACCAAAAATGACCTTCATGTACCTTTCAATACATTCACAGTATCTTTCAACTCTCCTTCCTCTATGGCGCTTAGGGTATTCAATAAACTGCCAAATTATATAAAAGAAAGTAAATGTATGAAAGAATTCAAGAAACAATTGCGAAGATAGTTACTAAGAAAATGTTTATATAGTGTTGAAGAGTTCATGTCGTAGAATCGTATTGTTTTGTTTGTAAGTTTTTAACCGGAGATGTATAGGCATGCTTGCTATAGAATATTTTTAGGACAATTCTTCTTATAGAGGTTGATACTTTTCATTTGAAACCTTCAGTTTCAGATTTTTGGTTTCATGTGCAAAACTTTTAATTCTGAATTTTTCATATTTTTATATTCTCATATTTTTATATTTACCTAGATTTAAGTGATATTTTGACTTTTCCTGTACAATGTTGTGTTGTCTACTGGAAAATAAAGACCTTATCTTATCTTATCTTAACCCATGCAGCAACGGATGGATTAAGAAGCGAGCGCATAACCCGTACGTCACCACGGCCCATGATTGAAAACAAATAATTCCGACCGCGGTCAAAAATACCTTTTCTCCAGACATTTCGACAAAGTGGAAAAATGAGGCAAATATCTGACAGAAAACAACTACTTTCCCACTGGAATCGATCAAGTCGCCCCGGAGCGCCAATTAATTTTTGATGTTTTATATTTATTGATTACTTTTCTGTTACTTTACATTGTAATTTAATAAAAGAAACATCTTTCCCAAAATGGACATTGAATTACATCTGTCATCCATTTTTGCAATGTTCCTCAATAATGCAGCCATTGGATATTATCCTTCATTTGGTTGGAAATCGCCACATGCATACATGTTTCGAGGTGCTAGGAACAATATAGTCGTCTTGTTCCACAAAACGAGCAATAACATTCAAAAGCCTTTATTATAGTATTACCTGACAATAAGTCAGTCGCAGTGTCATCTGCGAGGGAAAAACAAAACAGTACTTCCCTGTATCACATACTCCAGGAAGAGTGATTGCAATACATAAAAGAAGTGTTTATACGGAGAGGTAGTAAATGAATGAAAAAAACTTTTTCATGCATTACTTTTTGAAATATTGTGATAATACAATATTTTGTATTTTCTATTAGTAAAAAATGTCAAATTGAACAGGTGTACAGTAGATAGATATGTGATCGATAGGAAAAATCGGTAACGTCATCTTGCATTATTTTTGAGGCACAAACGTGTTCATGAACTTTAAATAATAATAAAAATAACTGGATAATTGAACATTTCATAAAATTCAGACTATAACGGTGACACTGTTCATGATGTAAGTACTTTTAAAAACATTCAAAATTCAACATGGACTTTGTTGTTGTGTCGGAATGTCAATATTTCCATGGCTTTTCATGTGAAACCCAGTTTTTTACCCTTTTATGTTGTAGATTTGGTTAAACTAAAAATGCACAAAAACTTAAGGCGCTTTTTCTTAAATTGTATCTTCACTTTCATTGTCCTTTTTCAGTATAATGTTGAAATTATTCATTTTTATAGCACCTTTTAGGTATGCATCTGAATTGAACATTATCTTTCCTAACCAAATGTTTGAAAGATAAACTTTAATTTTTTGAGGAAACAGTAAATTGAAGTGTGAGTTATGCAGGTGCAAATCTTTGTCTTTTCAATTTCTACTGAAACTGTCATTTTACTATGAATATGAACGTTCATGTCGTGACTGGAATCAAAAGTTTCGAAAAATTTTTACGAAATCCTGTTTTTTTTTTCTTGAAAGAGTTCATAAAAAAGAAATTATATTATCAGGATTTGAACTCCCAATCTCTTGAATGAAAATATTTAATTATTATTATTATATCTACTAATAAAATTGATTCATTTCTGCGGCCCTATTCTACAAATTGCAAAAAAGAATTATGGAAAAGAAACTTCAATAGCAACTGGTAAGCTAGCATCTAAGAAGTTGTGATTCAACTACTATGTGTTACTTTTTGTGGGATTATTTGAAATCTATGATATATGCAAACAGAACATGAATTCTTCATGCATTAATTTGAACATAAATCGATTTTTTGCAGTCATCAAAAAGTAGATTTATCGAATTTGCTTGTGTATGTATCTTTTCATTTCGATAGATTTTCCAAAACTTTCAAGGAATAAGTTAACATTTGAATTACAGCCGTAATGGAATTGGCAAAATGTTTGAAATTTGAAACATGGCTCTTAAAATTTGAAGAAATGCAAAAGATACAGATTCGATTCTGAAAATGAAAAGTAGAGGGTAGCCCAATTTGTACGATACTTTGTATATAATTCTTAAACGCTATTTTAGGTCACCCGTACTTAAATTATTCTTAGACATTTTTTTTGTTATCAAATATTTTGAGAAAAATCCCCTCTTCAGTGACTCGGGATGGTTTTCAAAATATTCGTGGAATCAAAAATATTTTCAAAAATAAATGTGAATATACAACTATTTTGCAGAACTCAAATTTTCGTCGTACTTAATAATACCAAATAAAACGCATTCATTTTGTATTGTACTCGACTACCAACTGTACATGGTGTATGCCCATTTTCTAAAGCCCAACAATTTACTATTGTCCATTGTAAATTCAAAGATCTATGCTCTATAATTACCCAAATATATTCTGACCCTCACAGAACACCATCACAAACGAGATCCATTTTTCCATTCTATTTGCAAACTTCATTATTGATTTAGATCCAAAGATGGTGTCTTCCTTCACTCTAAGAATGATCTTTTTTGACTCAGCTGAGTTTGTGGCTTGTGGTTTGTGATATAGTTCAAGCTGAATTCCCATGCTACTTTTACCTATGAACTGTAGAGTCAGCCTATTGCAGTGTTTTGGAGTTCCCACTCCTATAACTGTAACTCGATCATAAAATCCATTCAGCCGCTGGAATTTTCAATTTGAGAACCGTCTGGTTTTATCACTCATGGTCTAGAATTGATGGTTGAACTACACACATGCATTCACTTATCCTAATCTGCACAGAAAAGAAAATTGTATGTAACCTGTTCATATTGGAAATCATCTCTACTTCTAATTTTTTCCAAGCCATCGAGTAACATCATACCGTTCTTGAACCATATGGCATTGCATTCAGAGTATAATGATTATAGTTTTTCCTAGCGTTTCCTTGGGAAAATACTGTGATTCTCTATTGGGGATGCAGAAACTGCTCAAGAGCTGTCGTCTCCAAACAAGGTGCATGTCATCGATGGAGCTAATATCTAGGCCTTTAGACAGAGCATAACATGGCTTAAAATATGTGCTAGTGGAATCCTCGAAGATTGTTGAATTTCCTAACTGGGCCTTTCGTTTTGGTATTGGGCAAAATGACTTCTGCCACTTTCAGCTCATTTCCTTCTCAAGCTGAGTGGGATTGTACACTAACCACGACTACTAATATCAATGTAATTTTTTTGCCAACGGAAATTCTACTGTAAATATGAATTATTAGAAAAAATCGAACATAACCATAACTCACAGTAATATGCAGTCAGTGAACTATCAGACTGTTTGGTCATAACACTACCAAAGCAAGTGGATGTGGATGTGGTGTAATGTTTACCCGAACTACCACCAGTTCTTTGCAAGGTATTTGAACACTTCGAAAGTGTGGAAGGCTATTTAGTCCACTTGGAAGATTATAATAGTACAGCAAATCCTTATGAAAATATGCAGCCTTTTGAATTGCTTCTTATCAGATCTAAACTAGTGATCTGCTTGCTCGATGGTCACATAATAAGGCATTTATTATTCGAGGAATAGTGTACTTTTGACAATAGCATAAGATGTTTCCAAAGTATTCGATCGCGTATGCTACCTAGGACTCCTGTGCAAACTTTCATCTCAAGACTTGCCTCTTAGATATGTGCTTGCTTGCTAGTTTTCTATCAGGCAGATCTCTCCATATGTTGGTAGTTAGAGTTTGACACTCTACATATAAATTATGGCTTCTTACAGAGATAGCACCAACAATATTTCTATTTCTCTTTCATGATCTGTTCGGAAAAGCCTCACTACACAGCATGACGAAATCATACTTTCTGTTACATTATCTGGCATATATTGTTGGTGATACCTCGCTGAAAACCTCATTATAAGATCTCTTGAACCCCACAGGAGCATTGGCGATTATCTACCCTTCATAGATATTTCATGATCGATGGTCTTCTAAAATATCATCAGTTGTTCCACTGGAAGCAGCTTTAGCAAGATCTAACATTGCAGTGAACATTATTTGATACCTTTGGTGAAGTAATGAATACACTGCAGTTTTATCCCAACACCAAAACGATATTTTTAACACCTTTAGACTTGGGAAACACCTTTTTTCCAGGTCCTCTAGGAATTGAAGAAAAACGATTTATCCGTGATTGACAATAATTTTTACGATATTACCTAAATAATACTGGATTTTATCTTCAGGGGAACCAGAAGATGCAGAAGGCCATTCAATGAATTGGACAAGTACCTATATATAGATCCAAAATATTAAAAACTACACAAATCAGTTGCGCTGCACTTATATAATTCCTGCAAGAATTCCAAGAATCACACTATTTATCTGTTTTCACAGTCACAAAAAATCACAGACTTTTATCACATTCTACTGCAACGCACATTTTTCACAAATAACAATTGTTGAAAGTCCATGCTACTAAAATAAGCCACTCTCAAAATGGGAATGTGGGCCCCACATTCGACCTCTAAAACATTCACTGTTGTGCATCGTCCTCAAATTATCACCATTTTTAATTGGACAAAGTTATAAAAGAGATAAATCCTTGATAACCTTGTTTAAATATTTATGAAGCAAATAAGCGTTCATTCAAAATGCAATTTTTTTGAGTTAGTCCAATCTTAATCTTTCACAGAACGGTTCACAACTAAAAATCTTCCTGATAATTACTCAAAAAGACCTTTGACTCCATAATCTTGTCAGATGTGGTAGTTGGATTAATACTAGTGATAATTAGTATTACTAAGTGTTTAAATTTGGCGCTGTGCTGTGACGCAATACTGGAGATAAGTTAAATGTTACCAGAAGACATTTTAGTGTACATGCTTTCCTACAAGTAGTGCTCGTTTCGATTATAAAATGGATTACTGTGCAGTTTTCTTGGCGGTTATTCTTTGGAAGGTGACAATGTGAGTCAAGTATGAATACCAAATCCATTTCAGAGTTGTATTTCTTTCTCCGGCATGCCATGCTGCAAAAATCATCATCTACTTTATTAGACAAGTTGTAATGTTAGACGGGCATGATACTGATGAAACTGCATTATGAAAAATGGAATATTTAAATATTTGATTTGTTTTTTATTTGTTCTGAAGTTTTGTCGTCCATGTTTCTGGGGTTAGTTCCTTCTATTTTTAGTATCCTTATCAGAGAAGATGAATATTATCCAATTAACATTAATGTTTTCATGACAGTTTGTTGTAAATCCATTGACGTGCATGAAACTTTGTATGAATCAAACATCGATTGAAACGATTTTCCAGCGCTCAAGTTACTTTATTTCTTCTGCAAATCGAAAACAAAAGCTTAGTTTTCTCTATATATTCTTGAAATTGTTTAATCGAATATAATACCTTCCAAATGTAGAATTTTCGATATACTCCTAGCCCGAGCAACCTCTCGCCAATTTTTCACTCACTTGATTCTCGATGACAATACAATTTTCATGCAATCAAACGAGTTCACTTCGATAAAAAAATATCTCTTGTGTATTAGAACGGGAGATGGTGACACAAAATATTAGATCATTTGTACCAGTATGGCGGTTCTTCAGGGGTCTAATTACGGAATGACAAAAAAGAAAATGATGGTCATTGCGCTGGTACCGGCGGCCCAATTGCGTGGGCGTTAATCAAACGTGTCGGATAAATAACGAGTGTCGAACGATTTGTTCCACAATAGTGCTTGTATTTTCCGATAGTCGATAAAAAAAGAAGTAGGCGGTAGCGTAATGCCATACTTCTCCGGTGTGACATACAGCCCGCCATAGCGACTATAGGGTTACTGTCTACCCAGTTCATTTGGGAAGCTCGTCAATACTAAACTAGTCGGTAACTGAAACTGAATATTAGTCTTTTTACAAATATGCTTTTTAGCCCACCATTTTATTCAATTGATTCAAACATCAGCCGTGAATATATTTAAAAGAGTTACAAATGTTGATAATATATGTCCCATAACATGAAATTATCCTCTTCTCTTGGACCCTCTCTGCACCCACGTGTCTGGGTTCCGCTGGGCATGCCAGCTTCCCTAGCGTAACTCAGCAATTTTCTTAGCTGAATCTTTTCAACTTCCTTTGGGTTCAGTATGCTTGCCCCAAAAGCTGCCTTCCTCTGATGCACCAATGCAGGGCATTCTGTGAGGAGGAGTGTTGAGGTTTCGTCTTCTTTCAGGCACCATCTGTCCCAATCGTCCCCGAACAGAGATGATTTCATTTTTGAGTTTTCTCGAAGACCCCGGTATGTGAAGCTTCTATTGTCGCCAGGCGTGTTCTGCCATGATTTCATGAACTGTTTTTGAAACAGTTCTTCCACCATCTAACATCTAGGCTGTTGGAAATTCCTAAGATGGCTTCTAGCCCAATCGATGGTTCGTCTGATCCCTCCTTGGCTAGCCTGCCTGCTTCATCGTTTCCGTGGATACCCGATTGTCCTGGAACTCATGAGACTGACTTTTTTGATTTTGTCAGCTTTTCTTTTCACCCAAATAATTAATTCCCAGTATATCTACGCCACAAATGGATATTTAACATTGTCATACCCTTTCACGTGCAGACGAAGAAGTACCAAGTACGGATCAAATGTAGTTCAAAAATGTACTAACGAATATGAAAAACGGTAGATATTTCTAACCATTCAAAAGTTTTCTTCTCTGAAGTATCGTTCTGTTGAACATTGATCCTCTAGAATTTCAGCTAGCATTAGACCGACGCTCGAGACCAGGTGGGGGAAGGAAATTTTTCTCAAATGAATCGGTATCGAAAGTTGGCTACATGTCTTGCTGAAAAGCAAGTATGAATTGAGGTACATAGGTGGCTCTCGATCACTAATACATGCTAGAAATACGCATCAACCACTTAGGGTGGTATTGTAGATTCCATGGATTTTTCTACTGTTCAAAAGTAACGTCACCAAAAGTCATTGAGTTGTCCTGGAGTGCCACAGCAAATAACAGTGATAGCTATGCTCTACCCGCACAGCTTTGCCTTTGGCTTCACCCTGTACGAGTGTACCCAAGTATATTTCATTTTCTGTGAGAATTTTCCCAGTCAGGCCCTGTCTTCGATTTGATGATCTGATACATCCAAAAGGTGACTGGAATTCCTCGTAGTACCACGTTATGCCTGTAAATATAGGCTGATACCGCATAAGCTGGTCAAACTGACAGCAAATTAATTGTGGCCTCAGGCGCCCCACAAGGTCTACATCTGGTGTCCAAGAGCTCTATACCCATCACGTGACTACGGTAGACCAGAGAGTTGAAGACACCGACTTCAGTCCACTTGACCTGAGAAAGGTCTAGAAACCTCTGATGAACTGATGTAGATCCTTCTGTCCAATGCATCTTACATTTTGATCGGGTATCAAATGCCTTGCGCTAGTCGATCCAGGCCAACGAAAATTTGTACGCTTATTCTGCATGGAGTTTTGCATAATACAGCTGTTGATGTGCAGATTCTACTTTCAGTCAGCGACCTACTTCTTTAACACTTTTTGCTCATATACCCATTCATACAGCGGATCAAATAGGGAAAGTATTCGCAAGTAAAGGATGCTGCATCTAGTTCTGAGTGGAACATGCCAAATGTTGGTGGGTGGTGGATGCTTGGGAATGTTTTTAACCAATCAAAGTTCTCCTAGCCTTTGAGCACACCTGGATTCAAAGGATGGTGAATTCGTTTCGATTCTGCGTATATTTAGGTACTGCGCCCGTGAGAAGTCTATTTTCTCCTTGTCAGAGGGGTAGTATTTTTCCTCTCCGTTTGAGACAGAGTCTTAGTGGCGTCATAAACAACAGAATTGAATAGCCAGATATCAGCCTCTTCTGAAGAATGTTCGTGAATATCCGCAACCAACTGTACCAGTTATTGTGGCGGAATGTCCATAGTACATGATACTAATCCGTTTCGTCAGGGACACCGATACGACTACGATGAAAGTATACCATCAAACCAAAATATATCAGGGTCCTCCATGACCGATCAAGAATTGCAGTATTGCATAGTAATTCAAAATAATCAGAAAACTATTCCATCTGAATAGTTGTTCACAGAAACGGAATACTGCAGAACTGTACTTGCGCAGATTTAAAATAGATCAAATCCGGATTTCATCAGACTGGATTCTGTATACCGATAATTCATCAGATTACACGATTCAATATCATGCGTCGTCAGACAAAACAGTAGGCAACACATGAAACGCACCTTGATCTGGCGCTGTTGCATAGTACCGAATAATTTCTTTAATTTGATGGACAGGTAAAATGTTGATTAAAATAATAGTTGGCACAACAACAAGAACATACCCATCTAGCTGACTGCCGTTATGCAGTCATCGTTCACTATGATTCCGGAGCTGATTCTGGCCACCATTATACCTTGGCAGAAGACAGAACGGACGGGTACAAATTTGATGATAGTTTCGTCTATAGTCTAGTTCCAAAATTGTAGATAGTGACCCATCGTATATTTCCTGATTTTTAAGGGATTTGAAAGTGCGGAGGGGATGTACGAAAGTGGCAAAGTAAAACTTAATTTGAAGGCAAAGTACCTAGCTTATTTCTGTTCTACTTTTTGACCTGCTTTATACGAATTATGGACCGTACAACCGATGAGTGATGAGTCACTATCTACAATTTAGGAACTAGACTGTATAGGATGCATTCTTTCGAATTGAAGCCTCTGGAGACACCATAAATCCTATTTTACAGAAAAGCAGGTAATCTTTAATCGACGAAGATCTCCAAAATGTTCTTTAATTATTTTCAACTCTTCAGATGTGGTATTGCAGGTTTTTTCGTGTTTCCCTGCAGCTGCAAAATCAAATGCGCCACCGTATTCATTGAAGTCGCAGCGCAGATTAATAATTTTTCATGTTGATGTCTGTTGTACTCAATTTTTCAATAATATTTAAGAAATAATGTTTCAATTCACTGATATTCCATCTGAAATAGTTTGGTATGGTGACGTTTTACTTATCAGTTTCTGTATCTGATATTGTCCGTTCTGACAATAAGTGTGTAACCCAATGTGAGCTGGTGCCTGCCCTTTGAAAACCTCAGACGGCAGTAATCGACCCATCTACTTAAAGCTACTCTCAACTCCCTTCTCTGTCCCTAACCTGTAGTATCATGATTTATCCTGGTTTTATTTGTGTACATGTTTTATGTAGACGTAGCTTATAAATATTTCTATTGTTAATTGATTTAATGAATAGTATTTTAAATAATTGATGGATGTAGCCGTTACTACGTTGCAGGAGACCATCATGAAAAATGAGAAATAAAACTCCCATATGTTTTTGTAACTATCACTTGTAAACTGCAGTAAAATTAGTATTACAAATTCAAATAGTACAAAAACCTAGGAAGTTTTATTTCTCATTTTTCAGTACTTGAATTTTCTAAATTTTGGTTCTTAAAAATTAACATGTTTTCTTGAACAAATACTATTGTTTACGCCTTTCATTTACTAGATAGAGTCTCAAGATAACTAATATAAGGAAAATAAAAATGCATATGCATAATATTTATTCACGGTTTTATCCGGGTGTCACAGTATTCTTCCTATGTTTTTATTTATTTTGCTAAATCAAACAGATGAATCTCTAATGCATGTTAGAATTTATGGAACAGAATGGAAAGGTTCTCTGAGCTACGGACGGATCTCTCTTACCCAAACAAAAACAAATATTTCAATGATAATTCACAACAAACATAATATGTAGGTACTATAACAGATCCGTGCATAGTTGCATCCGTGAATTCATGATTGGTATCACATGATAAAAGGTGAGGGCCTCGTCTTCCTCAGCTCGCATCTCCCGAAAGCTTCTGAGGATTATTCGTAAGGGTACAGCCGGTTGAAGAAATGAAAAAATACAGATGAATTATCCAAATTATTACCAAATTGCAACCTTACTTCATCAAAAGTCATTGTCGGGTCATCAAAGGGGTTCAGTAAATTTTTCAATATTATGAAGTGATCTTAAAAATAGGATTTGAGTTGGCTCGCCTTGTAGTGGTTTGGAAGACGATCATCGAACTCCCTTTTCTGCACAATATAATCTCACAGAATAGAAAATTTTAGGAAAATTTTAGTCAGAAAATACCTATTTCCCCCTACCATGATTGAATTACGTCTGACATATTTGAATAATGTTCCTTCAGGAGGACATTATTGCAAGTGCTAATTTTAATCAAGCATTGAATACTATCCCCCTCTGGCCCTGGTTGGGAATGACCACCTGCATACGTGACATGTATGCATTTTGTACTTGAATCACAGTTCTTTATTTTTAAATTTTTACTTTTCCTGAAAAGATGAGTGAAGTGCGACGGTTAAACTTTAAAGTTATATGTTTGCTAGTCATGTGTTTTTGCTATTCCTATTGTCGGATAGTATTACCAGAATTATTTAAGAAGGTGATATGGTGTTTGCTTGGAAAATCCAGATGAGTGAAGAATAATACTTCAAAATACTGATACAACAATTTATTCTATTGTTGCAATATATGTGTAATATTGCTACACTCTCATATCTAATATGGGTGAATTCCTAAACTCGTCTTTTTTACAATTTTTACACAACCTTTGACACTAGTGCTTATAGAAATAATTTTGGACATAAAAAGTGAAATGTTTATTGATTGACAGGTGTTATTTTAGTAGGCAATATTATGTGAATTTTTGCTGTTGAATTTTTCTTCAATTACTCTGATCATGTCTTTCATCTATACAGTTTATTTACATTTTATTCATACTTTTTCACATATTCATAAATCTCTTTTATGGGCTATCATATGCACCTCGTTGTAAGTACCAGAGATTAATTAATAATTATTATCATATGTAGCAAAACACAAGAATATTTATGGAGTTGAAGATATCGGTACTCACAGGACCTATTCAAATGCTTGGGAGCACTGAATATTTTTTATTTGTTGTCCTATTCAAATGTAATTTTTTTTGTGAAAAGAGTTCCAATTCACTCTATCACACCGCGACAGTTCTTGAATAAAAGTCAAAACGACTAGCCCTTCTTAGAATTCAAAAATCGAAACCTGTCTGATTTGTGATAATACACTATCAAATTTTTACAACAGAAATTGCATGAACAAATTGAAATGAAACCTGTTACTTAATCAACTAGTATATTATTCGTATTTAAAATACGAGAAAATAAAAATATTTTTCTGTTGACCCCACTCTTGTTGAAATTATTCAATTATTTGAAAACATTTATATTAACATTTGTAATGGCGGCATTAGAGAAACTGAAAAAAAGTTTACAAAACATACCTACACTGGGATCCCACCGAGACTACATGGATCAATACATAGAAAATTATAAGTGGTCCGATTGTATCGGATGTGGACTTCCATATTTCAAACAGGACTCTCTTTCATTGTCACATTTTTAAATCCTTCCTAAAATTCAAAAGTTTAGAAATATTTAAAATTTTATGTCATATGCAGACCGATTTTTTTTTTATTTATGCTCAGGATTATTTATTTTTGACTGTGTATCGATATAGAATTCCGTATTGCAGAAGGCCGGTTTTTCAATGTTCAGTTAATAGTCTGTCTCATTTAACTGACTAACGGCTAGTAGATCTTGGGCCCAGTGGGTATCTAAGAAAAAATATTACTATATAACTGTTGAGAATTTGTATATCTGTTCTTTAAATCGAGTTGGACAATATGCTACCGAGAATTTTTCTAAAAAAACATGCCAAACTCGATATGAAGTTTGAAAGGTTGAGTAAGTAATCTTGTATTTTCTCCCGGTATAGTGGGCCCGAAGACTATTAGCTGTCAGCTAGCTAACTGAGACTATTAACTGAACATTGAAAGACCCAAGCAGAATTCAGTTCATGAAATATAACCTGTTTTATATTTTTCACATTCTTTTGTTGGCACCAATGTGATATAACCTTAAACTCTGTCTTATATCTGTATCAAGAGACATTTGCAATATCTGCTATTACCCAAACACATTTTCTGGTAGGTCTCCATTGAAACTATTAATTTGAAAATGTTTCTTTCAGATGTCGACTTTAGTTTATAAACACGTTACTGTCCGACTGTAGAAGTGAACATGAGAATTCTTTTAATTTCATTACATTCAGTTGTGACCAAAATGTCGGAAAACTTACTTTATATCAATCAGACCATTTCTAAATTGTTGTTAAAATTGTAAAAATTGTTATATCTGTCAACCGGTTGCACCTCTACGTGCAACCCTCAGAAGTCAGAGACTTGTGCGAGCTTGGGGAAGACGTAGACCTTACCTTCTAGTACGTGTGATGCCATGCACGAGACCGGTGGCACTGCTGAGATTCGAACTCATGCTATTTGGCCTAAGAAGCGAGAACTTAACCCGCATGCCACCGCGGCCCATAAATTGAATAATAACTTAGACCATAGTAAAAACGAATATTTCCGAAAGCTGGATCAGAAAACGTTACACCATTCTATGGTCCATTTTTTCCTTTTTTGAGCCTGAAATAAATCTTTCTGCTACTCATCAGTAATACTCAGTATGAATACTGAGGGTTGTCTTTCCAATGTTCAGTTAAGAGTCTCGGCTAGCTGGCTGACTGCTAATAGTCCTCGGGCCCAATACCAGGAAAAAAGAAATGATTTCAAATCCGTTGAGGATTCGTATAAACTGATCTTCATTTGTAGTTGGACACCATGCTATTGGCAAAAAGTTTCGATAGCGTGTTATCTGAATCGACATAAGGAACAGATTTATGAAGTCCCCTAAATAATGATAATAATAATAATACTCCCTCACCAACACTTATAGAGTGTACCCAAAGGCATAGCCTGTGCGGGTGGAAGACGGCTATTATTATTATTTGTCGTGGCGCTAAATAGTTACATTCATTTCATTACTTTACTATATTATATCTAGGTACATTCTAATTTCTCTTACCTTTTATTTTCAGATCTTGCGCATCGACCTCAACAGAAACAGCAAACTCAGCTGATTTGGTAACGACAGAAAAACTTCCACTTCACGTTATCAAGATGGGAGTTGGGTTAGAGAAAATACCCGAAGGAGCATCCCATATCAAATCAATAAATTATGGATATAACCGTATCTCCGAACTACCATCATCAGTTTTCTTCACAATGGGCTATAAATCCCTCCATAAAATAGAACTTCCTCAGAACAAAATATCCAGTATCAGCCAAAAAGCGTTCAGAGATCTGAGGCAACTGAAGATTATTGATCTATCTGGCAATAACATCAGTACCATTGAAACAGGTACCTTCAAGTACAACTCAAAGCTAGAGAAACTGGACCTTTCTCTAAACAAGATCGCTTTTCACCCCGATAAACCTTTTTTGAATGCACCTTCTTTGGAAACTCTGATACTGACAGACAACAAAATCGAACTGATTTTTGAACTCACTTTTTACAAATTACCCAAGCTGCGGAATCTCATGATGGACAACAATATAATAGTGTCCATCGAAGCTAACAGTTTCGCCCCAATGATTCATCTTCACTACCTTTCGCTAGCCCACACTGAAGTGTACGTGCTGAGCGAAACCATGTTCAGAAATGAGACATTTCCAAAAATAATTGACGTCACAGACACTCCACTGGCAAACAAGTTCTACCCTCCTTTGAGAAAAGTTAAAAACGAAAGTGTTGTGAAACTCATAAACATCGATAGATATTTTTGAGGACGATAAAAATCTTCATATTGGAGATTTGATGATAGTGACCTGATCAAGGCAATGGTTAAACATTGTCACAGACTGACTATTTGTAAATCTTTACCTCAGAGCCACAAAGTATTATGCAGAAACCCGAGAGCGTAGTTATTTCTTTAGAAGACAAATCTGAGGTAGAGGTGATATTGAAGGGTTCGGAATTTTAGACAATTTTTTTAGGTATGAGTTTGAATGTAAATATGTGTGAGTATGTTGAACAATGAATGGATTAGAATGGGCGAGGGCACGAAGTTTTCACAATAGTTCAGTGGGTTTTATAGTTTGTGATGACACTCTTTGCAATTTTCTTGTTTTTTGTTATTGTCTCAAACTTTAAAAAGCATATTGAAGTCGACAAAATTCAAATAACTCCTTCCTACAGCCATTGCAAAATGTTGTGACGTACTACCCCGATCAGCCAATCCCACGAAGTTTTCACAAAAGTTCAGTGGGTTTAATAGCTTGTGATGACACTCTTGGCAATTTTCTTGTTTTGTGTTAATTGTCCTAAACTTTAAAAAGCATATTGAATTCGACAAAATTCAAATAACTCCTTCCTACAGCCATTGCAAAATGTTGTGACGTACTACTCCGATCAGCCAATTCCACAGTTGTCAGCGTCAATCAATCTAACAACGTTGCAATATAAGAAAAATCTTAGGCCATGCTACCATGTGCGACAAATAACAGTGTTACCGACTAGACTTTTCAACATTTTCAACTTTTGCCGAGTGGAAATCTTCATGGTTTCGATAAAGTTCGGAAACCAGCGTTTACTACCGAAATATTTTCACCGGTCCGTTCTTCGAAACCTTCTCAAATAATCTCATACTCCTCAAAGTTACATCCTCTCACAGATAGATGGCAAAACACCGAAAAGACAAATAAGTAGATTCAGGGTGATTACTAATTTTTGTTCCCAAAACTATCCAGTACTTTGTTCATCTGCTCTGGAATCGACAATATATTATTTAATGACAGATCTGAAGTTTTACACCTTTCAAATCCAACATAGCTGATTGACATCGCGAATAGTGTCCTAGATCTCAGTCATTCATGATTTTATAAACTTGGCAACAATGCCGATTAACGTCAATCAATCCGATTACGCCTATTGGATGCTCGGGAACGTAAGTTACCAAGAGTGCCAATATACAGTGTGTTTCACTTCTCATGGAAACACCCTCGTATCTTCTGTAATTTTTGACAAAATATCATGAAATTCTCAGGATCGATAGATACACTAGAGATGAACTTTCTGCACGAAAGGGGTCATCCTACGTGATATACACTGCTCGCCAGCAGCGATGAAACCACCCATTTTTCCGGAAAGTAATATAAGGGAGTAAAATTGGCCCAAAATTCCTTCGGATTCGTGTTCAGGATCCCCAATTTACTACTAATTCACGTGTCTCCTGAAAAAATTTCAGTTCTGAAAAAAATTTTTTTTTTTCAAATACTTCACGGATGATGACCCCTTTCATGCAGAGAGGTCATCTCTAGTGTATCTATCGATCCTGGAAATTTCATGGTTCTACGTCAAAAATTACGGAAGATACGGGTGCGTTTCCATGAGAAGTGTAACAAGTTTGAAATTTTCAAGACCGAAAATTTTTCAAGAGACAGGTGTAGTAGCAGTAATTCGGGGATCCTAAACACGAATCCGAAGGAATTTTTGGCCAATTTTGCCCCCTAATATAAGTTTCTGGAAAAATGGGTGGTTCCATCGCTGTTTTCGTGCAGTGTATATTTCGTAGGATGACACCTTTTTTGCAGCGAGTTTATTTCTAGTGAATCAATCGATTCTGAAAATTTCATGGCTCTACGTTAAAAATTACGAATGATACGAGGGTGTTTCCATGAGAAGTGAAACACACTGTATATTTATAATTTGCTGATTTTCAAAAGGGAATTAGAACAGGGGTAATTTGAATTTGTCAAAAAAATTTGTAATATTTTGAGAGATAATATTTTCTGGTGTTCTCGCTCATTACGATGGATGAGTGATTTTTTTATATTGTAGCTGGTACTGCACTGACTGTATTATAGGCCAATCAATTTGTCATTGATAATAAAAAATAGGAAAAAATTATAAAAAAATGCAAACTGTCATTGAAGATGTGAAATTATGAAAATTTCCCCCCTCATACAAGGCCGGCAATATTGTTAAAAATATAAATATTGAACAACTGTATCAATGTCGTAGAGTAAAATGTGAAAGTTTGCATTCTTTGTCAATTTTTTTTCCCATTTTTGCTAAATTGATTGGCCTATCAGTTCATGAAGATAACTCATAAAAGTTGTTGAATATTTGTTATGATGCGTGAATGATAATAGTAATGTCGAAAATAGTTCGTCAAATATTAATCAAGGTAACTTTCCAAGCTCATCCTCATCGATACTAAGAAAAACTGAATTTTCATTGAAATGTGTCTTCCTTGAAAATTGTTTTTTGTTTTAAAATGTGTTCAAAAGTCTTCACGAGACTTGTATAAGTTTACCTTTTATCGTGCAATCCCAATGATTCACTACATAATTCTACACAAACATTTTTACATGTAGCGAAAACGTGAACATTTCAGTACAAACTGACTTCAGAATTATGGGAATGTGTATGGTCACCTAAAGGAAAAATAAAGTTAATTGATGCACCAACTGAAATCAAACTTAGGGCAAAATAACTGTCAGATCTTTAAAGCCTCTGCACTGAAAATGCAAGGTAATAACATTACTTGGTATCATTTCATTGGATGATCATTTGAATAACTGTAGTCCTAATAAGATTCTCATTCATTAAAAATTTCACACGTCTTGGATACACATACTGTAAATTTTCCCAGAGCTGTTGGGAATAATTTGATTTCAGTAGTTGTATGTTGAAGAGATGGATACCACTTTTGTTCATTTCGAAGAGTGAAAATAACCATGGAACCAAAAAATTTTTCAGAAATAGATATTACTGTCCCTTCAATCATTATCGTAGTGCTCACAATAACAATCTAAGGAAGTCAATAGCAATATTTAATTCAGTTTTTAACTAGGAAAACGCAATCAAATATCGCATGATAAGTGATAGTATGAGGTTAGGAATTCATTTAAAAACTATTATCACAGCAAATTTTATATCCTACTCATTTTTCATCCTATACCTAAAAATGCAAGACACCATGGGTGGTCGATGTTCAACGCACATACATTTCACAAAACTCCGAAGAGAAGTGTAAAAATCTACGAAGTAAAACGATGATTTTGCATTCACATAGTTCTCGTGTCACATCCTTTTGATTTTCTAATATGAATATTAAAACAACTTGCATATTATTAACTTCAAAGCTTCCTGTCGCGTTTTTCATTTAAATGGTTTAATTATGCAACCAACGTAGACTGAACATTACTTGATTATTCAAATAGCTTCTAGAAAGCTATTTGGATTGAAGAGTTTGGTGTTGGCTTCTATTGGGCTGACTGATCGAGATTTAAATGCAATGGAATACGATAAACAAATATTCTTGTTTCCGCAATTCGAAAATAGACTAATGAACTAGTCACTCTGAAAATCTGAATTATTCTTCAGTGCGAAGCATACTTCAAAAAATGTTTTCAATAGACCACTCTAAGTACTATTATATTTTTTTAATGAAAGCTGAAATGTAAGGTTGAAGAAATCAATACCAACCTTATCGCCTCCAGTCCAAGTCTAAAGTAACAAATTAATTTTTCTACTTACATAACTAAATTGACATCATACCATAGATATGTAAAAACATTACCACGGCAACTTCACTCTTCAAATAGATCTATAAGATTGAGTGTTTGATTTCAGAGGTCAAAAACCCGCCTGATAAACTAGGTCTTGCTCTGTCAATTGAAACTCTTGTAATTTAATGAGAAAAACACCTGGAAAAAATAAAGTTTGTAAGAATATTACGGTATTCCACGCATATACAGGGTCTTGCAATAAGAACGCGGTCTTCCATATCTCCATAACGGTAGTAGATATATAGATGATTTTATCAACAAAATGATACTATTTTCTGAGGTCTACGAAATGAAAATGATGGCACTCACAAGGGATGTTCGATTTTTTCTAGGTGGGTATCAACTTTGTTTTTTGCCAATGAAAAATTCCTGTCTTATTCACCAAATACGAGAATCATATCAATCAAATCAGTTGTTGAAATCAACATTTCGATTAAATTGTATCAAAACTTTTCGATACAGCAACATTCACTAAAGATTTCAAATCTTATACTGGCGTTCACTCAATATTTCTAAATACATATTCATCATGGCAGACAGATATTTTGACCTGCCAAACTGATTGTTTGAATTCAACATTTTCATTAAATTGTATAGAAACTTTTCTAACTATTCAAGAACATACGTTTTAATGTGAATAAAAATAATAATGCATCAAATGAGAAAATTGTTGTAAACATATCTATCGATCTCAGTGTCAAATATGGATTTCGCCGTAAAAGAGGTTGTTCATTAAGATTATGGTAACACAATAGTAAGAATTTTCATTTTTTGCGTGAAAAGATTTCTTAAGAAAAAGTATTACCTAATTTTAACCGTTTGATGAAATTTGTAGAGCCTTTGTTGGAGCTTCTCATGGATAGATAATATACAGGGTTCAATATAAAATGAGGAATATTTTGCACCTTTTTATATACCATGTTTGGCAAGCTGTTTTTCGTTGTTGGTATATTACAGGTCGATTATAAATATATTGTTTAACCAACGTAAAATATTTGCCCTAAAATTAATTTTTTCTACATTCATGCAAAAAGCAAAACTTTATTGAACTATATTCATTGGAAAAAGAAGCTCTTTATTGCACTAGTGCAATAAAGTTTTTATTGCACTCATCTGTCATTCTACTTCAACGTGCTGTCATCATGATAAACATACACGTTCAAACCCACCACATATTTAGCAGATATTCTGTGAGATGAACCATATCTACGTTTTGAACAGCTACATATTTTATATTATTTTGTATTAATGTTATCAGTCAGAGTTGATCAAACAATGCGTTCCCGAGAATAACTCCATAATCAAAACCGATCCGCTATGTTCTAAACTGTCTACCTGCATAGAGCAAACTGTCTGTTGTCTGTACTATGACCACACCTCGTGATAACATACGCGCTCATGGTTACTATGATTTTGATTTTTATAATGCAACTGTGGTTATATAAACGTAAATCAAAATTTAATTCTGACAATTACAGAACTGAAAGTTTTAAAATGTATAATATTAATGGAAAACTAGATGATGGTGATGTAATCGATAGTACTAATTATTTATTTAAATTTCGTATTTCATTTTCCTTCACCTAGTGCCGCACCTAAATAAATAATTTTTTGCTTTTTGCATGACTGTAGAAAAAATGTTGTATGCAACTCGTGCAAAAAATGTATATTGCACTCGACGTATTGCCCAACTCGGTCTAACGGCTTCGTCGGACAATTTCACGTCGAGTGCAATAAACACTTACTTTTTGCACTTGTTGCATAAATAACTATTAAAGGGACTTGGCACAACTTTGTAATTTCAAACATTATCAGTGACTAATTTTATGTTATACCTTATATTTCCATATTATATTCTTGTAATAAATATCATTGGAGTTGAACGTGCTAGAAATTACTTGAGAACGACTATCGGGTGGTTTGATTGTATTGTGTGGACAACAAAATATTTCATGTAGATAGACATATTACTCATTGTGTATTTAAAAACTAATGCATCAACAAATAAGTTGAGGAGACGATAAGCATAAAAAATGTGTATGAAAGACAGAGACTAATATCAACGAGCTGAGAAGTCAATTTGTAGTTTCCTGTGTTCTGCTTGGTATTCAATATAGTTAGATAATCCTCATCGTATGAAATATTGTGTTCGGATTAAGTTACCGAATGTTATCTGTATAGTAGTTGTTTAAGATGTTTTGTAAATATAAATTGCTTGTACAAAATAAGCATATCGAATCTTCTTCATTTGAGTGAATGTTCCCGTTTTATGTGGGAGGAATAGACCTGGATTCACAAAATGAACAAACGAATTTTAGGACGCTTTCGTATTTTTATCAGTGAAACAACAAAAAAAAAGTTGCAAATTTGAAAAGATAAATTTGAAAATGTTTACTTCTATAGCCTATTCTACGAACAGAGTGTGATAAAATAATTATGTAAATGGTTTTCTTTCTGCAGAATTTAGTCGAAATACTGTAAAATAACAAAATGTAAACTTTGCCTGTCTGTTTGACAATTCCTTTGAATAATGTGAGACGTCTTTTGTTTTTGTTTTTCCATTGTTCCGTATCATTATACTCATAAGTTATACATACATAGCAAACCAAAACTAAAATTGTTAGACAACCGTCCATTATTTCGTACATTTCAATCCTTCATAATCTAGATGTATATAGGATAAGCCGCGTATATGTTTTGTGTCAACGATTCAAACAAAATTTTTCAACAGTGCAGTACTTTGATGTAGTTGCTGTTCGAGTGTACCTGATTTAGGGCTATGTTCAAATAAATATGATAGAGCAAATTCAAATTGTATTTCTTCACGTATCTTTATTCAAATAAGCAAAAAATTGTTTGCCCAGTTCGCCTGTGGATTATTGGCTTATTTTTAGCAAACTAAGCTTTTGAATAAAACCTACAAACGCATTCGAATTCATGGATTATTGCATAATATTTGGTTTGGTGGTATGAAAAATTAAATAAACATGAATGTCCCAGTATCATGCTAGGAAAATTCATGTCAGTACGATATGTTTGATGATTTATAGACAATAAATCATCCCATTTTGAAGTTTGAAACAGACATAATATCTGCATAAATGATTCTTGTTTCTACATTATCTAACTCTGAAAGTTTCATTATGCTTTTGTGTTCCTTATGCTGTTTTTTTTATTACCTCTGAGTGAACAAACATATCCTTTTTTTTTTCCTGAGATTATACTGAGTAGGTAAGTATTGAATGTTCTCTACAAATGGCTTCAGAAACTGTTAACATGAAAAACTCGACTTCATTCATTAAAAATAAAGTGAAATACATGTGAAAGTCTGAATGATTGAAGCTCGTGTCGGCTGGGAATAATCCTCCACGATTCACTGTTGCGTTAATAATTAACAGTGCTGCTCTTAAGGTGGCGTATGGAGTTAGTAACAAGGCCTATCTAGAACAGACGGCTAATGACCATAGCAGTCGATGACAAAACACCTAAAAAAAAAGTGAAATACATAGCAACAGTATCAATAATGAATAAAATAATAGGAAACTAGGAGATTGAAAATTGTTTCAACAGCTTCCCTCAGTCAGAACTCTTCATAAACTTGGAAGAATGATAATTGAAGAATCGGCTTTTTTCTCAGCGGCATCGTCAGCAAATCAGAAATATTTTCTTTTGAAGATACTAATGAGATATCAACATCTTGAATGAGAATCCTTTCCCTGGCATAATGATAATGCACATCAATATGCTCACTTCTTTGATGCAGCTCAGCGTTTACTGATACCTGAATTGTTGATTGATTATCGCATAATAACAATAGACACACGATGTGACCTACTAAAACTCATCCATATTGCTTGATTTCTAATAAAGCCATATACTCAGCTTCAGTTGTTGATATTGCTAAACTGTGTTGCGTCTTTGAAGACCGCTATACTGCAGATTCGCTATAAAATAGCATTTATCCTATATACGTTCTTCGTTCATCAATGCAGTTTGCAAACGAGGCATCACTATACATTTTCAATTCTGGTGTCAACGTTCGCTTGTACATGGGTTTCTTGCTCATAGATTCTCTCAGGTAACGAAGAGATGATGAATCAAGTTTTGGTGAATAGTATTTGGATCAGTACAAAACTGTGACAAGATATTAACACTGTACGCAATATCGCACGTAAGGTAAGACCTCGTTAATCTTTAGATCGCACAAGTTTCGACTTCTGAGGGCTGTCGTTCGTAGGGGGATGACAGCTGGTTAACGGAAAACAATTTAAAACAATTCAAACAAGATACGCAATATCCCACGTAAAGTAAGACCTCGTTAATCCTTAGCTCGCACAAGTTTCGACTTCTGAGGGCTGTCGTTCGTAGGAGGATGACAGCTGGTTAACGGAAAAACAATTTACAACAATTCGAACAATTCAATATCAGGTCTTGTTTCCAATGCTAAATATAAGAGACTCCCAGTTTTAGATGAGTACAATTTTTATCCGCTCTAGGATTTTTTCTTTAGCCTTGATGATTTGTACATCAAGATACATAGAAACTGAAGCAGTTTTACAATTTAGAGAATCATATTTACCTAGTAACTGGTATAGATATCGATCTTATGATAGAGTAAGATGATTATCGTACCATTCAATTTGAATCGACAGGAGATATGTAGATATGTCTAATCTAACTTCAATATGTTTTACTAGAATATCTTCAATAATTTAGATTTTTCTTTCCGATGATCCCAACAGAAGTAGGACATCTACAAACAATGCAACAATCTGACATTTATCCTCGGAAGTAAACAAGCAAGAGTCTGCAGCAGATTGATCAAGTCTGATTTCCTTCAATACCATTATCAATTACTGATTTCACTACCGTAGTGGTTGCTTCAGATTCGACGTAGAGAAAAACATTCGGTATGGTATTTTTTGTCGGTAAACTCCCGTTGTCTTGGGTGACAAATTTATTATTTTTGGCAGCTTTCAGTTCCACTGCCTCTTCTGAATTCAACGTAAGTTTTTTTGTATGAAATTTCTTGATTCTCCATGTGGAACTGCTATCGCTATAATCGCCTTCTTCTTGGTAATCGTTCGATGTATTTTCTTGGATTTTATCTTCTCCATAGTTACAACTCCGTATCGCTCAGAGGAAAAAATGTATTCTCTAGTACAACTCCGTCTCGCTCAGATGAAAAATGTTTATCTCTAGTAACTATTATTTTCTTTCTAGTCCAGAAGCGATACCATCCCCTCTTAGCACCATAACCAACCAACAAAGCTTCCATAGCTGAATGAATATCAAGACGGCTTTTCTAAATGGAGATATCGATGTATAGATATTTACGAAAATCCCAAAAGGTCTGCTTGAAGAACCTGGAACTGCATGTCGATTGAATGAAAGCATTTATGGGTTGAAGCAATCCCCTAGGCAGTGGAATCAGAAGTTGGTAATGATATTTCTTTCAAATTAAAAAATCAGAAAGGAGGATTTTACAATTATTAAATACTGAATTCAGTGACAATGGTGATTTGGCACTGTTAACTGCCCAACAGTAGCCAAGGCGATGATTACATTATTTTGAATATTGCTGAACATGTTTGAACAGAAGTAGGCCATCTACATAGACAGCAACAGTCATATATCAGTGAAGCCTGTGCTGCATCAAAGAAGTGAGCATTATGCCAGGAAAAAGATTCCCAATCAAGATGTTGATATCGCATATGTAGTTTCAAAAGAAAATATTGCAGATTTGCTGACTAAGTCGCTGATTGAGGGAAGCTGTTGAAGAAACAGTTTTCACTCTGCTATAGTTTCCTATTATTTTATATACATTCTGTATAGTGTTACTATGTATTTTCAGTTTTTCTAAGAAACTAGAAGTGTGGAAATTGTTTCTTCATCAGTAGGTACCTACTTCATATAATGAAAGCCATTTCATCGACTAATATTTTTGAGTTTTCAACTAGCTGAAGTATATTTGCTATTTCATTAGATATTATAGAAAATGTAGTGGGAAATATAGGTTCATTTTCTGACAAAGCTATCTTTCGTCCAAACGACCATGTCTCTAGATGAAACTGCCGATTATCACGCACAAAATCCTTAGAAAGTATATGTTTGAAAGTGAAAGAAGTATGACCCCTATTTCTTTAACGTGACTCCAATCGCTGCAAAATATTTGGATACGACTTAATACCTGTCCAATAAAATCTGTACGCGACGAATTAGATGAAGTGATTCCGAATTAGTGTATTGAAAAAAGGGGCTGATTGATTAGCCAACTAGACCGTCAGATTTGACACCCTCATACTATTTCTGGGAGGAAGGTAAAATGAATGTTGGTTGGATAAAAAAAAAATTGATTATTCAAAAGAAGAATTCTGCAGGAAATACAAGAATACCATTTGATCGGTAAATCAGTAATTCAACAAGAATGGCACCTGAATATTTGAACAATGTTCAAAATAATGTAATCATCGCCTTAACTACTGTTGGGCAGTTAACAGTGCCAAATCACCGTTGTCACTGAATTCAGTATTTTAGAATTGTAAAATCCTCCTTTCTGATTTTTTTATTTGACTTATTCCCATAATCATCTTAACGTATGTAGAAAAATTAGCACTCTCCGGATTGTTGATGATTGTTTATATTGTCATTACCCGTCATATGTTCCGGCTACATAGTTTGAACTTTCGGATTTATCAAACAAACAGAAAGCGTTACTTCAAATACGGGGTGTTTACAAAAAAGTGTAAAATTTATAAGAATATAATTTTTATTTCTGTGAGATTGTTGAAGAGTTAAAAAATTAGAATTTTGTAGGCATATTCTACCTGATAGAAAGGTATCCTATGAATGTCATTTAAATATTGTTGTGATCTTTTATTTAAAGTGGTGAAACATGCAACCCCCATTCCATTATTACCAAAACATTTCAAACGAAACTAAATTACTACATTAAAAATATATGTTGAGAAGAAAGTTCAACTGCATTTTTTTTAACTCCAGTGTTGTTTCCGTAAAAGCAATAGTTTTTTACTGGAAAATATAATAAAATATGGTGCATGGACGTATTTTCTGCAAACGAAATTGAAGAAATCTAGTAGGTGGCTGTCACGTTTTGTTTACACGAATTATGATATCAATCACAGTATTTTAAAATTATTCCGCTTGTTCGAACTTTTGATTTAGGCATGTTTTGGCATGTACCCTTAACATGTTTTGTTTTGATAGAATATCAAATTAAAAGTAATAAAAAAACAAAATTATGTGTATTACAACAAAGAAACAGTTAACAAGATCAAACAAAACAAAGTTAAAAAAACTGCTCAGAATTACCACCTCCAACTATTGAACAGGAATCAAGTCTTCGTCTCATAGATTGGCGCAAACGTTAAAATTTTTCAGGTGTGTATTTTTTATAGCCTCGCAGTCTGCAATAATTCGATTCCTTGAATCATTCACACATTCAATGAGGGCCGTATAAACCAAGGACTTAAGGTGATCCCAGATGAAAAAGGCCAAGTAGTTTGAGTCTGGATATCTGGGAGGCTAAGGCTGAGATCATTCATGGCCGAAGGCACAATTGAACTTTCAACTACCATATAGAAAATTAAAGCGAATTTTTAGAAAAAAACAAAAACAATATTTTTTCCCTACTTCTGGGAGCGAGTAAATTTTCAAAGACTTGCTTGCTTGATAGCTTTTGTTCACATTAAAGACTCCTTTTGATTATTGACAATGAATGACCCCCTTAAAACTTTCGTACTTATTTGAAAACACCCTGTTTAACCATCGCAACTCTCGAGCTGTTTAAATATTTCAGAATTTAAACAGCGTAGTGTGAAGAGGATACAATACGGAAACCAAATCGTTATTATTATACTAGAACGGTTGACCAGTCTCAGAATTCAAAGACATCATCCTAATGGTTCCACCATACACAATTTATGATAATTTTCGCAAATACTTGTTCTATAAATATCCATAGCGGATATAAACTCATTTACACGTTTTTTGAATTGGCGTCTGAAGCTCATGATGTCATTGTCCATTTGTCATTTTATAATAGGTTTTGACGCAGGTGTTCAATGTTAATTAATTCAAATCGCCAGTTATTGACATACGCAAGGAATGAAAAAAGTGCCAAATCGCAAAAAGAATTATTTTTAAGAAACCTTTGAACACACACTGATTCACCGTAAATGCTCAAATGTAAACGTATATGCGCGCCGCACGCTGATTTTGTACTTGCCTCTGTGCGATAGTTTTCAAATAATTTTGTTCGCCTATGGGGTTGAGCAATGGTACGGCCTTACTGCTTATACACGAATATATGGTCTAGTTCCTAAATTGTAGATAGTGACTCATCGTACATTTTCTGGTTTTTACAGGATTTGAAAGTGCGGAGGGGATGTACGAAAGTGGCAAAGTAAAACTTGATTTGAAGCCAAAGTACCTAGCTCATTTCTGTTCTATTTTTTGACCTGCTTCATATGAATTTTGAACCGTACAACCGATGAGTCACTATCTAAAATTTAGGAACCAGACTATAGATGGCAATATTTTGGAATATGAAAAAGCCATAGTACTAATCTCAATTTTCAAAAATGCAGCAGCTGCTATTTTGTTGCCCACTGTAAACGCACTTCGTTTTTGTTAATAACTAGATCGCCCATTTCATCAGTTGGCATTTCCTTACATGGTATGGGGCACCACTAACGAATACTCCCCTCGACTCTTCCCAGTACCACTCTTTCGTGAAGTATGATGTCACTACCATGACACCAGCTATCTCGTTTCTTTCTCCAACCAAAGTAAGATCAAAGCAGCTTAGTTTTGGGGTTCACCCTAAAGTTCAGACCTGGTTGTGTAACAAGCTTTCTCTAGAACTTTGGGGGGTCAAACAACGATCAAATGGAGATACCAAGACACCGTGCGCGAAGTAGTGTGCGAAATACTTACTTCGCACAATGCATGTAAACTATATGGGATTTTTATATTTTAAACTTTATGTCCCTCAATCAAGCAAAACTCCAATTGTCAACAAATACTATTTCATTTCCATAGTTACAGTAACTTGATTTGGAAAAACAGTTTAAGCCAGTTCAATACTACTTTTCATATTAAGCTAAGCATATTACTTATTTTAGAACAATATTTTTGACGTTTGTAGAAAAAATTTTGTTTGCATCTCATGCGCGAAATACTTTGGTGATCTCGACTATTTTCTTCAACTCGGCTGCGTCTCGTTAAGAAAAATCAGTTCTCCATCACCAAAGTAGCATTTTGCGCACTAGATACAAAAATAAATAAGTTTTGATCTACAAAGAGGTTTTGATATCCTAACAAACTTTGTTCTGTAGTAACCACAAGCTGATGGTGTAGTTGTTGGATGTTCATGTTTATCAGATAAATTATCGTAGAAATTATTTTTAAATTGTGATATTCTGATATGCTGGTGACTTCTGCGTTTAACTCTTCCATTTTTATCTCCTATCCAAAAAGACCTAGGTGCAGAATGATGATTACTCAATATTTTTGGCTGGTTCCGAAATACTAAGTTATATCCACACTAACAAACTCTACAAATAAGTTTTGATCCCAATTATCCTTGTTTTCCTCTATGGATAGTAATAGTCGTTTTCGCCATCTGACCCAACTTCTTGAATTTCATAAATTTCACACATAGAATTTGTGTAACTTTTGTGTAATTTTTGACAGGATTTGCCAAATGAAATATACAATGAAGTACATTCTCATTCAAATTTACAAAGCCTTTTTGGATCGATATTAAAGGTTCTTTGGTGAAGGTAAGTTTATCTGGCTCCACCTTGAAAGGACCCCGCATAAAATGAATGAAAATTGGGTCCCGCTCGATTTGCCTGAAATAGTAATATTGTTACGAACCTGGTAGTAGATAGAAAAATCATGAATCCTTCTGTTTGCCTTCTAGAAACCCATTAGAATGTACTAGACATTAAAGTTTATTCGATAACTTAGTATGGAATGTTCTGTTGAAAGGTCTATAGCTTCTAGAATAATGTTATCTTATAAATACGATCAGATTTGCCAAGTATGGGAAGTTTTTGAGTTTTGTTTACTTTTTAACATTTGACTGTTGTAACGTTACCAAGTGAAGTTTGAAGTATTTATTTGAACTGCAAAGTGTCAAACAGTGTTGACAGTTGTATTATTTGTTCTGTGACAATAAAGGCGAGTTTATAAGTAAGTGTACCACTTATTGAACCTGAAAAACGCAACAATATATTATAGTTCTCGACATTCTGATGAAAGTTTGTCATTGGTCTTAAGTGATTTTATGGATAGTTTCAAAGATATAGAGGAGGATGTGTGTGATATTGGCTATGGACTTAGGTCACCGTTTCTGAGTCTCTGATATTAGTACTCAAAAAGTGAAGAGTACAATTTGACCAGGAGCTGGTGACAGGTGACGTTCTCCCATTTTACACTGCATGCCTTTTTAAGGCTTGATAATCAACCATAAATTATGAAAAATACACGGGTTCCTGGCCGACGCACGTGTGCACTTCATAAGGAAAAGCGCTTTTCTTTTTGTGGAGAATTTTCTTGTTTTTTCGCGATATTATACTGCCTGTCGTTGTAATATACGGAAGTTCAAACAAATTGAAATTAATGGCATGCAATCCGCAGCGACCAAAAGGGTTCAAAGGGTAACGAAAAACAAAAAAAAATATTAAAGAGAACTTCCGTGTTTTCAAATTGCATGCCGGTGTAAAGAATTGAAGTAATAAAAACACTGTGGAAAAATTTAAATGCGCCCCTTGTCTGACCAACGGGGGAAAATTGCGGGAAAACTCTGTAAAAATTCGACTCAGGTTTTAAGTGTTTCCAAACTGTATGCCATTAGAAAGATACGTCATTTGCATAATTAATTAATAGTAGGTAATTTGGTATGGACACCAGGATTATATTTTTTGTGGCTGTCCTTGGTGGAACTTGTGCTTTTATACCTACTTATTTTTGGATTTATTTGGTCAAATTGAATTTATGCATAAATATATATTTATTATTATCTGTTGTGATAATCACACTCATTTTTATGAGGATTTTGAAAAAATTTATAAAATATATATGAAATCTTAGAGGCTTCTCTCCATCTCAGCTAAGGCACAATATACGCCGTTCTGTAGTTCGTCCTTAACTTTCTGTAGGTATCTTCAATTATTCTATATCATAGTTTCCTTCAATGCCGCTTTATTTTCGTCCTATCCTCTGGATTTCTTTGCTGATAACATTCGTAGCATATATCCTACAATTATAGCATTAGATTAACATACTATCCATTACATGCCCGATTACTCACTATGCTTATCTGCTAAAATAGACTCACAGCTTTGAACATACAGCAACCGAGCATCCAACACATCGCTACCACAAGTAAGATACTTCCTAGTTATTTAACCTGCATGGTAGCCGCTTCGCTTGCTAGTAGTATAAATGCTGACTTCATTCTGATCGCACTTCCGTCAGAGTACCCCTGCCACAAGAAGTTCAATTTATTGAATATAAATCAGCCATCGGTTACCTAATTGTGAGCCTGAAGTATACTTTGGGTACTCTGTAGAGCCAAAATAGCTCTTGCATAACTATCTGTACTGTCGTATGAACTACTTAAAATAGCGTTTTGCATTCTACCCAGAATCCCTCTCCGATTAGAGCTCTCCGGAAGAACAGTCTAGTAAAATCCTGCTATTGATCTTGACTCACCTTTAGAGCTCAGAAACCTTAACAAGTCACTAAAGAACATAATTCATTTCACTGCATTCTCAAATTATTTTATACCACATACTGCATACAGGGTATTATATAAGTACATTGCCAAACTTGAAGCTAGTGGTGATTCTTCAAGTGATACGTTTGATACGATCTCAAGATAAGAATGTAAGTTCTTTGTTTCCAAGTATACACCATAAAATATTTGAGAGAGTTACTGCTGACTAACAGTTTCAGTAACAATCTAGTCAGATAATATTCAAGCCTTGCCAGACTTTGCAAGAGGTATAATTGTTTTAAGTTCGACAACTGCTTTCACGAACAACTCGAGCAGCCACGGGTAACCATATGTCTCTCTTTCCAGCCAATTTTTCCATGGGCAGGTTTGAGATGGAAGCAAGAGAGAGCTTTGGAAATTTTCCTAGGGTTTGGATAAGAAAAGTGGACGACGTGTCGCTATCTTTGATACGAAACAGGTCGATGTAGATAGTTATGTTTCAGAATTTAATAGCCAGTTTCAAACCGTATCTTTCCGTATGATAGTGAAAACAAAAAAAAAATTGGCCTCTTTACATCTTTCAGTAATTAGAAACGACCGAAATCAAGAGTACATTCCATAAGAAATCCCTCCATTGCACTGTTATGGTCCCCCAGAAACACTAATATTTTTATCCGATTTTTAATGAAAGTTTGAAAAGATTTTCAAAAGAATTCTCTCGAAAAATCTAATTTCGAGAGAAATTCTAGAAAAGAATTCGTATTCTCGTATTAAGCTCCGCCCACCAAAAACCACGCGTCCTGATTGGTCAGACGCGATGTTCGGCCAACTTGGCCAACATATAAATATGAGCGTTCTGGCTCGATTCTTGGCCAGAGTCCTCGCCAGAGATTTCTCTGCCGAGCTATGCTTGGAGAGAGACTCTTTCCGATGGCCCACGGGGGTCCGGAATATTTTAGTATTCGGTTGATTTTTATTTTGTCAAAATTAGTGTTTCTGGTGCCAACTATTAAATCTACGGCCTGGCTTTGCTGTGTTCAGTGGGATTTCGGTGGAGAACACCACCATAATATTGAAAGAATTCGTATCAGCATTGAGATGCAAATTATTCCGAGAGTCCTTTTCAGGACTTATTCGGAAAAGAAAACTCCGTTGAAAAAGAAAGTCTATCCAAAGTCCCAAAACAAATTCAAATTTTTGCAACTTTGGGCCGAGGGGATGGAAAGCAAAGCTACCCGGCGCTTTTCCGTCGAAATCCCGTCCTGCCCATTGATTGACATGGCGCCCGAGTAGGGACTTTGGAAAAGAAGAAATCCATATACTGTTTTCAGAGGAAAACAGGATCCCTGGAAGAATGGGATTTTGGAAGAATCATAGAATCATGAAATGGCTTGGAATGGTTGGAAGAAATAAGGCCTGAAGATTACTGGACAAATTTACAAAGTGGCCTTTGGTGAAGCCAAGGTGGAGATGGAAAGTACTTGTAGCTTGTGGGTATCAAAGTGGTATTGCACCACTCCCAGCAGCCAGCCGTCGTTCCTATGCCAGGAGGCCTGGGGTAATTTGACACAGTTGAGAGCTGCCTCACCGACGCCGGTTGTCCTTTAGCCAGTGGGCAAAGGCAGGTAAATCATGATTATTTTTCAAGAAGCTGAAGTTTTCATGAAGAGGAGGCTTTGTGAAGAAATCCAGGAAGTCGAAGACCGAGTGGAAGCCAATCCATATCCTTTTTTGCCGAAAAATTATGAACATTTTTTTCAGACATCTTTCATTTGAAAAATTTTGATATTTTTTCCTGAAAAATATTTTTCTTGATGATGGACAATTTTGATGCGAATTTTTATTCTTGATTAAATGTACTAATCATAAATTTTTTCCAGCATATTTGTACATAATTTATGATAATTTTTATTTTTAGGGATTGTACATATTTTTAGTTTTTAAGACAGTAAATAACTAATCATAAGTTTGCTTTTCAGCACTTGTAAATATTTTTATTTTCTAAGATTGTATATATTAATCTTAACTTCTTTTTTTAGCTACTAATGAGTTTTTACTTTTTTAGCGAAAGAAATGTTTTTAATAAAGGCTTATGCCCATGTAAAAAAACGGTCCTTTTCAGGACAACTCCACCGAACTTTCACACAGAAAGCCAAGCGATTTCTTATGGGGGGGCGTGTTATGGTCCCCCAGAAACACTAATATTTTTATCCTATTTTTAGTGAAAGTTTGAAAAGATTTACAAAAGAATTCTCTCGAAAAATCTAATTTCGAGAGAAATTCTAGAAAAGAATTCGTATTCTCGTATTAAGCTCCGCCCACCAAAAACCACGCGTCCTGATTGGTCAGACGCGATGTTCGGCCAACTTGACCAACATATAAATATGAGCGTTCTGGCTCGATTCTTGGCCAGAGTCCTCGCCAGAGATTTCTCTGCCGAGCTATGCTTGGAGAGAGACTCTTTCCGATGGCCCACGGGGGTCCGGAATATTTTAGTATTCGGTTGATTTTTATTTTGTCAAAATTAGTGTTTCTGGTGCCAACTATTAAATCTACGGCCTGGCTTTGCTGTGTTCAGTGGGATTTCGGTGGAGAACACCACCATAATATTGAAAGAATTCGTATCAGCATTGAGATGCAAATTATTCCGAGAGTCCTTTTCAGGACTTATTCGGAAAAGAAAACTCCGTTGAAAAATAAAGTCTATCCAAAGTCCCAAAACAAATACAAATTTTTGCAACTTTGGGCCGACGGGATGGAAAGCAAAGCTACCCGGCGCTTTTCCGTCGAAATTCCGTCCTGCCCATTGATTGACAGCACACAACAAAAACGGCTGGAATAACTATTTTGGTGAATCGACTCTTGTCGTTTCCACTCAACAAGAAGACATTCAAAACTGAAAAAAGGATTATTAGGGAGGTAGCTGAACTGAAGGGTCATTTGTGGATTTGGTAGATAAACTCATTCGGAAACATGGATTCAAGAAGACCCTTCGTAACTTTTTAAAGTTTAAAATAGGACAAACCCCTCCTAAATATATTGTCATCCTACAAGAACTTCTAATTTTTCTGGGTTTCAGAAAAAAATTCAAATCAATAAGAAGGTATGGTATACAAAACCTCGTATAAGCCACGACAGATCCTGGGTACTCCCAAAGATAAGATAGAATAAAGAAGGAAGTAAGAGATTCCTAAAATTAGCTGTAAGGACTGCGAGAAGAAGTACGTGGGTCAAACTAGAAGAGCCATGAATTTGCGGTTCAAAGAAAACATTTCTCACATCCAAAAAAATCGAGTATGGCCCTACAAGCTTTGGATCATGACCGAAGATTTGATAGAACAAGTTTGAAATCAATTAGACAGGTTCATGACCATAAACTTCTCGATGCATTCGAATGACTGGAAAGCGTATAAATTTTATTAACCCGTATAAGCCCAGTTCCATACAGCCTCTTGTTCGGGTTCATAGTATAATAAAGAGATATCCTTTTCATGATAATTAATTCATTACTAATTATTTTTCTATATTGTATGCCATCAAATTCAAAAGAAAGTAGGTAGTGGATAGATTTATAACAGGTACATTTCAAAAAAAGAAGTAAATAATTAGAGTAGGTAGACAGGGAGAGTGTAGGTAGTAGAGTAGGTAAGTTAATATCAAAAATAGGAAAATAATTGAAGTAAAATATTAGATGTAGGAGAGAATTATGAGTGAAATTAGCCATTCAGATAAGTAGTATGAATAGGATTAGAACATCATAAATAGTTCAGTAAGCTGTGAGCTCCTGAGGATGAACTTTGTTGGCGAAACGCGCGTTGGATGGAATTGACGTAACTTTGGTGTTTTGTGTAGTTACTATTTCTTGAAATACCTTCCACCTTTTTCAATACGCAAAACTTCATTCATAATAACTTCAAACAATAATTAGTACCTTCAACTAACCTGTTAGTGAAAATTTCTCTGTCAAACTTTCTGTTCGTATACTTCTTAACCAATATGTCATTACTATTTACTCCTTCGATTGATGCATTTATCATGTGGAAATTTATATTGAAATACTTGGAAAAAATTAATTTTGCCTAATTTCTACTGAGACTTTATTGTGAACTGTACTTACTAGATAGTTACTTGAGATTGGTGTAACTGGTCTTAACAAATAAAGGTTCGTTGAAAAGACGAAAGTTATTTTCTTCATCTATTATTTCATCATTATCAATTCGATAAGTTTATTGTGGTGTGCAAATTTCTCACCAAATCTTTCACGAACTTGGATTGATAAACGGAAAATTTTTCTCGTTCACAAGAATTTGCAAATATTTCTGGTCATAATTCACGACTGAAGGATATTAAAAGTGCGAATAATTGAAAATTATAGCAAGAGCGAATATTATTATGAATATATAATACAGCAACAAACAAAAATTCGTATTTTAGTAGCACATTCGAAAGTAAATATCTGGACATTTGTAATGTTTGCTCTCATTATACATTACATGATGCTGAAGTTTCATCTTCAGTCTCGTCTCCTTCACTACCCAGTGTATATTGTATAATCCTTGCATCCCTAATATACACCAGCTGAATTCCACCTCTCACAACTATTTTCAACACATTGTACATTGCACCACATTTTCCCACATGCACATTATTTTGAGTAGGACATATGCTTTGTATGATGGTCTGTTTGGATTCTTTTGGCTTTTTAAGGCCCATCTGTACTATTTTACAGTCTGTATAGTGTTAGAACACTGAAAAAGGCTCCTGTTCAATAATTTCTTTCACAACCAGCTGTAAGGAGACTCCATGGGTCTGGAAGTCGTCTTGGGTTGTTCTGCATATTGTTGAATTGTTATGAAGCAGTGGTGCCTCTGAGGGGCTTTTTATCGATGAATGGATAATTAATTTCCAGGATACGTTGAATTTCTACTGAGACTTATTCAAAAAAATATATATTAAATTCGAATTGCAGCATGGCTAGTTTCAACAACAAAAACTAAAATGGTTTAACTTTTGTTTATTATCAAATTGGAAAATTGTTTAATTTCAAATCAGATTTATGTCGGTGAAATAAAAAAGAAAATTCTACGCCAGTTTTTTCAATCAATCAAATGTAAATTTTTCTCTCTTCGGTTTCAATGACAGTATAATATTCATCGACAATAGTGGTTTTTCTTTCTTTATTTAATTTTGATATATTTCAATTACATATTTGAAATGTTTGATTGGTGACGAAACTAAACCTGTTAATATACTTATTTAAAAAACTTTTATAATTTTGATTTTCCACCACTAGTAGTAGCCCAAGGTTAATGAAAAATTAAGGAATATAATATGCTAAATTGTACACCAAACGTGCACAAAGAACGGATCTCAACTAGGAAGAGATGCATCAGTGTGATACACAGATGCATCTTCCAAGCAGAAGTACTTGCTATAGAATTATGTGTCCAGGAATGCCTTGAAAGAGGCATTCGAAAGGCACAAATCTATATACTGTCAGATAGTCACTGAAAGCTCTGAGGTCATACACCTGTGAGTCTTAAGTTGACTTGGGACTGTAAACAATCCCTAAGACAACTGGCAGTAAACAAACAGGTCACCCTGATGTAGGCGCCAAGTCACAGAGGAATTAAAGGCAACGAAGAAGCAAATTGCCTTGCCAAAGAAGGGGCAAACACACGATTTCCTGGCCCAGAACCCTTCTGTGGACTCTCCAAAGCCAACTTAAAAGAAGAATTCCGACGCTGGGAAACTGATGAAATGAAATCTCACTGGAATAAAGTGCCAGGACAAAGACAAGCGAAAAGACTAGTATGTCTATTGCCAAAGAAAGCTAAACAGCTTCTCGAGTTGGACAAGAAAGACTTGAAGATGGTAACGGTACTTCTCACTGGACACTGATGCCCTCTGGGGTACCACCTCAAAAATATGGGTAAATCAGAGAGTGGTAGTTGCTGCTACATGTAACGTACAATATTTCATTTCATACTTTTGAAGATCATAATAAACGTTGCAAAAATCTTTCGGTCCAGAGTTCCTTTACTGCACTCAAAACCGTGAAAAAAAGGTATTGTTTGGAATAAAATCAAGTATATGAAAGTGTGTTTTACGATAAAGTAATGAAATGAAAATATTTCACACTGACCTTGAAGTTTTCAAATTCAATTTCAATATTAACGGCATACATTAATTAATAGTATTATAATAGAAACCTATTGAAAATCTTAATGAGAAGAGGAAGTGTTATTTTTTTTTTAAATTCTATAGGAAAATGTGTGATATACACTACTTAAGAAAGAGTTAAAGGCCAAAGCTTTTTTACTGAGTACAGAATATACAGATATGGAAGAATATTATCGGCATATATCAATCCCAATACTGCCGCGACTGTGGTTGATATACTAACACTGTCACGTAAGTTGTGTTCGAAGGAAACAGTTTTTAGGGAGGAGAACAAGTAGTCCAGTTGAATACTTGACTGTCCATTGCGTTCTATTTTGTACTAATCGACTGGCTACATCAGCAATCAACCAACCGTATTTTTGAACGCTATATGCAAATAATATGGATGATGATAATTGAAAAGCGGCGAGTGCATAAAATTTATGAGTGCGTAATGGGCTTAAACTCGTGTAACGTACTACTTTTTCTACGCCCATTCATTTTCATAGCTACTTAAGAAAACGTGTCCTAATTTTAAAGAAATTGCCTAACGTGCTGTCTACATTTAGAGGCATCAGTCTTTCAATCCTAAATATATCTCGCTAGTGCTAAAAGTTTTTATGTTTTTAAATTGACTGAATTTGTGTAAATAGACCAAATAGTCTTACGTAAATTAAAATTTCATTGTAATTTAATTAAACCAAGAAATTTGAGTTTTTTTCTCAAAACGCACGTGTATGTTATGAGATCTCATTATGTACATGTTATTGTTAAATGTCATTTACAAGGAATGCTGACAGAGCGATTTTTGACGTTTACAGACATGGGCGTAGAAAAAAGTATTAAGCGCCTACTAGAATTTGGGCAACATCTATTGACTAATGATTCAAGCGACTTTGAAGGCAAATTCAGTTTCCCATTATAGATAATATCCAACATTACAATACCATTCATAGAACATGATCGAAGTCGCTTGGTTCTTTTTCAAATATCATCATTTATAATTTACCATAGCTGTAGAGATGGTAGATATGGTGAAAGTCTTAGAGCCCATCAATTTTTTTAGTTACTTGTATGTGACATTCTGATGGCAAGAATCTCGTAAACTTAGGTAAAATAGACGGAACTTGGCACTGAATCAAACTTTAGTAATTTATTATAAAAACCACCTACAATATTTTTCTACTACAATCGTTTAAAAATGGTTATCCAAGAAAAGTATTACAGTAGCCTTCGAAGTATCATTCAGAAAAGTTGTTTTCTGTTTACAGAAAATAAGGTATTTGTTATAATCAGCAATAATATGATTATAAAAATTCCGAAACTTTGGAATGTTTTATCAATGGTTTTTTTCTATCAACTGAAATATTTCTGATTGAACTATTTTACAGAATACCTCAGTATCTGACATAACGAAAAAGATGGACTATTAGAATACTAGGAGGAATTTAGAAAAAAATTTATTAACTTTCATATATCAGATCCACCCCACGCTACCACTGTGTCAAAGATGTGTGGCCGGCCAGAGGCAGTTATGTTCGTATTAGGTGGTCTTGGAGTACGAATCAAATGTAATTAAATAATGAGCATTTTGCATTACCATACATCATTGCTTGTGCGCAAGGGCTGATGAATATCGTGAAAAATATGATAATTTTCAAAAAGCCATTATTTTCATGGTTTTAATCAAAGATTGGGCATGTACAAACCCCATTTAAGATTCTGCCTTTGGGGCAATCAACGCCATACGCTATGCACAAATGGAAATACTCCTTGCATAAATAATGAAAATTGATGTATTGAAAGTACCTACCATCAGTTATTGAGACATATTTCTTATTATTTTCCTACGTTTTTATTTTCGCATTCTTTTCCGTGTGTTTGTGTGTTTGTTCGGTACATATTCTGAAATCAGTTTTAATCTAATTTCCCAATACGCTTGAGCATTACAATTTTGAACATAGATCAGAAGTAGATGACAAAGCAATATTATGGCTTAAAATAGAGGGAGGTACAATTACATGCACTAGAGTTATAAAACTGTATTAAATATAACCTCAAAATCAGTGTCGGCATATCACATTAAATGGCCAAATTATGACATGGCTGGACTTTAAAAACTAAAGCAAGAAATGAGAGTGAATAGGTGATATAGATAATAGTTTGTAATGAAATACTTGTTCAATAAAAATGTTAACACTTTCACTGTGGCCTTTATAAAGGCCCTTTTGCCATGAATGGGACATGTTTCGATTGTTTGTAATTAGTTTTCATTGTTTGTAATAGTGTTTTTGTAATAGTGTTTTTGTAATTTTTTTGTAAACGAACATGTGCGTCTTCCTCACATGAAAAAATTCTACCAATATGCGGATGACTCGCCTGTGCGTGCAATAATTTCAAATATATAAAAATAGGAGAATTAATTTATCTTCAATATAGAATGACCAAACTAAAAATCTGAAAATGACAAAAGTTTTTGTCATTAATGTTTAAAAAATGGAAAAATTAAATAAAATAAATTTTTTCTGTGACGGGAAAAAAATTTGACATTTTATCTCTGTTGCCAGGTAACAAAATATAACTTTTCATGAAATTATTTTTTTCCCCGGGAAAAAAATGAGTACTGCCACACGTTCTGAATACTTTATTAGCAATTTCTGTCCTGTGTGCCACCGATTCATCAACAATGTCCCTCAGCGACCGTTGATGACTTCCAACCGCCATGTTTCTTTGGTGTCATCAAATCTCCCCCAGATTCAACTGAACGTGTAGCAGACAATCTTCGAAATGAATGACCTGTATATGAGCTAGCATTTTCAAGTTGAAGAAAATTAGCTACTGTTTCAGGGAACTTATAAAACTGATTTTTACCCACAACCTGATTGATACACTTTCCATTGCGATATGCATAAAACAGGCGGCTATCCTTTGCTGCTGCTGGACGAAGGGCTATGTACATTCGGTAAAATTCAATATATTCTTCAGTTACCACAAATCTTCTGTTTACATCGTTCTTTGTTTGCTTCAGTTTCACAACTAATAACTTTCCCGAATCTTCGATATCATCTAATGTTACCTGGCTGATTTCACAAATGGTCATTAAATAAACTTTATCGGGTGCATTATTTAAAAAATCACTAATTTGTGTACTCATAAAAATCGCAGCTTTCTTGGGCGTGTAACCTTTCCCATTTTGTTTCAGAAATGTAATCAGCTTGAAATATTTTGAGATGTCTACATTATTATTGGATCGTAACATGCTTTTAATCATTGAATAATTCGACCACACTGTTGATGGCTTTTGTTGTTGTGCCAGTTCCGAAAAATAAGCCAATAACACCGTCTCCGAGAAAGAACTGCTTGTCTTTCTCATCTTCCATTCCATAAATCTTGAACACGCGGTTTCGTAAATTTTCCGCGATTTAGCTGGTAATAATTTTCGTGACGCTACTTTCGCTGCTTCTACCAACTCCGGTGGAGTCAGAGAAAACTCGGAATCAGACATTTTTTAACTTTATATTATTCATTACTCATAACATAGCATTCATAACTTCTATATGTAGTAATAAAAATCTATATTTATGATGGAGTATTATTATTAATACTACAAGTAATTGAACATTTTCTTGACGTTTCAATATTTTCCCATCCTCAATGTCAAAATCTGATTATTTATTGAATCTTCAAAAAAAAAACTGGTTAGTCTCAGGTTCTTTGTGGATCCTTTGTTAGTGAAATTATGGCGTGTGCAAGTGTATGCACAGGTAGGAAACGGGTTATTCTTAAAATTCACTTCCCGTTTCCTATTCAGAATAAAACATTTCAAAAGAGAGAAGCATATATTTTGAAACTTGTGAAAGAAGCCAACGTGGGCCACTCAGGGAAAATTTTAACTTCCCACCTGAAGCAGAGATAAATTTCTGGTTTTAAAATGGATTCATCTGTTATTTTCTATAATGCGAATAAAAGAGTGCCATTACGTGATCAGTGAAAGCGTCGTCAATTATTCTTTAAATACTTCGTTCGGGACGTCAAAATTTGGGGGTGTGGCGGATTTCTATTGTATAATTTTGGGTAAATAACCTATTATTTTGAATGTGTGCGTACTATAATCAAAACGGTATTGCATTCTGACGGCAACTTTCAAACTAAATGAAAAGAATTGTTTAGTTGTTTAGGTTAATACTGTGTTCAGAAAATCAAAAAATAAAGCAAAAAAATAAAAATTGCAAACATTTTTTGTATCGAAATTAATGAAATGAAAAAGATTCCACGTTAGGTTAGGTTTGAACGTGAGTGGGCCCATCAGGCCCTCCACTGCGGCCTATGGCCTATTGTGGCTTACCGTAAGTTATATTTCTCCCAGTATATCCAATCTCTTAACGAAATTAAGGAGTGTATTGGGAGAACAATTTATCAGGTTCTCTGGCGTTACTGTTGTATTGCCAAATGTTGAGAATCTGGTTCTGGCCGCTGCGGGGCATGTACATAAAATGTGTTTAGCTGTTTCATCCTCCTCCATGCATAGACGGCACTATGCATCTTGTACAAGTCCGATTTTATGCATGTGGTGTTTGAGTTTGCAGTAGTCAGTGAGCAAACCTAATATAACTCTGAGATGTGCTCTACTGAGTCCTGTTTTTTCCTCGTGCAAGCAATACATACTTTGGAATGGGCTAGGCCCGGTAGACTACGTCAATACTTGAGTCTTTTATTATCTGCCCAGGATGTTATAAAATTCTTGGCAGTTCTATGTGCTATAGCGATTACCGGTTCTGGCTCAGTGAATATTATTTCGCCCCCCCTTTTGCTAGGGCGTCCGCTATTTCGTTACCTTCTAGGCCCGTGTGACCTAGTATCCAGACTAGGTTAACGTTGTAGCGATGTGCTAGTCGGTCTAAGGTTTCTCTGCAGTTCCATACTGCTCTGGATTTGAAGCAGTTGGATTCAAGCTCTTTCAGTGCTGCTTGACTATCTGAAAGTATTTTTATTGTTATTCGTGTGTGGTGTCGATTTTCCAG
The DNA here is from genome assembly GCA_958502065.1 of Chrysolina americana. Lineage (NCBI taxonomy): Eukaryota > Metazoa > Arthropoda > Insecta > Coleoptera > Chrysomelidae > Chrysolina > Chrysolina americana. The sequence continues at coordinate 46,435,103 of OY293416.1, forward strand.
CTCCCTAGCACACATTAAGATTCTAGGTAGCCAGACTTCTTACCTGGAGTTTTTACCAAGAATTTTCATACGGTCTTTTTACCCGGACCATTTACCCGGACTTTTTACCTGGACTTTTCACCCGGACTCTCCCATGTCACCAAAGTTTATATAAAAAAATATATCTTTACGAAAAATGTTTCTGTTAACAAAAAAGCAAAAGAAAAAATCACAAAAAAATTGAATAAAAATTACCCTACTTTTTACCCGGACTTTTTATCCGGGCTTCTTACGTGAACTTTTTACTCGAACTTTTTATGTGGACTTTTAACCCGGATTTTTGCCCGGACTTCTTACCCGGACTTTTTTTCGGAATTCTTACTTGGACTTTCCACCCGGACATTTTATCCGGATTCTCTCCTAGAACTTTATCTCGGTCTCGGTTCATCTCACCAAAAATATGGAAAAATGTATTTTACAAAAATGTCCCTTTTCATAAAAAAGCGTTAGAAAAAAATATAAAAAAAATCAAGTCATGATCGAATTCAGGTTCAAGTCGAGGTCGAAGTCAAGAATCACAATTTTCAAACATTTCGTTCTCGGTCCATTTCAACGAAATTTTCCATTTTATGTGACAGTCTCGGATATTCTTTTTGTATTTTTTTTTTTCATCTTGTAAAATTACTTCAGAAGTTTCGTCGGCGAACATACTTTGCAATGCTTACTGCAACAACTAGGAATTGTTTTTGGAAGCAGATGACTATCTGCATACTAATTTCACACTTCTGTCGATTCTCAGTGCAGGCTCGGTCAGATCGGAGAGCTCAAATCCATCATCCGGAATGGTCCTACGATAACTTAAGTACTCATATAAGGAGGCAAGTACAAAGCCATCTATAAGAACTACAGAAAGTACTCCGACTTTTTCTAAAGCCAAAGGATATTTCGTCATGTAATAGTTATTTTCCGTCAACCTTGTAATAACATGATTATTTAATGTTTTTCAATCCAAACGAAATCGACCAGTAATGACCCCTATTAATGTTTGATTTCGTATAGGACAGCCGTAAAATGCGAGTATACAAATAGACTTTTTCTATATCTTCTTCCAGTTTCTCTAATTCTACCATTACATATAATATGTTTAAATAAATAATAATAATAATACTCCCTCATAAACACTCGTTGAGTGAACCCAAAAGCATAGCCTGTGCGGGTAGAGGACGGCTATTATTATTATTTGCCGTGGCGCTCCGGGGCGACTTACTGATTTTTGGTGTCGTATTCACTTTTCAGCTGTAGGGAAACCTGAAAAACCTTCAGCACCACCTCGGGTGGACGGTGTGCACTCCAAGCGAGCACCAGACGAAATTGACATCTATACAACTCACAATACACTTGCTTTCCAACAAGGCATGCGGTCGCTTATCGATCCGATAGAAAGTAGATGAGAAAAATTATCTTTACCTACATCGGGCTCAAACCGACTATCGCTATGCTGGAGTTTTAAACGGCCTGTGTATTAGACCGCTGATCCACCGACCATACCTAAATGTATTGATAATATCAATAATTGAACAAAAATTTGTAACTTTTTTTTTCATTGATTAAACATCTCCTAATTAAGAATTCCTATATTTCATAAAGAGTGAGGTCGACACCCTCGTCTACCGTAGTTGCGTAATGGCAATATATGCAGAGCGTGCCTGAAACCATAATGCATTTGCTGTCAATCTGTCCACCTTATGCGGTCTCAGCCTATATCCACAGGCACAACGCGGCGCTACGAGTGTTGTATTACCATATAAGACACTCGTACGGTATAGACGAGACACCAGTGTTGCCTTGGCAACCTATGAGGAGTTGACGGCTTCCGACGAACAAGGCGTCTGGGCCGGATGGGCTAGACGCCGTTCTTTTCAAGAACGTGCCGCGGAAGTACCTCGCGCAGTTTTTACATCGTATAAAAGCCATGAGCAAGTGGCAGCACTACCCAGATTGTCCCCATTCGTTCATAGAATAGCAGCGTAGCAGCGGCTATGTAGGATCAATGTCGGTTGGACAACGAAATGCTATCGTATCTCGTGGAGAACAAAATTGCGGTAAACCCGGCTAAGTCCAAAGCCATCAATTTCTCGAAGATATTTGAGTTTTCTAAAGTTCTTCAGAAATTGAAGGTCGAGGACAAAGCCTTGGATGTCCAGACCAATGTGAGATACCTGTTGTTACAGCTTGACAAGCGTCCAATATGGCACAAGCATATTAACCTGGCTACTGAAAAGGCTACGGCTGAGGTAAAATGCACATACCCGCTAATAGCCAAGAGATCACACATGAAGCTTGAGGTCAAAATGATGATCTATAGACGTTCTGCAGCCTGCCTACCACTCATTTTATGAGAGTGGACAGGATGCAGAACAAAGTATTTCGTATCATCACTAAAAGTGACAGATGCATTCATCTGGATGCGTTGCGTCACCTAGCTGGCGTCGACTCCTTCCCAACGCATGTTAGAAACCTGTCAGATAAATTCTACAGATTCAACTTCCCAAAAGTTCGTTTTCGAGAGATCCTACCAGGCTCAGAATATTTTATAATCAGCCCCGCAGACATGGCGGGCTCACGGATAGAAGACAGCTATTATTACTTTCCATGGCACTCCGAGGCGAATTACTGATTTTGGTGGTGTATTTACTTTTCCAGCTGTAGGAAAACCTGCAAGCACCAAACGTTCAGAAGTTATTCAATGTTCGTAGAGGAAAGGAGTTGTCTTCTAACAGATATTTGCTTTTAATTTGCCATTTTTGGGATAGTGTGGAGGGGAGGGAATTTCGACTGTGCCGAAATTTCGTTGAGTTGAAATATCAAGATGAAAGTCGATATCTCAAAGTCGAAATTATGACGGATCAAATAAAAATATAATCCGTGACCCTTCCTCGCTTCCGTATCTATAAACCAAGTCTATCAACTGCCGTTTTCCTTGTTCTGTCAACAGTTAGATGCAACATCGATGTAACGGAAGGCATTTTTAATTAACTTCTCAATTGAATATTCATATTAAATTGGTTGTAATATAATCAACAAAATTAGAGTTTTTATTAAATTGGAAGTGATTTCCCAAATTCTCAATTTAATTTATATTTCGTGTGTGGCCCTAATTTAGTAATGGGATGAAACTGAAATCATTTCGTGGAGTTCCCAGTATACATTGAATATTTTTATGATAAAATATCACGAAACATTATTTGAGTTCTTCTTTTATTTATAGTTGATTATAGATACTCGTTTGCGTTTATCTTCCTACGCGTTACACCAAGATCATTTAAAGATGAGGTACGCTTTATGTTAATGAACAAAATATTACAATATATAAATGGAAACAGGTGTATGTATTACTTATATACGCATTTCACTTTAGAATAATCATTCTCCAAGACCATTACCAAATTTGCCAATTCTGATATCAAAGGACCAGGCAGCCGCCTGATAGAAAAATTGTCACCGGATAATTTTTCTGAACTTTAAGAGAATATGTAGAGTATGAACACAAGTATTCATAGGCACAACAAAATCCTATTAAAAGTTTTCGATAGACAGGGTTAAAGCAATAAAACCATCATAAACGCGACTGATATTGCTCAATCATGCGCAATTACTTACAGACTGAATAAAAAAATTTTTAGATACCGGGTGAGTCAATCATTATGAAGATGTTAACAAAACCAAGTATCATACTGAAATATTCATCGTATGATGGTCTTGAAATTGGCAAATTAAAAATATTTGGTGAAATTTCGTATATTGTTGATTTATATTTTAAGCTTCATGGATACTTGCCTACGTACCATTCAAAATTCTTATTACCTCTGTATTTCAAAATTTCGCGTATTGACAAGATGCTATACAGGGTCTTTCGCGACGAAGGTTCGTTATGAATATATAGAAAATCATTCAAAATAATTTCAAATGAAAAATCCTGTATTTCATTACATTTTTTAATTTCTCAGCAGATTTCAGGTCCACTTTTTGTAAAAATGCTCCTACCCAAATTGATTAGTTTCCGAAATTTCAATTTTCTTTTGAAAAATTTTACAGTTACAGCACTAGTTCGCAAAAAATCTTAACTCATAGATAGTAACTTCATAGAATGACACCTGGAGCATTAAGTCGTGAACAAGTCCATCGAATTTTCCAAAACAATTTACAGGGTGGTCAAAATTTCCACCTGAAACATAACATCGAGAAAACTGATCAAACACGATTTTTTCAAAAAGGAGCCGTTAGTTATTCTATTATTTTTAGATGAAATGGAAAAAAGTATATCAAATTCATGAAGAATACCGTATAACTAAAATACACTCTTGTCAAGATATATCCGATTTCGAGAAATTTTCAATATGAATCGTTCAAAGCAATATCAAACCTTCGAAAGCTTTGAAACAAAATGAACTAATATTGACTGGTAATTCCACGCTTGTTGGTAAATTATCCAAAATGAAAATGAACGATAAATCTTAAAATGATAATTATGTGCAATTACAGGTGAGTTATGGTTCATATTTAAAGTAGTATTCTATTTATTTATTACTATAACAAGCAGAATTCACATTGATATTGAAATTGAAGGAAAATGCTAACGGTGTATTCGAATTTGAAATCATTGTTGAATTCGTTGGTTCATTGGAACCAGACGCTCCCATATCGATACAGCTGCTGATAATGCTGGAAGACGCCGACTCATTAGAACCTTGTATTTTTTCTGCAATTTGTATTTTGTTATGCACCGATTCTTCTGCTAAGACTTCCATTCTCCATGACGCTTCCAAGTAGTCATGTTAGCCCCTGCATTGGCCAAAAGAGTCGCCGATGACCTTCTCAGGCAGTGATCGGTGTAGAGCGCTTTTGCTCCAATTTAAAAAACGTTGCAATTCTTGAAGGTTTATTCGACAACATATTTATTCCCACACCCTGGCGCTGGTACACCTCACATTTTTGTAAAAAACAAAAAAGCGGCTAGAAGTAGTATTCTTTGGTATCAAACACATGCATTTTTTACACAAATTCATCGGGTTGACAGAAAATCCTTCTTCAATTATGGTGAAATTTGTCGATTTCTTGGTTTTAATATCTGGCAACTACGGCGAAAAATTATTTCCGTTTGTCTTGAAGATTTTCTATTTTCGAATTGACAAATTCATCGCATCGGTAAAATTCTATTAACTAATAGCCATAAGCTATCAAAATTTTTTTTTGGAACTTAGTAGTTTCGGAGATATGGGCCTATTTTTGAGTGATGACTGGCATTTTTTAGGACACATTTCAGCGAAAAAACACTAAAAATTCTTCTTTCTTTAAACTAACACAATGTACACACCCTAATTGACCTGTTTCACACTCTTTCTATATTGAAAAAAACTCATTCTTCTTCTACGATCACATAACCAACAAATCTAGGTGAAATGGTTAGTGAATTGTTTTCATGTCAAGTTGGGTTCTGGAAAAAAAGTGAGTGAATAATTTCCTATTCATGTTGAAATTAAATGCCTGGAAAAGTTGGCTGTGCAAATATGCAAAGTTACCAACTTGACATAAATAAATTCACTAAAAATTTTACATAAATGTGTTGTTTTGATGTTTTCAGAAGAAGGTTGAATTTTTGCATAAACAATGCTTTTTAAAATAAATTAGTGTAAAACGGGTGAATTAGGGTGTGTACACATGTTAGTTTGGAGAAAGAATAATTTTGAGTGTTATTCCACGGTAGAAATGTGTCCTGAAAATGCCAATCACTCAGAAATAGGCCCATATCTCCGAAATTAGTTGAGACCGCCAAAAATTTCATTTGTATTTTTTGTTCAGGAGGCCACACTACGTGGCTATTAGTTAACGGAATTTTACCATCGCATCTACAAGCACTGCTAATCCCCTCTGCATCGCAGCTTCTTCCGCTTCCGTAAGGATATCCTCAGGAACGTAATTTTCATCGGTTTCCTCCATTTTCTATACGTTTTTTTCTTCAAAAAAGCTTCCCTTTTCTGCAAGAAAAACTGACAAGTGTCAAAATTTATTTAAACATGTGCTAACAATGTATCATGCCCGTGACAAGTAAACAAACAACCTGCTTTGACCAAAACGTAAAAAAGGCACTGTCAAGTCATTTTGATATTTATAGGGTACTGACACGCAAGTAGCATTGATTTGATCACAAAGCGTATTAATTATTATCTCATAAAGAAGGATTTCTTCCACTTGTTGAATAAATCATTTTATGCCACTCGTTTGTTGTTTCCTAAGTCACTAGAGAATTTATTCCACTTGGCCTAAGGGACTAGTGGTAAATCTTTCTAGCGTGACTAATTTTAAACATAATACACTAGTACCATAAATAACTATTTGTAGTTTTTACATGAAAAGGTAACGAACACAGACACCCACATACCATAAATCTTCTACATTATGCATGATAAAAAATTAAAAAATTCCATTGAGGTTGATGTAATAATTATATGAATTTGTCATTGAATTCAAATTATTTTACTCAGCTTTCTCTGAATTCTATTCTATCTTGGATTATTTTTTCCATTTCTTATGCGTGTTAATATAAGAACCATTTGAAAGTTTGTCCTCAAATGTCTTATAATCGCTCTCGACGTTCTCTTCGCAGCTGTATAACCACTGAAGGGGTTCACGAATGACACGGTAATGCATTCCCCGATCGCACAAAGACCCCCGGCCAGCGGGTGCTCCAGCCCTTTTGATTTTCACGAGAACCGCAAGTTTCTTTGCCGTGGATAAGCACACAGGAACACCATGTGTGCGCAGGGCAGTTTCTCATGGGCGCAGGTGTTGATTCAATCAGCTTGTTACCTTATCTTGCCACACAAACATCATTTCTGTGGGAAAATCTCGGGCGGCTATAGTGCAGGACAAGTAGGCAGTTGTCTATGAAAATACGAATTATTATGAAAATTTATTTATTACCTTTCAAAACATTTTGTCAGAAAATCGCTAGTAAATGAAAATAGCGAACTAAAATACTTAGTGGGCTATGATTTCATAGTTTGTTTCCCCTTTTGACGTTTGAATTATGAAATGGAACTCTGATTTACCTTCAAGTTTGACGCATAAAAGTAGCCACAATTCAAAATTTACGTTTTTTTCCCGTAACTTAAGATGTCTGTAGCTTGGAAAGTGATACTTTCCCGCACGCGACTGCGAAGAGGAGTTCGGACAAGCAGTTAAAAGCGGGAAAGACACTTTACGCATTAGGAACATTATTTATTCTACGAAGGCATAAAATTCAAAAAGCACATTGAAAACGAATCAGACCGAATATCTTCAAAATACATGTTTTGTGAAGAAAAACACGTCGATTTTTAATCTAAGGGGGACATCTTCCTATCATAACCTCAACTGTCATACCTCTCCCCCTACCCCTTGGTCACTATCACCGAATCAATTTGCATAGGGAAAGTAGTAAGTATGTCACATCATTGAAAAGGTAATTTTATAAGGAATTCAGCCATGTCATCTTCCCCTTTCTAACTTTCTATTTTGGCGCCCTCTTGCGGGAAAAACAATTCCAAATTATGATACTTCATTTGCTAGCTAATTTGACATAAATTCGGTGAAAATGCATTATGGAATTTTTCTAAGGGATAAAACAAAATGGCAGCTCTGAAATGGCGGAAAAGATTTAAAATTATGGTCCGATTTGTTTTAAAATTGATAAGTGGTGGTTTTCAGGGTCGTAAATTATGAATTGTTTGTCAATGCAAAAAACCAAGATGGTGGCTTCAAGATGGCGGAAGAAATTTGTAATTATGGTCCGACTCGAATCAAAAGTGGATTGTGGGGATTTTGGGTACAGATTTTCAGCATGACTGAAAATTATTGAATAAAATTGAATAAAAAGCTTTTATAGATAAAAATTTGATTCTGTTACGCACAGAACAACCTTCATCACACATCTAAAATAAATATAATTTTCTTTTTAGCGCATTTGTATAAAACCTTTTTTTTATCAATTTATTCAATTCTCTTTAGTCGTACTGGAAACTTGTAAAACCCCCATATTATGTAAATTTTGAATCGAATCGAACCAAAATTACAAATATCGTCCGCCATCTCGGTGTTTTGCATCGACAAAAAAATCATAATTTCCGACCCTGAAAATCCCAAAATACTAATTTTGTTTCGAATCGGACCATAATTAAAAATTTCGTTCGTCATCTTGGAGCCACCATCCTGTTTTTTTGCATATGAACAATTCATAATTTTCTATCCTGAAAATTACCCCTAATCAATTTCGAATCAAATCGAACCATAATTTTAAATCTTGTTCGCCGTTTTGGAGCCGCGATTTCGTTTTTCCCCTTAGAAAAATTCCATAATGCATTGTCACCGAATTTATGTCAAATTAGCTTGCAAATTACGTAACATAATTTTGAATACGGAACAGTTGTTTTTCCCGCAAGAGGGCGCCAAAATAGAAAGTTAGGTAGCAAAAATTGACATGGCTGAATTTCTTATGAAATTACCTTCTTAATGATGTGTCACATTTATTACTTTCCCTATTCAAATTGTTTGTGTGGTAGTGACCAAGGGGTGGGGGGAGAGAAGAAGTCCCCCTTGGATTGAAAATCACATTTTCTTCACAACACCTGTGTTTTGAAGAAATTCGATCTGTTTCGTTTTCGGTGCCCCACCCTGTATATTTTATTTCAACAAACAAAACTTTCAATGTTGATCCACTAATTATTATTGATATAAATGTTAAAAACACAATTTGTTGCATTCTGCAAATGTGCCAGAATAGCCAATCCAGAGTAGTTAGTTGGTGGTGTAATGGCTGTTAAAAGTAACACTCGTAATTGCAAAGTGCATGAAAATAACGAAGACGGCATCGGTTGCAAGTTGTTAGTATATGGAAGAATTGTATTCGAGATGGTTTTCTTCTGTTCTACGGAGTACTCCAAATAACTCTTAGCCACAACAGTTAACTTCCAGCCTCCAAGACGTTTTATTTTAGTTATCCTTTCGCCAGAATCTGCTAGAAACGTTGCTGAGGATCGTCTAAAACTGTGACCTGTGTAACGTTTTGGGTAGGGTAGGCCTAAGTAGGTATAACGTTAAACTGACATTTAACTTTCCCGCACTAGTGCGATTTTTCCCACCCTAGTGCCAGAACGTGACAATTTAAAAACTAAAATGCGTGCGGAGGAGTGGGTAAAAACGCACGTTCGTAGAAAAAGTCCTATTTTGACCCCAAGAATACGCCTTTGAGATATTTGTATAGAATTTTGCAACACCTTGTTCAGAATAAATATTTATTTGCACTATTATACAGAAAAAGAGTTTTTCATTGGCTCACTTCTAGTAACCTAAGAAATACACACTTTTCCTAATTATCTACAAAGTACGATACGAGACGAACATGTGTAAGAGAACAACTACTTCCCTGGCTAAGACTGTGACGCTTTCGCAAATACTTCATGACTCGACGAGTTGTAACTGCTGATAGTCACTACTAGATCTTGGTACAGACAAGTTGATACACTTTACACGGACTTTGCTGAGTCGAGCACCAAATTCTTATAGCATATATTATTTCAATAGTTCAGTAAAAGGGTGTAAAAATTTCCTTGCAAAGTCTGGTGTACCTCAAGAATCCAACTTGGACCCTCTTCTATTTTTATTATCCATTAATGTTCTTCCTGACTACGTATTAGGTGATTGTATTTTATATGCAGAAGATTGTAAAATTCTCAGAAAAAGAACCAATGAAAAGGATCATAATACTTAACTGTTTTTTTATGATCTCCCGTGTATGTGAGATCCTCAACAGATCACGACATCGTCTTTAATTTTTATTCTCCTTCCCTGTTTCGTTTTCAACCTGTAGTTTACCCTTCCTGTTTTATCAAATCTCTTCTTCAGAAACTCTCATCTCATCCATTCTTCGAACATTCTACAGCTTCTCTAAAATCTATCAGAAATATACATAGATCATTTCATCAACTATACCAAATCACCCTGGGAACATATGAATGTTACAGGAATTGTCAACAAACTTGACATTTAATTATAGAGGCGAATTTATAGCTGATATCTAATATTCTTTCGCTTCAAAATAAAATTATCCACAGAAAAAATTATAAACGTAATCTACATCTGGGTTAAATACGGTTTGTTCAGTGACGGTTCCACATTTGAAAGTAATGGGTCAGTAAATAGAAACAATTGCCACTAAAGGTAGTGGATTTTCTTAAGAGTTATGACCTTGAATATATCTGCGCGTCGCTTACAGGCAATAACTAAAATTATCGAAATGGAAACCGAAAACATTGACTCAACTACTTCACTATAATATCCTAGCTTAGCCTAGCCTATAACAGCCTAGGTTCAGTAGACAACTGCCGAAACTTAAATTCGTTCTCTGCGACGGTATGAGTCATAGCTCTTAAGAAAATCCAGTACCCACAGAAAGTCCCTACCTATTCGGTCAGAGAAAACAGAACAAATAGTGGATAAATATTCGAAGGGAGCATAATTGAAGATCAGGACTTAGAACTAGAGTTTTTGGATAGGACGCTGAATGAAAAAAATATATAGAAATATTCTCCAAGATGATTTAACAAACATTTGGGGCATGTACCGATTGACACCAGATACTGGTTATATAACCAATATCGGGTTTTCCTCCTGCTGAAAAGTGAATACGCCACCAAAAATCAGTAAGTCGCCCCGGAGCACCACGGCAAATAATAATAATAGCCGTCCTCTACCCACACAGGCTATGCCTTTGGGTACACTCAACGAGTGTTTATGAGGGGTATTATTATTATTATTATTATTATAACAATCACAATAGGGTAGGAAGGTAAATGATCAATTATTGTAATGTAGTGAAACGGTCGATTTGAGAGTAACTTACCAAGCGTCTTTAACTTGCATAATTATAACAAAAACTTGCCAAAAAGCCCAAAAAATTTTAAGATTTTTCAAATGAATCACAGTCTAATTCAGAAATATGGAAACCATAAAAAAACCTTTTTACCACTTTTGTTCGAAGTTTTTTGGAATTTGCTGCCAATAATTGGGACCTGTAAAAAATAATTTTGAAAAAATGCCTGAAAACTGTCCAATACAAATTAATTCTATAATTGTATTGCAAAAATATAGCAAGCCTCCGGACCACTCATAGAATTCAATCTGATAAAACTTGAAAATAGTAGACGTATCAAAAAATTATTTTTGTTCATGCAATTTTGACCTGTAATATTTAACTGCGAGTTCTTGCTATTCCACCTGAATCTGTATCTTCTGAGACAATAGTTGCGTTCAAATAATATCTCATTTTATATTCCTAAAAATACCACTTGCTATAGATAAAATGTGTACTCCTCTTAAAGAATGTTTACAAACACTTCCTACCTTAGATATGCATGCCGTCTCCCACCCAGTTCTTAGAAATTGACTAGGTACATAAATTACACTCACCCTTAACAACCCTCAAACGATAACACATTCAAAAGGTATACCATAATTGAAATCATAGCCCCATCCGTTACTGAATGAGAATGACTAAGTTATCCAATATGTTCATCTTGAAATTATCTTCTGATAGGATAGAATATCTGAAAGCAGTAGTTCAAGTAAATAGTTAACAGTATATACATAATTAATTCATTGTTTAAGTCGAATGGAAACATGTGATTAGGTTAATCCCTGTATGTTTTCGAGAAATAAATAAATTAATAATAATGTATACATAGTACGTAGTAGTATTTAAACGTTTCCGGACTTGAACTTATATTCTTCCAAACGAAAATGCTTCTGAAAGTCATACATGCAATTAATTGTAAGAGCGTTATATTACTTTAATTCATTTACAGTCAAAATGTTTGTAGAGTGGACTGAGTTTTACCTGATTTGCAAAACAAAAAATAACAAAAAGTTGCATGACGACAATAATAACTTATAAGGTGACTCTGAAAAATTTTATTTGACTGGACTATTAAGAATATAAGCAGTCACGCAATGAGATGAGATATTGAATGTACATACAACTTATCCTCAGAAAATATATACACACGTATTTTCTTTATTCACCTAGTTATTAGTTCCAGGAGTTTTGCTTTATTTAGATTGGTATGCCAGTATTGATAAAATGATTCAACATTTTCACAACATCCAGACACGTCAAGAACTTGAAAAAATATAGCACTAACTAGGTAATTTCCAGTTGATTGACTCCGTTGAAGGACATATCAAATCAATAAAAAAAAGTTTAGAGAAAGCTATTTAAACCCTTTTCTCATTTTTTGTTGACGTGCTCGATACATGATGTGTACTCCTAACAGAAGCAGCTTTCATTTATTTAATGATATAATTACTAATCATTAAGTAGTAATTGAAAAGTTTTCATTTTTAAAATTGTTTTCCTATTAGCTTTCATTATGCTGCCTCAGATATAATTAATTGATCAAAAATTCCATCAGTAATTCATCTATTATGATAGTATATGCCTATAATGAATAAATTTAAAATATTTTCAATTTAACAGAATTTTTAATGGAATCTGAGGAATAGCAAAAAAACGATTGGAAAGAAAGAACTTTCATAACTGGGAGTGTAAAGAATACACTGGAGTTTTATCTCCACACCACAGTTTATTCATTACTACACCAGAGAATCAAAAGAGTGCAGTAATAGTGGGAGTGTTGAATTTAAAAATTAGATTTGTTATATCCGTCAACTGGCTGCACCCTTACGAGCAACTCTCAGAAATCAGAGACTTGTGCGAGCTACGGAAGACATAGCCCTTACCTTTTAACGTTTGATACCATTTGAAGTGAAGTCACATTTTCGTTTCGGATAATGTACATTTCTCAGATCGATCGACTAATGCTGAAATACGCGCTTTTTGATCGGTTGAAATTTCTTTTCATAATCGGGAATATCTGGTTTTCGATTTAATTGTTTAGCTCTTGATTGAATCTTGGATACCTATGTGATGTGCTTTCGATTATGCAGTTCTCTCTCTCATTGGCTATTTTATATAACTATGTATGACTCACCACCAGTAAAATATTGTAACAATAGAATATCGTAGTTTGACCAAAACCGTGATACTTATTATTTCCGTCGACCGTTTATTTACGATGTATTTTAACGCACTCAAAATCGTTGATTAATGACACCTGTTAATGAATGATTTTCTATTAATCAACGATTTACTTATATGCAACCCAACGTACATTGCTCCAATACATATGATATTTATATAGTGACCTGTGGGGTATGCAACCAAACATATCTATTGTTACCCGCTAAAACATTTATTTTGAAATCAAGTAGCTGTGTTAGTACTATCTGTCATTATTTATTTCATTGTTGTAATTCCTTAAAATTCTACGTTTATTTTGAAATCAAAAGATGGACGAAGTTCTGTAAAAAAAAATTCAGAAAACATCAAATATATCAGTAAAGTTGTCAGTAGCATTAATAGCTAGATAGTCACGCAGCCGGCTGGAAAATGCTGATAGCAAGGTCGAGGGTTCAATCCCCAAGTGGTATCATTTTTTTTTTTTAAATTACGGTTAACGGAAAAGCTTTGTAACGAACTCGTGAATTAAAATGGCGATTAACAATCTCGAACATTAACGCGCTCGCTCCGCTCACGCGTTAAAATATCTCAATTGTTAATCGCCCTTATTAATACACTTGTTGGTTAAATAACCATTAATTTATATCAAGTTCACTACTTATGTTCAAAAATTCGGAATTGATTAATACACTCACTAAAATTTTATAAATTTTGATGACGTGGTAGCGATGGCGGGTTTTTCTCAGGTAGAAACCTGCATAGTGTTTTGTTAGTTTTAGAACTAAAATGCAGGAATAATATTACAGTTTGATAGCAACAGAATTAAGGCGAAAACCAAAAAATATTGATTCAAATGACAATATGAACGACATTACCTGTTTCGGGGATTATTTCAGTGGTGAAATATTCTCAACATATACAGTGTGTTTCACTTCTCATGGAAGCACCCCCGTATCTTCCGTTATTTTCAACGTAGAACCAAGACATTTTTTGGATCGATAGACACACTAGAAATGAACTCAGTGCACAAAACGATACCTCCAACGAACAAAGCCGTAACTAAAGTAACAGCTATTTTCAGTCATAGGTGTAGGCGTATTCAGCTTCAAAAACTGATAAAAAAAGCCGTATTTCTAGACGAAGTAGTTACGAAAAAATCTACTTAAAAAAAGTTGTATTTCGACTTGAATATTGAAAAAAAATTCATTATGAGTTACGTCTTTGTTCGTTGCGAGTGTCGAAAAGGTGTCATCCTACGTGATATACACTGCACGTCAACAGTGATGGAACCAAAATTCCTTCGGATTCGTGTTCAGGATCCCTGAATTACTACTAATACATCTGTCTTTTAAAAAATTTTCAGTCCTGAAAAACTCTAATTTTTTTCACTTCTCATGGAAACGCCCCCGTAAGTATCTTCCGTAATTTTCGACGTAGAACCATACAATTCTCAGGATACATAGATACACTAGAAATTAACTAACTGCACAAAAAGGGTCATCATACGTGATATACTCGGGTGCGTTTCCATGGGAAGTGAAACAAATAAAAAAATTTCAAAACTGAATTTTTTTCAGGAGACATGTAGATTAGTAGTAATTTAGGGACCCTGAACACGACCAAAGAAATTTTAAGCAACTTTTGCCCCCTAATATAACTTTCCGGAATAATGGGTGGTTTCATCGCTGCTGGCGTGCAGTGTATATCACGTAGGATGACCCCTTTCGTGCAGAGAGTTCATCTCTAGTGTATCTATCGATCCTAGAAATTCCATGATTTTTCGTCAAAAATTACAGAAGGTACGAGGGTGTTACCATGAGTAGTGAAACACACTATACATTATATTAATAATAATAGTAATAATGATTGAGTAGGACGACAACTACCATCCAAGGCCTTGGTGAGTTATAACACCACTTTCCTGAGGCAATGGTGCAAAAACGGACCGGCAACCAAGGCGCACCCTGGAGGGAAAGATCATTTTCTCTCTTGTTGTCTGAGAGTATACTAGGCTAAACTCGGTTTCAAAGCCAGGGTTGTGACGATGACTTGCCGAATGATAACAACCGCGACAAAAAGGGGAGCTTTGAGTGGACGAACAAACTAAGGGACTGTCTCCTGCATGAGAGCTGTGAGCTTACCTGGAAAGAATACATGACGAGAATGTATGCTGTGTGGAGTGAGATACACCCATAGCTGTGTGTTAGAGCTCCTCCTCAGTCTGTTAATCAAGTGGTGGAAGTGGCAGATATGCCACGTGTCGGTCTGGCTGTAAATGAGGTTCGCATCATACCACCAACGGAGGGCATCAGAACACCAAGCCTCTGAAGTCACAACAACTAGCACAGGTGGATACAAATATACAGGATAGTCTTCCAGAAGAAGCTGATATCTAGCAAATAAAGCAAATAAACTAATAAATCGGCCCCCTCCCCACCTTCAGGCAAATACAAGCCTCCTCCTCGACCATTGAAGCGGGACGATTTTCGTCATAGAGAAGAAAATACGAACAAAGTATCGAGACTCTTCGAAATATTTAGGCTTTACCCATACCATTCTGTTAAAATGGTGGTTCTGATCATAGGGTTACTGGGTGGAATGATGGACACGCTGCTCTGCCGTAATGCGGCAAAAGACTTATCCGGAAGAATGCAGAAGGCCGTAATTCTTAGTTCGCTCCATCTAGTCAGGTCACATGATTCTCGGACCCAGTGATCACTCACCTCACGGATGTGGGTAGTGTTTACTGGGGTTAATGACACACCAGCGCGCCCTCCGGATGGTAAATTCCCGACGGAAAAAAAATTATTATAACAAATTACATCCCTTTTTTTTGGTACAAATTATGTTGCCTGTATTTTTAAAATCTCCAATACATTTGATATATTACGACAATATCCGAAAATAATACGCGATAATGAATTAATTCACTGTCATTACTGTATAAACAAAATCCGTCGAGGGGTGAACAAAACAGTAATTTTTTGGTTATTACGTAGTCGTCAGTATTCACTTCTTTTGTATAACAAAATGGGAGGAGGAGCAACCATAAACGGTGTTTTAGTCATTATAAGGGTAAGGCTTTCAAATTGAAGAATGGAATATTTATGTCTTCTATATGATCAAATGGGCACATGAAATAGGATAGGTCAGAATGGTCAGATGGGCCGATATGTCAATGTTCCAATAACAATATGAATATATCTGCAAGTATAATTTTCGAGGAATCAACGATGCACTACACAGCTACAAAGCAACGTTGAAAAATACATTA
The DNA here is from genome assembly GCA_958502065.1 of Chrysolina americana. Lineage (NCBI taxonomy): Eukaryota > Metazoa > Arthropoda > Insecta > Coleoptera > Chrysomelidae > Chrysolina > Chrysolina americana. Next base: position 46,451,467 of record OY293416.1, read on the forward strand.
TTTGGAGATCAGGCAGCTACGATTCAACTCTCAAATAATATAAATTATGGAATACATGCGTTACATTCACTAATTATAAAAATTATCTGAAAATCTATATACAATCTGAATATATAACGATACAACGACGTTGGAATACAGTTATGAAATATCAGTAAGAGTAATAAACACAGAAATCCATAAAGTATGATATCTTCACATAGAGTGGTGGATTTTCTTGCAGATATTACGTATAAGTTCAAATAAAACAATAGCATTTAACCCTCAAACTTACTAAACATTTTATTTCACAAAGTTCATTAATTTATAACTCGATTATCTATGTTGATAATACTTGAACCTGTGCAGTTTGATTGATACCCCTTTAAACTTTGAATTCAAATTTGATTGGCACCTCTGGGGTTCTGTGAACTCTTAGTTGGCGTTGTGCGAGTAGATTGATTGGGCCAAGTTCTCATTGGACTTCTCAGTACCTAGCAGTCCCTTGTTGAGAATGGATAGAGATTTAGCGATGTTTTTCGATAGATTATCAATTTGATGATACTTTTTTTTCCATTAGATGCTCTCCTGTTTGAGCTACCAGATTACTTCTTTTTGGGAGTAAGAAAGTTATTTTTCGACTTCTCTCTTGACCCTGAACTTGAGTCAGGTAACTCAAATTGAAGAGCTAAGACAAATTTTTCAGGTATTAATTTTCTCAGATATAAAATTTGTTTCATCTCTGTTTATAAGTTGTTAGTTGTTCTCCTAGTGGGTTACTTTATAACTTCTTTTTTGACTAGGAATGTTCCCATTAGACTTTTCTTATGAACTTGAGTTTGGTAGCTCACATTGCAGAACTAACTCAAATAACTTGATAGGGTTTCGTTATTTATATATGATGAAGTGCTGTCACTGCTGTCAATAAAGAGCCGTAGGAATTTAGTTGCATCTATTCATGGTAGATCACAAATTTCTAACTTTATTTCAGATGGAGGTTCAAAACCAAAATGGATGGTGATAAAAACTGGTCGACTGATGTTATCAAAAGTGTTGACAGATTGAAGTAAATTGTTATCGTGTTAGATTCATCCACCGATTTTTATCAGAAATGTTTGAATATTTTTTTCGTTAAGGATGTTCATTCTACTAAATTCAGTTTCACTACATCACATAACATCTTTGGTCTATTACTCATCAACACCCATCTCGAATTGAAAATCTAGCTGTTTTTTCTTGAAAATTATTGCGATCCCAGATACCATCCCTATCTGAAATGTCATAAATTGGGGTTGTAACGATAAAACTTATCACAGTTTTGTCCAAATATTTGCCGGCAGCAGATGAATTCCAAAATAAATCGACTTTGACATAGGTCATGATAGGAAAATAAATATACTAATGGTTAAAAGTTGCATTCGTTCTTAGAGATAAGAAGAGCATATTTTATGTCATAAGTTCGTGATATAAATGATATACGGTCGGCGTCCGAAAAAACATCCCCTTTTGATGATAAGAGAGGAGATTTCATTTCTTAATTTGTTTAAAAAAGGTATCTGTATGTTCAGAGCGGCGCGATATAATTTTATATATATGGGATCCCCTAATAACAGGTCAAAATATTACTTGGAAAAAAGACTGCAACCAAACTTCACCGAAATCTGTAATTAGGAGAAGGTTCGAGTAATGTCTAGTTTGCTAGGGTCTTTTGGTTCTGACGATGAGGGTATTTGTATTTTATTATGAAATATATTATTTTGTTTTATTATTTTCATTAACATGAATGGCATTTATTAAAATTCATAATATTTTCATAAGTAATTTCTTGCTAATCATGTTGACTAATGAAGACCATTTATGAACACAAAATTGACCATTGGTATTCCTGTAATAATGAAAAATAACATCATCATTATAACAGTTTTCCGAATTATCACAAATAATTTTCAATAAACCTGGGATACCTATACAACTAATCCATTCTGAGATTTTTTTGCTAGACGTGACGTTTTATAATTTCCAAATGTTTTATGAAATAACACTTTTTGCCCAACACAAAAAAAATTCCTTTCCTTTGTGAAAAAATATATGAGAATAAAATAAAATATTCCTCAAATTCCATTAAACATATTCTTCAAATTTTATAATTTAATGCTTTTTTCATTTAAGTATGAATAGATTAAAATGAAAATCTGACTAGTGATATTTTGAGATTACCTGAATCCAATGGTGTTGTCAGAATTTTGATGAAAGCTGTGATATTTTAGAGGGTTGATTAAAAGACAAATTTTTCAAATTTCTTTTCACATTCGCTTTTTCAGAGACTTATTCCAATATTATTTTGACTTGTATCATTTGAAAATTTCGTGAATCCAGTGGTATAGTACGATTTTTAGTACGATTATATTTCAATTTGGAGTCAAGTATCTCGGCAACAAGTTATAATACCTAATATGTACCAGCAAAGTTTGATGATTTCTTAAATAACATATGGTTAATTTGTATTTTGAATATGTTTGAATGGCTTCGCGTATAAAAAGGATGCACACCTGAATACTTCATTGAGATGTCGATATTTTGATGAATATGTATAAGAATCTTATGTAGGTGAATTCCTGTTTCTTGAAAATATTCCTACAATATTCTTGGTATATAAGGCCAAAGATGAGTCGTATTAATCTTTTTTGTACAATAAAAAATTCTTGTCCACTCCATTGCTGTTCTCCAACACATTATGTTACAATTAATTGCTGAATATCCTAATGCATAGTATACATTCAGAAAGTGGTGTTGTTCAAGGAAAGCTTTCAGAGATATAATTGCAAAGTATATTTTGTTTTGCAAAATATATCTTGTTGAGTTTTTTACGCAATTTGTTTGAATAAACTTATTGTATTGCTTCATATAAATGAATATAAGTGTTCTATTTGGAAATTTTTGTCTTTTACAGGAGATTTGTACCTATCATTGAAATGATATGATTCGTTTTTCCTAGTCACACCACAGTGAAAATTTTTAAATGACAGAGGTCAGTTTTCAAAGAATCTCTTGGGGAGTTGTACCGGTCACTATTACTGTGACATTGTCTGCATACATGAACAACTGGCCGTCTGGCAAGTCATTCACAAAAAAAAGGAACAGTATAGTGGACCAAGCACACTTCCCTGTGGTGTTCCTAAGTAAATGGATATTTTATCAGAAAAAGTATTTCTCTGTATTCGATTAATGAAATCAACCATTCACATATGGAACCTCTGATTCCCGAAGCATAAAGTTTTGTTTTCAAGAATTCTGGACCCAGGGATGCCCTTGAGAGATCAAAGAAAATTCCGTAAACATAGTAGTTTTTATCTAGTTGTTCATGTATGTACTGTACTACTTCTGAGATGGATCTTTCTATTGAAAATTTTTCACGAAAACCCTCACAAAATGATAAAATGGTTCAAAAAAGGCATTAGACGAACATATATAGCTTTTCCCAACACTTTTGGAATTGGGCTTATAACTGATACCCCCCTATAATTCTGAATTCGCTCAGAGTCACCTTTTTCAAAGATTGGGGTGGTTTTTGATATTTGTAGAAGGGGGGGAAAGTTTCCTAGTTCAACTGAATCATTGACAATTGAGGTTACATAAAGACTTAGAAAATCATTATATTTCTTGATTTATTTAGTTCATCAATGCCAACAAATTTATATTTTTTCTATTTCTTATTATGATGTGCCCCGACCCGACTCATCACTCATGGGCTGCGGCTAATCAGCGACAAGCAGATTCATTACTCAACAGTAAAACCAATAAAGAATGTTCGTAGGTCATTATTACAGAGTTTAACTACAGTAAAAATAATTTCTTCATTTGTTACTGCTTAAAAAATACAAATTCGTTTAATTTTCATTTTCTTCTACTAGCAGAAACACAGCGCCAGTTTAAATTGAATGGTGAACACTGATTACAGTCATAGAAAAAGTGTAGTAATCTACTCGCGTAGAGTAATAGCAATCAATCATTACCCTCTTCACGTCGTGCACTTGATATGGTTTCAACAAAGCTATTATCACTAAATTTGTTTGAACTATGGAAATTGTAGTGATAGAGATTCATTATTTCATTCACGAACAATTTTAATTTTTTGACAGTTTCGGCAATTTGAAGCCGCCGGTGGAATTGGTGCGATATCTGGGTAAAAAAGTGAATATCTTCTACAACATCGATCGCTATCAGACATTCAACCAAGTTAATTGAGGTCATTTGTGTATGAATTTTCTATACGAGAACACACTCTGAGTGTTCGCGCGCGCGTGCGAAAATGAATAGAAAAGTGGTGACCTTTAATGAGGAGCGTGGCGTGGCGTTTTGCATACAAAACTTTGCGCAAATCGTATTGGATGCAAGTGGCCAAGGACAGGATACGTTTCGCTAGATGAATAGCGCGAGCCTCACGCATCTTGAATCCCATACTAGACTCTGAGCACAGAGCGCGCATATGGAATGGTTTAAATAGAAGTACAAAATAATAATAATAATAATAATAATAATAAAGTTGCGGAGTGTGACAGGCTCCTACAGTTATATAAGGATAAGCCAATGCATGGGGTCTTTTTCAAGAATATTGAAGACCCTTGGCTTATCCAGAAACCTGACATTCGCTTTTCTCAGGTCAAGTGGGCTGAAGTCGGAAACCGAGTGATTCATAATGGCCTGCCAGGATGGTGTCTTCAACACCCTCGTCTACCGTAGTCGCGTGATGGGTATAGAGGTCCCTGACACTAGATGCAGAGCGTGTCGTGGGGCAGCTGAGTCCATTATGCATTTGCTGTCAGCTTGTCCAGCTTATGCGGTCTCAGCCTATATCCACAGGCATAACGCGGCCTTACGAGTGTTGTACTACCATCTACGACACTCGTACGGTGTAGACGAGACACCGGTGTTGCCTTACGCTCCGGGGGATATTGAGTCCGTTCATTCCCACCCTCAGGCAAATACAACCCAATAAGCCTAATGTAGTCCTCCTCGACCATCAAAGTAGGACGATTTTCGTCATTAAGTTTTCAGCTCCTGGCGAAACAAACATCGTCCGAAAAGAGGCGGAAAAACGGACTAAATATCGAGATCTTTTCTTTGAACTCCGCAGGCTTTATCCAAACCATTCTGTCAAGATGGTGGTTCTGATAATAGGGGTCCTTGGTGGAATGATAAACACACTGCTCTCAAACTTGAAAATCATACCGGCTTGCCATGATGCGGCAGAAAACTTGGCCGGAAGAATGCAGAAGGCTGTAATTCTTGGTTCACTCCGTCTTCTCAGGGCACATGACTCTCGGACCCAGTAATCACTCACCCCACGGACGTAGGGAGTGTTCACTGGGGTTAATGATACACCAGCGCGCCCTCAGGAAGTGTCGGGGCTCCGGAGACAGAGCCTGTCTGGGTAATTCCTAACAGATTAAAAAAAAGGAAATATTTTATAATAATAAATTACATCAAAAATTTAATTTACTATATATGAATATAAAATGCACGTTATGAAGAATATTGAAGTGGCAAATGAATGAAATTTATCCCTAAAAAGTAAACTTGAGCAAGGGCATACATAACATTTCAAGAACACACAAGTTGTTTTTCAATAACTACAATAAGAAGAATGATTGGTATCATTATAAACTATAAACTTTACATTATACATGCCTAAATAAACACACAAAATCAATAATTATCTACATAATATCATTATAGATTTAATGTACAGGGTGAAGTAGTATCGGAATACATGTATTTCAGAAGAAGAATTTATTAGGTGAGTCTAAAGTAAGGATTTTTTGTTGTGACGAATTCGTTCAACCGAAGGTACGGGATTGTCAGCAACCATTTATTTATTCGTGATTTGAACAAACTCAATTGTTTTTTTTTTTGTTTTTTTGTTTTTTTTTGTTTGTTTTTTTCGTTAACCAGCTGTCACCCCCCTACGAACGACAGCCCTCAGAAGTCGAAACTTGTGCGAGCTAAGGATTAACGAGGTCTTACCTTTTAACGTGCGATTCCTAGCTATTAATGAGTTAACACTTTTGAATTCTTGAGGTAACTCATTGAATAATTTTGGGCCTAGATAAGTGAAACATTTTTATCCTATTGCTTTTTGAGCTCTGGGTACGATGATAGCATTGTTTCTGTATCTTGTATGATATGTGTGTTCAATAGGTTTCCAAAATTGTTTGTCTTTATATTGTTTCAATAACAGAACCTTGGCATATAGCTGATTTAAATAAATAAATAAATAAATAAACATAACCCCATATATATTTATTCAAGATCTCTCGTATAAAAAAACAAATATGAAATATCTGGACTTTCAAGAGATGCAGGCACATTCATAAGAAATCTTAGCAATATCAAATATCTTGATATTCTTCAACTGTTCCACCATTTGTTTGAAGAAGCTGAGAAAATTCCAGATTCTCACAATAGTTTGGTTAACTTTCAATAAATATCAGATCAGTTAATGTTCACCAATGACAGTAGTAGCATCCCTTATTCATTGCACACTTGAGAACCTTTTGGAAACCCTTCTTGTATAATTCTTCTGATTAACTAATCCACAAAAGGTAATCCTATGCGAACACGTGTCCGTCTGCATTGCAGATATAACGATGGACATCCCGAGAAGAAAAAGTCCCGGTAAGTTGACTGGAAATTGTTGAGTGTAAACGTAACTTAATGCTAATAGTCTTGTAAATTGGAAACAAATTGATGTTTTTCCATATCTGTTTGGTTTTAAATCATTTCCGAGAACAATTAACCACGTGTTCTATCTGCAAAATGGGCATCGGCTAGAGAAAGTTGTTACCAGCAATCAACATCATCCATATTGTGATACGGTTTTATTGCTTAGGTTCGGACATTTGGCATTCCTTGTCTCGGCTTTGGATTATCTAATAGACTGCGGATTCATAATAAGAAATTCGTATTTTCGGTTTAATATAGCTACTTGGGAAAATTGTACTAAAAGTTTTCATTTATTGCGATTTGAAGAATGAGCGAGTTTGTCGGCCTTGTTTGTCCAAAATAACTGCGGTAATATAGGGTGTTCCTTCATGATATGCGAAATCGAAGAATGTAATTCTACATGGATGATTATTGATACTTTGCTTGTGGTCCAAAAATGTTCCGTTACAAAAATACGAGGAGTTGAACTTTCGATAAAAAAAAAGAAATTAATTAATATTCCCAAAACCTCTTGAGATATACTAGTGATATTGAGTAGGGAGGTAAATATGTAGTGTTTTCAATACAAATAAAATATTTAGCTTCAACAGTGGCGTGCGTGCCAACACCGACTTTGATATCTTTGATGACAAAAATAGCAGGCTAATGGTTTTTGTCCAATTGAAAATACTTTCTGTATCTACATCCTGTTCAATTTGAAAAATGAGTGCTCTCTTGAGTTTTCCAGCAATGCTTTGTTCCTTGAAATCAAATTAAATTGATGATCTATTTATTTTGTGGAAATTCATGTAATACAAAAAATAGTGTGAAAGCAACAACCATGGTCGTATTAAATGAAGTCTTAGTGAAAATTGGAGAAGAGTTTTATCTTCGCCCTATACTCCAAGCAAGTTGGCAAAATTATTGTAATTACTGAAGAATACAATTCAGAAATAGAGCTAGTTGCCCTAGAATTTGTCATTTGCGTTGTAGTAGCTACATATGATATTTTCAAGTCTCTGTAGTTTGAATCTGTTCGCTTTGAAAATATAATTATTTTTACAATCTTGCTAATAATGGTGAATCATCTAAATCAGGAAATAGCGGAAATGCATTCGTGCATGGATTACATACATTCTGTTCGACGAAGAAAATTTTCCAATAACTGGAATATACATTCGTTTGTTATATTTATTATTTTAGAAACTAATTCTTGATCGAAGAATAACTTGAAAAATTCAACTGGCTTGGCATAAAGATATTTCTCTAGAGGAGTCTCTCTAGAATCGCTGGTTTATTTACTTTGAAATTTGTCTCATTCCACTTTGCTGATTTCGATTTTTCGAACTTCTGGCAAATCTTTGGTTGAAGTGAGCATCAGAATTTCAAAGAAATTATTTGATCTCCTGTGAAAAATCTGCCTATTTTGTTCTGGAACTTCACCAGGTAACAACTCGAATTTCTATTTTGAAATCAAAAGTCAATACTTATTACTATCTTCTCTATCCTACATTCATGAAATCACACGAAATGTACCCTTCTTCTGGTCGATACTCTTTTCAGATGCTGATGTACCCAATTTCACAATCACCAGGACCAAAAAGAACCATTTTAAGAGCCACCCTATATATTTATGAAACATGTTAGTGAAGATCTGAAGATTCTTAATTAAATACTAATGTTATATGTAGGGGGCAGCGCTAATCAGATTTTCAGATCGTAGGATCGGTATTTTGTAAAATACTTTTGGTATGGGTTCGGTGGTTCCATTGCAGTAAGTTGATCATTTGGAGTATTCGCCTACGACTACTAAAATTCAAATCTGGTCAAATAATTCCTCCTTCATTGATATGTTCAATTGTTAAATTTTTGCCGTTGCTACAATTAGTAAAAATAAAAAAATAGGTTTAGAAAATATACTAGAAATAGTTGATAAGCTTTCTTACAATCCAGAAACAAAGCTCACTTTGCTAGCCATCTTATATAGCTTTAAAAAGAAAAAATAGGGAGATAATACTGAACTTAACCTAAGCTAACCTCGCTGAATGCCATCCTTCCACGCTACATTCGGTGGTGATCTAACTAGACTGATAATATAAACTATGATAATAGAAAAAAAGACAAGCCTTCGGCGTGTTTAAGAGATGAATGAAATATGCTCGATTCGCTCGCTATTTGCGCGTTCTCATAAAAAAATTAATGAATGTCAATATTTTTCTTATGTAATCAAAACGTTATATTTCCAGTTTTTTACCAAAAGTTTTCTTACAATCTGATACGAGTGCGGTATCAATTAATCGTAATAAAATGCTCGTTTTTTCTAAACCAACGAGCCACCATGTTGCCATTTGAAAACAAAATAAAACATTTTAGAATTCAACTTCACATAACTGAACCATTTTGGCCGAAAACAGTAAAGTTGTTTTTTTCCAGGCATTTAATTAAGGACTGAAATTAGTTGTTTGAACGTATCCATAGCCCCTAGAATAAAAAGTTAATTTAAAAAATTAAAAAGTAGTTACAATAAGTAAAAAATTATACATGGTTGTATTTTAAATGTCATATGGAGATAAACAAACTGATTATAACAGGTGTCACTTTTAAAAATCGAAAATGTATATCACTTCCGATGAATCCGCATTTGGCATGAAGCTGAGTTACTTGTCAAAAAATGCAGATCCACCTTCCGTGAACACCCGGTATATATATATAAATATATAATGCTGTCAATCTCACTTACAAAATACTCACGTAAAAACGTTAACAATGGACAGCGGTTTCAAACTTCTTGTTAAAAAATTCGTTTCACCACAGTCTGAAAAAGAAAAACATGTAAATTCAAGTAAATGAGTGTAGAAGGGCAAATCTGCCTGGACATTCTTTAGGGTGACATTTGCTATCTTGATACATATGCGGTCCATTTTGAATGAGTTTTTTGAAAATCAAACATAAAGTAAAGCAGGCCGTTTCTTTCAACTCCCTTGTTTCTTTTAGTTTAATTATCTCATTTCATTTATTGTATTATTCTATTCCATAATTATTCGTCACCAAGAGTGAGAATATTTTCGAATATATTGGAAACAGTAAGTTTTCGTTTCGGTACCTACATAATATTCATGTTATTCCTGGCGTGTAGTCAATGGTATTAATGTATCAACCGTATGAATTCCACCACACGAACAATTGTTGCAAACCCAAATTTTATAACATACTTTTGTATTTTTTGGTTGCGTATGTGTAAGTATTGATCCCAATGTATTGGTTGCTTTAAATTAGTTTTATTTTTAAATAAAATGAAAATTATTTGGTGTATAATTTTTTTCAATTTCATTTATGGTTTCTCTCCGCAAATTGATACATCAAAATAGATTCCTTAAATATACTTACATTGTTTTCATTTTGAGAATGTGGAAGTTTACAACAGCAAAAAACCGTGTTAGGGAACTCATTTTTATGTTGACTCAGTTTGGAATCGTTTTTATGTTGACACAACTTTGTGATATTTTTTTATCCATCCAAAATTGATAGATTTCAGTAATCATATAAATGCAGAAGCAAGAACAAAGAGGGCTTACTCTGATGACACCTTGTAAATCCTCCAGTGACGCACAGACAACCTACATCACTCTCGGTGTTAAAATATGTATTTTAGTCCATTCTTTATGATAATATGTTTACTGATATTCAAAAAATATATACCTATAGTTATTTCTTCAAATTCTTTGCCAGCCATTGTTCTGGTCTTGTTAAAAAATTAATGGGCACCTGAGTGTTTCTCTCACAAATTATATAATTGATGATTATATTGGTAAGATATCATTACATTTATACCTAGGCATTAACGAGTTTTTTCGGATTCCGACAAAACTTTTAAGTGCTCGATGATAGGAAACTCTTTCACTGCATTCATCGCTTAGATAAGCGTGAACAGCGATTTTTGAATGCATCTACCGTTTTCAATGATCATTAGTGGAAAGGTTATTCGGCTAATGCTGATGGCAGTTATTTTCGAATAATCTTGGTTATATCACGAAAAAGTGCACCAGATAAAAATCACTCCGTATAAATTCGTTTAGAATGTTGAGGATTTGTTTTAAAGTTTTTGAAATATAATATTCGGTGAAAGAGGCAGTCATACTTAATTTCTTCGAATTTGTACTGAAATAGTAAAGGTTGTAAAGGTTAAGGAATGGTGCGACTCTAATACGCTTGCTATAAATATTAACAGGACCAAATTGCTTTGTTCCACTTTTCAGTGGTAATATCGTTTTCTGTAATGCTGAGCGGTCTTTTGGTGTCACAGATGTAGCGGTGTCCGCATGGTAATAGGTATCTACACCTTTTGGGTTTTTGCCAGGGTTCTCAGGCTTGGTTTTGGTCAGAATGCTTCTGAACAATGTATTGCCAGATTTAAAGCAGCTTCTAACGTTGTACATTTTTCCGATTCTCCTCAGTTTCTCCGATATTCCTTTAATATACGGTAGGACAACATGGCCTTGTTATTGATCCTTGGTTACTTCGTTGCTTTGTTTCAGAACATCTTCTAGGAATTTATCTGGGTGCCGTTCTATTTCATGCCTCTTCTTATATTGGCAAGTTCATTTTCCAGATGATCTTTGTCGCTACTTAAGGTCCTTGCTCTTTCCACGAGAGTCTACTTAATGCCTTTTCCGGCAATGTTTTGTACTTGGAATTAAAGCTGTGCTATTGTCCGGTGAGCCGAAGATTTCTTTCTATAGGCCGAAGTTTGAATGAAGTCTTCGATTCTCTCTATTTTGACGTCTGGAAACGAAAGAATGCCTTTGTCTTCCTTTTCCATGTAGGAATCCAATGATCTCTCTGAATTTATTGATATTTACTAGGGAGTTTTCGAGTTGCTGGTCCATGTTCCCTTAATATGAATGCATTGTTAACGTATTGAAGCCGAACTTTAGGTTTGCGGTTGGCTTTCCTGATAGCGAGGCTTTTAAAACATTCCATGTATGCGTTGGCGACTATCGGTGATAATATGGAGGCCTGAACATATAGGCGATCTTCTTTCGAAAGTAGGAGTTGTCTTGGCAAATTTATAGCAATTCCATTATCGCATGAGCAGGAAGGTCAATTCTCTCTTGCAGTTGGATATCCTGTTCGAGTTCTTCTCTTAGTATATTCAGCAATTCTCCTATGGGTATATTTTTTGTGTACAGGTTTTCTAAATCAGAGCCGATAAGGCGATCTTCTGGTTGTAGATTAACCTTCTTCATGATGTTGACAAAGTTCTTTCAGTTCTTTCTTTGCATGGTTTCAAAACCGGAAGCATGTATTCGACTGAGTTGTAGATTGGAGAATTCCTGGAGCAGGTTATCGGTCTTAACGGTTTCTTATAAGTATGTTTTCATCATTTTCTCAATCGAAGGAGTATCCCTTCATGATTGTCTACCTTCTAATCATTGGTCTAAAACAACAATAGCGTTTCCTTCATTTACAGGTAGGAGGATCTTTTCAGACGAATCTTTCTGTACTGCTTTAACGTGTTTGGTCCTTCCTTGCTGATGTTATTTGGTGGTTTATTTTCCTTCTTCCGTGCTTCTTTTAGTCTCCATTTGTATTCTTCTGCCTCGGGAAATTACATTCTGCCGCTGTTGAATTCGACGGAGCTTACACTGTCTACAATGGGTTATGTCTAAGGCATGGTGGCGAAGTTTAAACCTTTTCTCAAAAGGAACTCCTGGACTTCGGTGAATGGCTTACTGTTGTTAGTTTGACTTGCTGATTTCATGTTTATTAACTTTGTCCATTTCATTTGGAACTGGACTACTGTTCTCCTCCCTACAACCTGTTTGCCTCGAGCACAATTAACGTGACAGTGTCAGTATGTCAACCACAGTCGCGGCAGTATTGGGCTTGCCATATACCGATAATATTTTTCCATATCTGTATACCTATATCTTTCTCTCATCAACTCGAAACAGGTATACACTTGATAAAGGTCGGAGATATCTTACCGACAGACACGTCGTGTTTATATTAACTATTAAGACAATGGACGTCTGAAATGAAAGTAATCAATGCTGAACAACATTATTTTCTTTCAGCATTAGACATATCAGAAATGGACAATATTTTATAATTTTTTTCATGATCTTAGTTAAAAAAAGCGAAAACTCAAATTGGGACGTCATATGTAGTAAACCACATTTGGCAACGTCGCATGACGAAAAGATGTATTCCATCAGTTTAAACGCCATAATTCTTGCTCCGCGGTCGCTGACGAGTGACACTAACACACGTGTCTGTGTTACTTCACTCTGACAGCTGTCCAAATCAAAAGATTAATTATGTTATGCGCGTGCGCGAACGAACCCGAACCGCAAATTCTGTAAGCTGTCGAGAATGGGAGTTGGTAGAATTATTAAAAAAAATGGAATTGTTATTTTGAGGTGCCTCGGCCAGCTCCGGGTTCGACCTCATTCTCGCCGCCCAGAATCTCTCCATTTTTACAAAAATTACAAAGAGAAAATTCTGCAAATGATAGGGAAAAATGCCAACCAATATATTTTCACAAACTAGCCTACTCCTAGCAAGAGCCCTAAGTCCCTAATTTAACTTACCAGAGTAGCTGAAAGAGAGATTATGATTAGTCAATAGCTAAACAAAATCTACTAAGTGTTTTAACGCGCCTATCCAGGGAGTTTACCCGTGTCTCTCCCGGGAGAGAAGTTGCGCTTTACCGCCCCGTCTCACCTTAGTGCAATGGCTCGTCTTATAACGGAAGACTCACCCCAGTGATCCGGTAGGCATCACCTGGCATAGATTCCGGGACCACGCAATCTAATCCAGGCAATACGGAGCCGCTGCTTCCACCGGCGGTGGAGGCCAGGCTAGGCTGAAAGAGAAAAATTGGATTAGTAAATATAAAAGAAATATTCAAGAGTACGAATTCTTTTGTAGTGGGCTCTCACTGAGTCCCAAATTTTAACACTTCTTATTCAGTTCTGAAAAGAACTAAAGTGTCCACAGCAATCATGCGATCAACGAATTCTTTTTGGAGGGATGTTTGTTTTCTTGATATCCCTCCAAGAAACACAAGTTGAACTAGCAGAAAAATGTTGGCTGAAGATCTTCTTTCTTGAGCCTGCACACCTTCTGGAATCTTCTCTCTTCTTTGAAAACCCAATTCTTCAATATTCAGATTCGTAAAATTCTCTTTCTGGAACTTTCGATTTCACCTTCGTCGAAGGACTTTTCTGGAACACTATTTCGCCGAATTTATATTATTCTCTTTCGCCAATTATTCTCAGGAACTTTCTGGAACTCTCGTACTATCGATTTTCGATACTTTGGAACTTGTGAAATTACTAACTTTTCACTATACTTTCAATACTTTTTGTATAATTCTCTCAGCTGAGTATACGTGGCTTTTCGCTTTTTGCTAGGTAGCGGACTGGATCGCTGTTTGTTTCAATAAACGTTCTTTGCTCTTCTTGGCAGGTAGCGGACTGGAACGCTGTGTCGAGTCGCGCACAGCGCTCTATATTTATAGTTGCGGTTCGGAGGGCGTGGCCTGGCTTTAGCCAATCGCGCTCAAGAACGGCGAACAAAACTCGGTCGAGAAATTCTGACGCTCATTTCTCGACGGAAATTTCTTGGCGAATGCTGGTTTGGATTCTTTCTGAATCACTTCATTAAAAATTTTAATCAGATATTGGGTTTTCATGACAAAGCACCGTTGCCATATTAACTTTGTGATCAAATTACGTCACATGCAGTAAAAATTGTTTATTGTATATAATGAAGCATCGCCTGAAGAAAATACTTCAGTGGGTTCAATATTTCAATGTCTTCTAATATATTCAATTTCCAAAAAACTTTTAGCAAACGTGGCATTCCCCGTTACATTTATTGGTATTTTGATCATGAAGAGAATATACAAAATGTTGGTCATCATCAGTACAGTATAAACGAACGCAGGGATATGTCCAACTCAACAGATAATAAAGTATACAATGAATGAGAAAATCCCCTTTTTTGGCAAAAGTTATCATTTCCAATAATTCGAAAACAGACTAAATTATCAACAGCGAATATTTATTTTGTCAAACGCACTAAATTCGATTACGAAGTCTTCGGTAAACTTAGCCCTGCCTTGCTCCTCCTTGGTCAAATATTGGTACAGAACCACAGTACGGTATACTTCTTATATCGAACGAAAAAGAATACCTACACTTGTTTGTACACCTGCAAAGAACGATTCTGTAAATTTTTCTTTTGGGATCAATATAAGCACTTAACAACCGATCACTAATTGTACTAACGCACAAATAAAATTCCAACAAGCTCTTTGAAAACAGAATATGTATATTCGTGCTCACGTTTCTGTTCTGTTATGCCTAACGTAAGGTAATCGGTGAAATTACCTTTTAATTGGCTTCATGTTAATGCTGATTGAAGTAGATGTGCGTGTTTCTTGTATCTGAAAATAAACTTAACTTTTATTCAACATCAAAGAAAGGTTTGAACATCCTGGAAACAACTTTTCAAATTGTATGCGACTAGGTAAAAATGCATGCTTTCAAGAAAATCCGACCTCGAAATAAGCAGCATACATTTTTTTTCCTGAACTTTGCCAGTGTAATCTATCTTGTTGTCAAAAAATAATCAAAACGGTGTTTCGCTTATAGCTTGTGTATACATTTCCATAGTTACGACAATCACGGTAAATATAGAAACATCAGTTTGACGGTTCAACTCTTCAACTGACATTGATTACACAAGATGAACCGTTCTTGCAATACGCATTTAGTCCTTAATATAATATATTCGTGAAATTTTTCTGATCGAATATCTCTTCAAAATGCAGAATTTCCAAAATACTTTCGCCTTGCCAGGCACTCAAACTGTGTTGCTTTACAAAACACCACTCGAATAAGCTCTCGAGGTGTTTCCAAGCAACACTGTTTTCGTGCCAGCAAGGCGAAAGTATTTTTCGAAAATTCTGCATTATGTCGGGATATTACTACCGACTATTTCACGCACTAGTCAAATGAACAAATCAGAAGCTCTATTCAAGCTCGGATTATCGATGGCCACGTTTACACCGTGCGCGAATTTAGTACTTTGACCAAGTTGAACAAACCAAATTCAGGCCAGGAGAAAAAGTAACTGCCTATTTACACCACGTTTTACTGTGTCACCAGGCGGGAGCTGTTGGCCGTGGTTAATGGAGTAGAGCACTTCTACAAGTACGTGTATGGACAAGAATCCTACTAAGAACTGACCATGCAAGCTCTCAAATGACTCCTACAGTTCAAGAATCCCGAGGGTCAAGTGGCACATTGGATTGAGAGGCTCCAGGAATTCGACTTTGACATCAAGCATCGAGCGGGAACCACCAATGGGCCTCGAACAAGTTCTAAGTACAATGTGGGCAGCCCATTTGAAAGGATCGCCCGTTTCCCCAATCTGATCACGGGAAAAAGTACATCCTTGTGGCGATGGACTACTTCAGCAAGTGGGCTGAAGCCCATGCCATGCCCAACCAAGAAGCCATCACTGTTGCCGACGTCTTGGTGAAGGGGTGGATTTGTCGATTTTGCGTTCCGTTGGAGCTGCATTCGGATCAGGGCAGAAATTTTGAGTCGAACCTGTTCCAGGAAATGCGTCAGATGTTGAACATCCGAAAGACGAGAACCACAGCTCGACATCCGCAGTCAGATGGAATAGGGTAGCGGATGAATAAGACGGTAAACCGCCACATGTCCAAGGTATTCTCTGACCACCAGAAAGATTGGAACCTGTATCTCCATTAGTTCCTGACGGCCTATCGTTCCGCAGTTCATGAGTCAACCGGCCTGATCCCTGCTAGTGTTATTATGGGCCGAGAGCTGCGACTTCCATGTGACCTGAAGTTTGGGAAGCCACCAGGACAAGACACTGCGGGAGATGACTACGTCGGCAAACTACGACAGAGAATGGACGACATCCACGAACGTGTCCGTTTGAACATCCAGAGTGCCAGCGACAGAATGAAGGAGACCTACGACATCAAGACCGATGCTGGTGGATATCAGACAGGTGACCTAGTTTGGCTGTACAACCCTAAACGTCGCCGGGGCCTATCACCGAAGCTTCGGAACTCGTAGAAAGGTCCATATAATGAAAAGGTTAAACTACCTTGTCTATCGAATACATAAGCCACCACGAGGAGAACCTAGGGTAGTCCACTTCAATAGGTTGTGCCCTTACGCCGGAAACTACGACCAAGTCCGCACCGTTAGACCACCGGAGGATGAAATGACGTTTCAGAGGTTCATGTCCCTGTTCTCAAACGGACAGACAGTTCAACATGGGGTAACCCGAGAGGAGCCACGAGACCCTTTCAAGGTGCCTGCCAACTACGCCTTAGTTCACTATGGGGCAGAAGATCCGTAGTATTCTCCAAGAAGTTCGGTCGACTCCAGGAACTGCGGGAACAGAACCCAGAAGTTGGAGGGGTGTTACAGATGAGGAAGGGCCACAGAAATATCTACTAACTGGTTACCAAGAAGCATTCCCGAGATAAACCGTCTTATGAAGATGTCTGGAAGAGCCTCACCAGATTAAGAGATACGATGCTGGACCAGAATCTTGTGGACCTGGCAATCGCAAAATTGGCCTGTGGTATTGATGGACTGGACTGGAGAATTATAAGGAGCATGTTGGAGGCAGTATTCAGATCCAGCGGCGTCAAGATTCTGGTGTGCTGCAACCATCTTGCTCGACCCAACTTGAAGACTGTGGAGTGCTACTTCCATCGAACGTCTAGGTACAGATATGGAGAATCTTGCAGATATCTTCACACTCCAAGAATGACGTTTCGGGACGAAACGTCTTTAATAAGAGGGCAATGTAACGATTTCGAGACCAGCCTCGAGACCGGCCCCGATCATCTCATTACGCATTCTCCTCATTAAGAGGGCAATGTAACGATTTCGAGACCAGCCTCGAGACCGGCACTGATAATCTCATTACGCATTCACCTCATTAAATATGCGCACCCCAAGTGTAAACATTCCTGAGCTCGCAAACACATGAGTCACGCGAGGAAGAGACGCGAACTTTCTAAACGAAGTTTCTAGGGATATCTAAGAAGTCGCCGGATAGACTCGATTGGTCGAGAACTGTAAACGCGAGTATATAAGCCGCTGGATAGCAGATGGCAGAATAGTCATAGATAGACAGTCACAGAGAGTTACAAATACAGTTCTAGAGTTCGCAGATAGATAGCCACAGTAGAAATAAATTGAAATAGTGAAGTCTATGTGTTAGTCGAATAATTGTTTAAGTAGTTTTTAAATAAATTAGAAAAATTAGGTTAGTGCAGTTTTACTACAGTAAATTAGAAAAATTATCCATTCGAGGTTATGTTGCTAGAAAAATGGATATAAGGATGCTATATATTAGAACTGAGACGTAGAGCGTAGCAAGAATTCAAACAAAATTTTTCATTTTGCTGGAAAGCTATACCATCTTGGTCATCTAACAATTTTGGTCTGGTATGCAACAACTTTCGATACCAAACTAAGCTGATTACTTGACCAAGCGTACTGTTCACACCAAGGTGACTAAGGGTATTTGATTAGAATAAAGTCATTACTCAGCTTACCAAGAGACGGTATACATGTGGCCAATAACCCTATAAACTTGTCTTGACTCTGATTGGCCTATGGTGTTTTCAGATTTATGTATGTGACAGCTAAACGTCAAATAATATAAAAACCACTCTATGCACGCATTTAAAAACGAGCAGATTACTGCTTTAATTAAATATACATATTTCGTTCGATGCCAAGGTTTAAGCTTATTAAGTTCTCAGACCATTTTCTTAACTTTTTTGCTAATTTCCTCTAAAATTCTGCCGAATATCAGATTTTCCATCTTCTACTTTGTGAAATAATCTAATACAATTCTTAATCGAATTTATCTCATAAGTCTGTCTTTTATTTCGGAATTCAACTGAATTGGTTTAAGAAAGCAGAATATAGAAACGAGAAGGCACAATTTTTCAAACGTGGAAAACGTATTGATCATATGAAGATATTCTTCGGTGTACTCAACTGAAATTCAAACTTTTATCGAATATACAGAGCTATTCAACTTTGAGTCTATGCATGGAGATCTCGGTGACGGTAAAAGATAGAAGGGTGGTTAAATGGGGGCAAAGTTGCGTATTCCAGAGATCAATTACGTGACACAAAAATATCTGATCTAGCTTCTTTGGGTCTGGAGTTATACAGGAAAAGTCGAAAATTTCGAAATTATATTTTTGCCTATATCTTTCTATTTTATAAAGATTTTTTGAATCTGTTGGCACTTTGCCATAGCAAATTTTTGTAGAATCTCCAAGTTTGTACAAGTACTTAATAAACACATTCACATGTCTGAAATACATTCACTTGAATAAATATTGATTCATCACAAATTAAGAAGCTACCCATATTTTACCAGATCTAGAAACGATCTCAGAACCCCTTTTCATAGGTTGGAAAAGACACAACAATAAACAAATAAATTTCTGGGGACCAAAACTGTATAAAAACCACTATCGACAGTAAGGAACAAAACAGAAAAGGGCTTCAGCGTAGGAGTGAAATCACACTCACTAAACATGAATAAAATAGAAAAGAATAGATTTATTTGACCAAGTTACAAATATATTTTTGGCAAGTCAGTGTAGTACAGATTAAAAAAGGTTTAAAACGACATCAAAAGAGTTAAAACAACATATAAATAATGAACAATAATAAAAGTGTATAAACATACTAAAAATATACTAAAACTAAAAAATAATGAAAAGTGGCATAATTTTTTTGTTTTAAGGGGGTCAAGAGGCTATGCTGTTGAGACAGAAGGGGGTACTCAAATACTCTTCAATTGAATAAAAACAGTGGCTAAGAATGTGTCGTTTCAGTTTCGTTTTGAGACAATTCCAAGTCATAGTCTTAAACTCGTCCGGGAAAAAGTTATAAAGTCTGACATTCAGTGAATTCATCTTGGTTTTATTGAGTCTGAAGCGGGGAGGCCTAAAATCTGTGGCTCCGAGATTTTGGTAATTGTGAAAATCAGTATTGGATGAAAATGAACTTTTATTTTTGTGTACCTCTAACACTGTTGTGAAAATAAATAATGAGGGAACAGGCATAGTAGATAAATCTCTGAAGATATTTTGACAGTGATCCCTGTAACCAGCATTGGCGATAACTGTAACTGCTTTCTTCTGCATCTTGAAAACCCAAACAGCGTGACAAGAATTCCCCCATAAGAGAATGCTATAATTTATATGAGCATGAAAAAATGAAAAATAACAGGTTCGAACTATGTTGAAACAAATAAAGCGAACTTGACAGTCTATTACATAGTTGATCAATATGGGCTGACCAAGTCAGTTTGTCATCTATGATAACTCCAAGAAGTTTTACACTGTTGCCATTACCTGCATTTTTCGTGGAGAAAATAAGTTCTTGTGTTTTGTCATTGTTCAATTTAAGATTGTTGGCACTGAACCAGCTTTGTGCATTTTCGAGAGAACATGTCATACGTAACAAAAGACTTTCTGCGTCGGAGGCAGTATTGAGCGAAGTTGTGTCGTCAGCATATGCCACATATTTATTCGGTAACATAGAATGAAATAAATCGTTTATATAAATGATGAATAGGGAAGGGCCCAGGACAGATCCCTGAGGTACCCCATATGAAATATTTTGAAACTCAGAACAAGTTTCATTTATATATACTGCTTGCTTCCTGTTGCATAAGTAGGACTGGAATAGATCAAGTCGTATGCCCCTAACACCATAGTGGTTCAGTTTGTCAATGAGGACACTGTGAGAGACAGTCGAATGCTTTCGACAGATCGCATAAAGTAATACCAACTTCCATGCCATTTTCAAAACCCTCGACTATATCGGTAACAATCTTGAAAACAGCTTGGGTTGTGCTACATGTGCTGTTACTCCATTGAAAAATGTTTAAATAGTTTCAAAGACTTACATTTATTGGGAGCTTTATGTTCGTTATCGCTTGACTGATATGTCATATGCATCACAAATAATATATTTTCATTCCATTTTATGTTTTTTAAAATCGTGACGTTGATTGTAAAATATCATTTACAATGAATAAACTTATTTTATCTTATCTTACTTTGGAATACATTGCCTCAGAGGTATCCTTAGAAGCATCCATCAAACAATAGAAAAAGAATACCTACTAGTTCCTATCTAGTTATTTTCTCTGAGCAGAGCTTTCTCTCTTGAGAACCTGAAAAAGTACAAAGCAATACTTTCTGTAATATATATGGGTTGGGGAAATCGATGTGATCTTAACAAACCATCCATTTGAAATAGTATATTTTTCAACAAGAGATGAAAACACTGTTTTTTTTGGTGAGGTGAGGGTTTGTACACGAGCGAAGCGGTGCGGAGCGAGTGTGGCAATCTCACGAACGAAAAAAACGTATTTCATCTCAAGTATGTAATGCAATTTTTTCGACGATAGAGATGTTGTTTATAAAATAATGGAATTTTGCTATCAAAGTTCATATTAATTATAATTAAAGAGAGAAGTTCAAATATAATCGTGAAAATGTGTACAAACTGTCAAACGAAGTGACGATCGTTTGCTGATTAAGTGCCAAGTAGTCTAATCTAACTGTCATTAGCCTCAAAAATCCATTAAATGGTATTTAGTATATTTCCATCGGGTCGCATGATAATGTTCATTTGCTTCATTTTCATCTCTAGAGTGAAAAACTATCACTTTCATTTAGGGTATCCGGTTGAAAAACGATCATAATTATATACATGAGTAGAAAAAATTGATGTTCGGTGTTTGAACGGATTCAGTGAAGAGCCATTATCTTCAGTCAAACTCAATTATCTCTTTATCATAATTATCCTATGCAAATATAGGGATAACAATATCAAAGAGTAATCGTAATTACCAACTCCAAAAGTGATTGTTATTGCTAGAAATTACGTTTTCAATGCTTGCTTAGGACAACAATAAACAATAGATCAAACTGAGCCTAATCCCTCAATTGAAACTATTTGCAATCTAACCGACCAGAGCCGACTCTGTAGAAATTTTGCACATTTTGCCGTCGTCATCGACGTAGACCAATAGAATATAAATATGGCAAATGGCTAATCATCATTATAACAGCAGAACCAAGTATTTATCGGGTTCACGCTCCGTTTAAGAATCGGCGCCATGGCTATCTGCGATGGAAGACCTGTTCGACCCCGGAGTTGACCCTTGCGACTGCCAAACAGCTGCACACATGTCTCTTTCTCAATACTGTCATTCAGTGCTACTGATTTTTAATTGCCACTGATGGGATAAAATTAAAATTGTTGTTTACTTCGAACAATATTATAATTGGGTCAATGTATAAGTTCAAATTTGCTAAAAAACAAGCTTCGCTGCCCCCGATGGTGATTTTCATTCAGAATTAATAACAGATATAAATCGCGAGATCGGGTATCAAGAACTCTGAAATAGTCCCTCTACCGGATGATTCAGCTAAGTATTCGCGGACTTGTAACTTTCTCATTTGTAGAAAAAACCATGAAGTCCCTCATACATTAAAAGCCATTGAGTGAAATGTTGTTACCTGTCAAAGATTTTCAGGTCAATTTATTTTTTTAATGAATTATTATAGAGGCTATTTCTGAGTTCAACCATATATAAAACTTCAAACATTCCATTCATAATAACGTCGAGAAAATAATTATTCTGAAATTGAACTGAATATTTTTTGTACATTGTTAAAATTATCAGTCATTTATTATATACGGATGTTTGGAA
Organism: Chrysolina americana; assembly: GCA_958502065.1. Taxonomy (NCBI): domain Eukaryota; kingdom Metazoa; phylum Arthropoda; class Insecta; order Coleoptera; family Chrysomelidae; genus Chrysolina; species Chrysolina americana. The sequence continues at coordinate 46,473,976 of OY293416.1, forward strand.
AATGGAACGTCATGAAAAATACCATATTTTTCAACAAGAGATGAAAATAATGTTTTTTTCGTGAGGTAAGTTTGTCCACGAACGAAGCGGAACAATCTCACAAACGAAAAAAACCTGTTTCATCTCGAGTATGAAATGCTACTTTTTCTGCGATAAATAAATTACTGGAATTTTGCTATATCAGAGTCCATATTTGTTAATTATAGATATAGAAAGAAAGTGAAATATAATCGTGATAATGTTTATAGTGCCAAGTAGTGAAATTAATTAGTGTCAAAAATCCATTAAATTGTTTTTATTATATTCCTATCGGGCCGCATGATAATGTTCATTAGCTTCATTTTCATCTCTAGATTGAAAAATTATCACTTTCATGTAGGGTATGCGGTTGAAAATTTATCATTTTCATATACATGTGTAGAGAAACGTTGTTAATTGTTCTTCTGAAAAAATGGAACAGCAAAAAGGAAATACAAAGTGATTAAAAAACAAATAGTACGCGAGCCCTCGTACAAAATCGGAAGTGATAACCAGCAAGTTGTAACTTTGTATACTGTTACTGTAGTGTGACGAGTCTGACAAGATATAGCAGAGACAAACCTTGAAAGTGATGTTTTCCTTTGTCGCCAAATCGACATCTTTGGAGCGTCAGACTGCTGAAGATCCTTATTAATTTTGTCGAACAATGGTGCCATTGAAAATTCCTTTTTTTCAAAAATTTTCCCTTATCCGTCTAAATTAATTTGAAGAAAATATGTTCGTCTTGCAGAATTTTGATTACCTACTATGAATTTGAAAAAATCATTTCTTCTATGATCGTCACTTGCCCTTAAATTCTGAACTAATGAGAATGAATACGGATGATCTTTTCAATTTTTAGAATCCTCCGAATACTAATCACAGGTATTCCCGAATTTCTTTTTGCACCTACTAAGGAATATTCTGGAAATGCTTTGAAGTATGCCAAGATTGTAACTTAATTTTCTTCATTATCTACGACGGATTCACTTTTCTCTTGCTCTTTCACCTTGTGTTTTACAATTGATCTTTCCGGATATAGCGAACGGAAGGTTTCACAAGCTCTTTTAATAAACCTTCTTCCATTTCCCCTATACCTATTATTAATAAATTTCATTTAGATTTGAGGTTGTATGCATAAACTCCCTCAATTTTTTTATCATAGAATCTACTGGCATGAGCAAAAATGAAGTTGCTTTAGGAAAAAAATTATTCACAAATTCGGCCCCAATTTTTGAGCACATCGTATAATTTTCTTGAAAAGTTTCCAAAGATTTAGGAAGCTTCAAGTTTCATTCAGGCAACTTCTGTCAATTTCTTTGACCTATCAATCTTTGTTTCCAAAAATTAAACTTTGTGGAGATTTTCAAAAAAATTTAAATAACTGGAGCCCTCTAGACACATTATGTTTCGCAAATTCATCGTAGATTTAAAAAATGCACTGAAAATAGGGTATTCCGTAGAATATGAGACGGGTAATGCCGATCTGATTGGGAACAGGAATAAGCCCATTATGCAAATATATTTAGTTGTGTAGGAATTTAGTTTCTTATTTAAATGAAATATGGATGTTCAATGTGAAATTATCTGTTAATTCTTGTACAAAAAGGTAACCCCATCATAAAACTGTTTTCGAATTGTTTGAATTTGTACATATTGCAAGGTGTGAAAATTCTTGGTTGCTTATTTTTTATAAATAATTATATATTTCTCTCAGAAATCGGTAAATTATGATGAAATTTCGAAAGTAATTAGCTCAGTTGTTCTATACTTCTGCTCAATTCCAGATATCGAAAAACCGAAAACAAAAAATTTAAAACATCTCTGAATAATGAATTTAATTAGCATACAAACTACGTTAATAATTTGTTGATGAATTGCTAAGCATGAGTAATGCTTCAATATCTGTTTCATGAAATTCCTCTAGTAGTACGTACGATTACACACAATACATTTGAAATTTTATCCACATGTATTTGAAACAGAGGACATTAGCAACTTCTAACAATCACCACTTACTCGCACTCATTTAACCAGAATTACCTTGAAACTCTTGACATTTTCGATAACGAACTCCATCTTTTGTATAAAATATATTGAGGATATGTATTAGCACATTAGCACAAGAGCAAAATATCCGACAAATAATTCCCAATAATGAACAAACGCAGAAACATAAATTAATAGAATCGTATTATACTGAAACAGTACTTTGGCGACAATACAATTGTCAACAGTAAATATAGCAAATCTATCAGAAATCACAATTCTATTACATTAAAATGGAAACTGCACTCTGTTATAACAGTAAAAATATAAACAAGTAATACAAAGTGTTTTGAAATTATCCGAAAGTTATTCCATCTCAATGGTTTATTAACAGAATAAGCAGAAGTGTAACTACCCAGATTCGGAATTGATCAAATCCGGATTTCATCAGACTGAATTCTATAGACCGTGAATCCATTATAATCATGCGCCGTCAGAGAAAACGCATCTTGTGCGTGGCGCTGTTGCCAGCCTGCATAGTAATGATAGTAGAGATTGAAAATCATTTTGTTTCGTCAATAAATTGAATTCAACAGTCACTTTTGTGTAGTCACAATTTGACAGAGTTGTTATCAATGGATGTTTTGGTTTGATTTGTTTATATGAGTCTAGTCCTGTGATGAACTGGAATTGATTATTAAATTCAATAATCCATTCAGCAGAAGTCTCCCAATGAGAATTTTCAAGAAAGAGTAGCTTGGAGTAGCTTCTGAAGTAATCTGATAGACCACGAAAATTCATGTTGCAATTAAACCCATTTATAAAGTCAGTTGAGGTTCAGTTTAGTAATAAATAAAAGGCTTTCAATTGAAAAGCGGCTCATAGACAAAAGTCTCCTCTAATTTCGAGTTTTAAAAGCAAATTTCTCTATACTTAACGACGCCGACGAATGGAAATTCCTTAGACACCTATGCCTATGAGTTGTTGTACCAAGAGTAATACAATAATTTTCATCTATGTTCCTACTATACCATTTTCTAATAATGACGAACACAACTCTTGTTGCATATGATTTTCTTTTATGAGCCTCAAAACAAGACAGCTCATCGAAAAATAAAACCTTGCGGCTACAATGAACGTTCCAAATATATTCTAATTAAAATAATTCAGTCATCTTCTTTAAAATTGATACTCTTTGTCTCATTGAATACCATATTATCTTTCCTTGGCAAATTTATTATTCACAATAATATCGAATTAACAGTATATTGCATTGAAAAATACCCCAATTTACTTCTCAATTGCAAGCGCCGGCAACACTGTACTTGGCTCAGTCTAACAGAATACGTTTCTCTGCCTTCACTATTTGATTATCGGTTGACGGATGTCCAATTTGTGGGTATTTCAAGATGTTGGTTTCGTGAAACATCACTCGGAGAATGTATGAATTTGAGAATTTCTATTACTTCAAAATCCAATTCTGCTGCGATTGATTTATTTGAAAATCTCAGTGGAATCATTTAAATATATGCCAAAGTATAGAAAAAACGGATTGATATGGTGGAGTTTTACTTTTTGCAGTTGGGAAAAGTATGGATTAAAGTAAAGTCTATTAGTATCTTCATTTGATAATTTCACTCGCTATATGAAACTCGCATATCCTGCGATATGAGAACTAATAAAAACGGAGCTTCACTGAGAGTTCACAGTTCCTTCCTTTTGAGCCGGTGATACCACGTCGTCATGGGCAACTACGAAGGATATATCTTGCTAGCAAGGATGACATTATAAATGTCAGTCTGGCAGCTTTTATTCATTGAACTGAAATGAACAAGAATATACGTTTTCCTAACTTCGTTAGCTCTTGAAATTATCTCAATAAATACAACCCGTGCTCACAATACTATCGTTAATTCTGTCAAAAATCTTAAACTCGATCAAATTGCTTGGAGGTAACACCACTCGTCCTAGCGGACTCGTGGTGTTACCAAGCACTTTGATTTTTTTGATTTCCGACAGAATTACTATCGATAGTATTGCGAGCACTCGTGGTATTACCCCCGATAATGTTCGGTCAGACAATATGTGTGTCCCCTATTGGTTCTAACAACGAAATTTTTCTCCTTCATCCTGGGATACCCTGTATATTTGATTCACTACGTTTCAACTCCACAACGGTCCTTACTGTCTATGAAATATCATTTCTGAGAGATTTGGTGTCTTGTATTACATTTAATAAAAAACGTGTGATGCCATGCACGAGACCAGTGACTTTGCTGGGAATCGAACCCTGTGCTTGAGAGGCGAGGGCTCTACCATCACGACCACCACGGCCCATATATAAGATGATAGAAAATACCATTTTGATACTGCTAGGACCAGGCTTGATGACTATCAATCTACACGTTAAGTTGCTAAAGTTTCTAATGACTATGACGAATTTCCCCTTATCCCCCAAAAAAATCCACTAAGTGGAACACTTGAGGCAGATTTCTGATTGAAAACAACTACTTCCCTGGCTGATATCACGATGTACATCAACGTTCAATATGCAAGTGCTTCTTGTAATCCTACAGCAAAGATTATCCTTCATCAGGTTGAAGATGAACACACGCAGACATGTTTCAAGGTTCTTGCCTCTCGTCAGTGCTAGGATAGTTGACAATACCTCAGTTGACTGTGTCCCAACAAACTGAACAAATAGTCATGTATATTTATAGTATCAACTAGATAAAAATGAAGCTGCCGCCCATAGTCAATTGGCTGCAGCGCCACCTGCGGGCAAACGCAAGAAGCAGTCCTCTCGGAAGTAGTCTCCGTGAAGAGCCACTTAAACATTTGCCAGTTGAGGTTATTTAGACAGTTTCATTTATATATGATACTTTACAAAAAACCTAATGCTTTTTATCCGAAACTTTCAGATGTGAAGAGAGTATGTTTAAATCAGCATTTATAACGCTGTCAACAACAAAAATAACTGACAGCAGAGCAGCTTAAAATACTCAAAAGTCATAGGTACTAGAGAAATCAAAAAGAGGGTACGTACTAATTCAGATTATTTAACACCTCCCAATTGGTAAATAACCGGTAATCAGTAGGTAAACATACTTTGCTACAAGGGTTATCAAACATTTACATTTACTCTACCTGTACTCTTTCCTTTGGGCGGCGACTATTCAATAGTTACAACACTTCATTAGCTGGAGGCAAATATATCCAATACGCTATGGTCTGGTGGATTCGACCGGTGGAAAGGCAACTCCAATGTCGTCTGTTATGACTGACCGATCTCTCGGACGAAGAGCTAGAACCCAAAAACCAATCTGCAGGTGTTTAGTTTGTTGGAATCAAACAAATTTCTGCCGTTCGTCTACAAGAAGGGCACTTGTGTCCTTCAGGGACATTGCACCTGTTATATTCAATATCGGACGCAGCATTAGTCAGAAAAGAGATTAATAAATCGAACAAAGTTAGAAGTGTGTATACGGAGAGGATCAAATAAATGAAAAAAAATAATTCCGACTACGGTCGAAAATACCCTTCTCTCCTACAAAGTGAAAAAATTAATAAAACATCTGACAGAAAACAACTAGTTTCCCATACGGACATTGAATTACATATGTCATCCATTTGTGCAATGTTCCTCAGGGAGAACAAATTGCAAGTGCTGATTGTAATGAAGCCTTTGAATATTATCCTTCATTTTGTTGGAAATGACCACCTGTATACATGGCTACATTCTTAGGCAAATACTATAAAGCTTTCGAATTTTATTGTTCGTTTTGTTGAACAAGACGACAGTACTGTTTTCTGACCTATCCTAGCAATGATGAGAGGTGATTCTTTTATTTCCAACAGAACGAAGGACACTATTCAATGGCTTTATTACAATAAGCACTTGCAATATATCCTCCTCGAGGAACATTGCACAAATGTATGAAAGATGTGATTCAATGTCCGTATGGGGAAGTAGTTGTTTTCTGCCAGAAATTCGCCTCATTTTTCCACTTTGTGGGAATGTGTGGAGAGAAGGGTATTTTCAACTATAATCGAAATTTTATTTTTTCATTAAGGAATTATTTGTCTTGAATCCCACCTTATAGAAAGGGATATTTCGATGTCGAAATCTCATGAGTACCTACCTCTAATCATTTGAACAATGACCTTGTGAGAACATATAAGTGGGTTCTGATAATTTCATATGCCATAATTGAAAGAGGTAGCATATGTACTATTCACTCAGTCATACTACTTTTTTATTTTATTATAAAGAGTGCGGGGCGATAGTATGTCTGAGTCCGATTGCTCGTGTTTTGTTATAGCTAGTTAGACGATTCAAAAACCAAAATAAAATAGATAGAAGTGTATGTAAACAGATGGCTACCGAATATACAGTGAGAACAAACAAAATCCTGAGGGCCATTTATATTAAAGCATTATTTTCAAATATTTCAGTGATCTTCATCCACCCCTATACAATAATATTGACTTTCCTCCCAACCACTTGAGGGCTAAGCCAAAAAAGCCAAAAAAATCACTGTAGTCACGATTATAGAATTTGAAAGAAAATAAGTAATTTGATAGACAAATGTGTGATATTTCTGATTCATTCTCATACCTTCGAATTATACAAGGTGGCAAAATATATTTTGCAATTCGGAACTTCTGAATTGAATTTTAGCATTTTTTCCAATAGAGGTATTTTCTGACTAATTCATGTAGGATTAGATCACATATTTTTATGTATGTTCTTCCTTTGGCTATATGAAGCCGTTTTCGATTTATTGAATTTTGAGAAATTGTATTCTCTTCCAGATAAATATTTCAAGATAAAAAATTTAAAAAATCCAACAACACTTCCATGACTTCAAATCTAAGTATTTTTTGACGCTAAAACAAGTAACATTTTTTGATATTTTCCAAAATAAGGGTACTGTTGGTGCATTTTCAGATGTATAGGGGATACACTAACACGTGTACAACTTTTTGTCAACAAATTCATAATAATGAAGTTTCCCATTTGATGTATACTTTGAGGATGACACTGTACATTATTTTAGTTTCCTATAATGGATGATATTAATTGAACAAAAATCTTTTTTCAATAATCATTTGTATCAACAAAGAAGTAGTGACAATGGCCTGATGATTCCTAGATATCATTGAAATAATATCACTATGAGGTAACGTGATAGAAATCGTTTTCAGAGACGACTATTCAAAATACGGAGTAAATTATATTCAATGCTCCAACACCGGAAATTCTAAGAGTAGTGAAATCTTTATCTGCGAAAAAAATTTGCATTTAGGTGGTTTCGATAGGAAAAAGTTGTGTTTTGGAACCAGTTGAGGACGGCACTTCAAACATTTAATGGACTAATACCTATCTGTGATTTTTATCCATTTGTGATTTCTGCTTATCGGTGTTCCATTTTATTCAACCGTTTTCGATTCATCACTGAATTTTGAAAATGTTTATTTGCTTGCTCATTTTCACTGATATTCCTGGGATTTCAGTTTCGTTATTTTTATTTCTCATTATTTCATTAGTTTTTTTGTTAATGCGTGTTTTGCATATGCAGTGCCTTCCCAAAAGTACGCACTTGATTATGAGCCAAGAGGAATCTACCATTATTTTGGAAAATATCGAAACATGTTATTTGTGTGAGTTGAAAAACATCTAGATTTGAAAATGAATTGTGCTAATATACATGACAATATGTTCAAAATAAATTATTTCTCCCTGAAGATTTTTCTCGGGTCGATCTGTATATTCAGCAGTAATTTCATAAAACTCAAGAAATCGCGCGGGCTTTGACTGTTGCCTCACCCTTCATAACTAATATAATTTTTGTTGGTCAAGGTTAACCAAGTGTTCTCGCTTATATATATATATATATATATATATATATATATATATATATATATATATATATATATATATATGTACATCAATTCAACTCCTTAGAATATTAACATAATTTTCATTCTGAAACCATATATTTGTGACACTAATGATACTGCAATTTCGTACATTCTCAAACTATTTATTATGCCAGTAGTGCAAAAATACAGGAAGTTTTATTTCTAATATTTCATAGTGATTTCTAACTGCGTAGTAACCATTCATCGTTTTATTGAATATTTTAAATCTACTAATTTTCAAGTGGTATTTAAACTGAAGATTACTTTGCATTGAGTATTTGATGAATGAAATAGGTAGTTTCTTTTATTCATTTTCAAAAGCTCCTACTTATTGCATTCAGCTGCTCTAAGAGAAATGGAAAATATGAGATTATGTCGGTATACCTACTAAGGAGACTTAGGTATACTTCGATTACCTGTACTTATGTATTATCTTTATAGTGATTTTTCATAGAATTTTAGTTTCTTAAATTTTCAATCACTACATAGAGGACCTCAGGTTAATTAAGAAGGTTTTTGGGTTTCAATTAGATGTTTTCAAAATGAATTATTTCATTAACAAGCATAAAGTAACCGATATTTTTGGGGATATCAGATGAATTTATATTAAAAGTACAATTTTGAAAAAGTTACCGAAGCTAAAGACTCATTAAATAGTTGCCATAAATATAACATTAATTTGACAGTGCTGTAAGTCGCATTGAGTGGCAACACTTTTATGTATTCAACACAGAAATATTTTCATTTGGATTAGACAACAAACAACAAATTTGGATGAATAAATCTCTACAAAAATTCTTTTAAAAGCCAATAGAAAATTGTCAAAAATACCGATTTCTAACTTGTGCCGAGGATACCAAATGAAAAACGTACCTATATAAGTTAGTGAACTTGAATTTTCGAGAACAATGTATTGTTACGTTTTTGGCCTTGAATGAGTGTATACCTGTATAGGATAACTACCTCATTATTCAACTGTCAAATTTCGCCAATGAATTCCTTATACAAGAAAATTCAACTTATAGAACAGCTACGAAATTCGAGACTATAGTATAAAAATATTCGAGAATTAGAACTAGAACAAGAATTAGTGTTTCTAGATTCTAGATGGTTCTTTGGGCATTTTCAGAAGATTTCAAAAGGGATGCGCCAAGTACCTTCCAGCACCATCGTGCGAAATTATCATTAGCTCAAATATTGATTCATATATTGATACAAAATTTCCACACAATCCCTCACAGGTAAATGTTCAACTTTGAAAATTTTGACAAACTCCTTAGATTTGCTATATATATATATATATGTACATCAATTCAACTCCTTAGAATATTAACATAATTTTCATTCTGAAACCATTCAATGATCTCGAATATCAGAATGACGCATATAAAAAGTTTCATGACCAACTCCGAAATCCGTTACAATTTATGATTTATAACATACTCTTTCTGATATCTTTTCAATTGAATCGAAATGAACGTTGAACTGTGATGCAGACAATGTGGGTACATAAAGTGATCCCTTCTCGTGGTAATAACATCAGTCTATTGTGTATGATTTCATTATTCTCTCTCAGGAAAGTCTGGGTGATAAATTTTTTATTAATATTAACCTCATTAATATAAATCTTTATCGTCATCTGATTCATTTCGACTTCTTATCTGTTTTTTATTCTCGTCCTGTTTTAAATTTATCTTTATTGATTAATGGGGTCATAACACGGTAACCTAAAAGGGGTTGAAAAAGTGACATGTTTATACCACACCGAAATACGATACAGTTTTAAATCCTTGATATGACTTGTCTCGTATGACATGAGATATACATTTTGTTTCTTCCACCTTCTTTGGTTAGGCCTTATAGAGGATACAGAGAATTTGATACAGAGTGAAAACAGTTTCATCAAAATCTGTGAATACCTACATACTTTTATGATAAATGTTACTTTTCTTCTGGTGTTACGTTTCCAGAATAGGAAACCAACAAAAGAATATTAGTAGGTACTTAAAAATAACTCTTTGGTCTATGGAAACCATTTCAAAGAACTTCAATACTCCACTCGACACTGAATATGCTTTATGTCTGTTTAATTCGCTACAACAATTTGTAGGAAAGTTATTGAAACGTCTGAAATTACTCTGCATAATATACCATTGCACAAATGACTAATACACTGCTAGGAAAATTGTGTGTTGAGAACATTTATTTTGCTTTTACTGATTGTCAGAGAAACAACAATTAACGATTAGTATATTTTTATGAGAACTGCATTGATATTCAGAACTGGGGCGATATTATCATATTCACAGTACGAAGTAGTCGTGGTGTTAGAGCATTTCCTTCCCACCCAGGCGTCGTGGGTTCGATCCCCACCGCCTGCCGATGAGCTAGAGTGGTTCGAAATCTACTTTCATTCAAGCTGTAGGTCCCGGATCTCATTGGCTCGCACAATATCTGCTTTTGAGGGGTTTTCTCCGATAACATGGGTGATTCGTAACAACAAAGGACCCCGCACGAAAACACATGTAAAATTGGCTCTCGGTCAAATTGGCTAAAATTTTATTATGTTAGAGTGGGACGGGCACTTAGAAAAATTTGCAAGTTTAAATGATTTTGTATGTGTCGTTCCTGAGATATAAGCAGCCAAAGTTCGAAAAAACGTCGGATTGGGTATATAGGGTTGACAAAGGAAAAAACTGTTTTGTTAGAGAATTCCCTAACTTTTTGTTCAATCGACAGTGCCAATAGATACTTTTTTTGTATTCAAAAACGATCTGTCAATTGTTTTCAGTATAAGTGTATAATCCAAAATATTAAAAATTCGTATTTCAAACAGAGAGTCATGAAGAAACAAAACATGTTTTTATCGCCTAGACTAGACTGAAACTATGATATTCTATCAAAATATAAATTGTTGGTTCGGGACGAGTGTAAGAGAAAAAATCCTGAAAAACTATTTTTTTGACTACCTACCCCGTATATACCCTAATGTACTTTCATTAATAACGTTATAATTGGACATGTTAACGAGTTCTGATAAAAACATTTTTATCCTGAATTTGTCTTATTTCGACTAACAAAACAGTTTTTCCTTTGCCCTACCCAACTCCGACGTTTTTTCGAACTTTGGCTGCTTATATCTCAGAAACGACACATACAAAATAATTTAAACTCACACATTTTCCTAATCACCCATCCCACTATGACACAATAAAATTTCAGACCAATTTGACCGAGAGCCAATTTTTCATGTGTTTTCGTGCGGGGTCCTTTCACTTTGTTTTACTTTCCGTGATTATTGACTTATTGAATTGGTTTGAAGTAGGGAAGATAAAGCAGGGTCTCTGGGGGAGCTATTTAATTTCAAACTCACAAACTCATATCAGTCGCTATTCTTTAAAAAAATTATTCAAATCAGTCCTGAAAATGCTAAGAATATTACGTAATCAGTGTTATAAATGTCCTCTTTTAGTAACGAGTATTTCAAGTACGAAGTGCAGCAGCGTAGCGGAGTTGATTTTTCTCATGTCATCATGACAGTTTCCACTGATAGACTGTAATCGAACATTAACCATACTAATATATTCAAATAATGAAGTCGCCATGCATGGCAATGTTTTTAAGAATTTGCTTCAAAAACATCAGATTGCAAATCATTGATCGAAATCTTATTTATATTTCATATTATTACGAATGTTATATTTAATAAAAACGTAAATTATTCCAGAAACTTCTTGAAATAAGTTCGCGCCGAGCCGTCCATATGGGCAAGGTCGTGCGGCACACGAATAAATTCATTAAAGAAATATTGTTTTTTTTTTTAGTGGAAATGTGCTCGGAAAAGTCGATTAGTATTTTAAATTTCGCTCTTTTTGATGTAACAAAATGAACAATCCTAATTCTTTATTCTTGAAAGGTATTTTTTAAACTGCTGAATTATTTTATTGAGTTGAATCAGATTCCTTAAATTTTTTAATCAGTTGATATTTGTTAAATAAAAAAATTATAATTGCCATTCAAAGAAATAGTTATATATCAAATTTGGGACATGCTGTAGAACACTTTCTTACATCAAGAACAGCACAATTTAAAATACTAGGTACTTACTGAATTCATAATTAGAGTCGCACTGATGTATAATTTCAATAAAAACGGAAATCGGCCGTACAGTAATTGAGCCATATTAAACAAGCTATCTGCTTTTTTTTGCAAAATGTACTTTTGTACATCAAATGGTAACAAAGGGGGTATACTTAAAATGGCCAAGTATTATAAAAAAAACAGCATGTTTTGTTGTATCACCAATAAATTATCAAATTTTAAAGTTAGATTTTTATTAAATACATTTTTTATAAAAAATTAAGAGAACTTTGGAACATGGTGAAATATGTGATTTCAATGTTTTTTTAAGACGATGGAAGTCCAAAATGAATGTACTCAAGTTGCCATCGTCTACAACGTTTAAACAACCATAGGGAACATAATTTGGTATTTTTTGAAAAAAAAAATTTAATGACCAAGCAATCTAAATAAACTGATTCTTTTTGAGTTTTTATTTATAAGAATTTTATTTTCCATTATTATATTCATTGAAAATACGACAACTCCTAATATATTTTGTCTAACTGAGACTGACTGACTCTTTTATAATTTGTAATATTTTATAACTTAAATACTGTAAGCCGTAGACACAATTGAAGTTTTATGTAGGTAATAAGTTTTAAGTTTTTGGATTTTGTATATCAATTTCACAAATAAAACGAAATACAAAACAGTATTGAAAAATGAATCTTGAATTTTACCAACAGGATTGTTTATGGGGCGTAATCAGAATAATAATGGTAATAATTATAGTTTCGCGTTAATAAAATATCCAAAATTATGAAAATTTAAACTAAAAACATAAAACTTCCATTGTGTTTTAGCCTTAAGTTATTCTGTTGTTTCATTGTGAAATAAATATGTGAATGATACATTTTTGTGTGTGTGCTTATTGTATGCCTTAAATAAAAAAAAAAATATATTAGCAAATCTAAGGAGTTTGTCAAAATTTTCAAAGTTGAACATTTACCTGTGAGGGATTGTGTGGAAATTTTGTATCAATATATGAATCAATATTTGAGCTAATGATAATTTCGCACGATGGTGCTGGAAGGTACTTGGCGCATCCCTTTTGAAATCTTCTGAAAATGCCCAAAGAACCATCTAGAATCTAGAAACACTAATTCTTGTTCTAGTTCTAATTCTCGAATATTTTTATACTATAGTCTCGAATTTCGTAGCTGTTCTATAAGTTGAATTTTCTTGTATAAGGAATTCATTGGCGAAATTTGACAGTTGAATAATGAGGTAGTTATCCTATACAGGTATACACTCATTCAAGGCCAAAAACGTAACAATACATTGTTCTCGAAAATTCAAGTTCACTAACTTATATAGGTACGTTTTTCATTTGGTATCCTCGGCACAAGTTAGAAATCGGTATTTTTGACAATTTTCTATTGGCTTTTAAAAGAATTTTTGTAGAGATTTATTCATCCAAATTTGTTGTTTGTTGTCTAATCCAAATGAAAATATTTCTGTGTTGAATACATAAAAGTGTTGCCACTCAATGCGACTTACAGCACTGTCAAATTAATGTTATATTTATGGCAACTATTTAATGAGTCTTTAGCTTCGGTAACTTTTTCAAAATTGTACTTTTAATATAAATTCATCTGATATCCCCAAAAATATCGGTTACTTTATGCTTGTTAATGAAATAATTCATTTTGAAAACATCTAATTGAAACCCAAAAACCTTCTTAATTAACCTGAGGTCCTCTATGTAGTGATTGAAAATTTAAGAAACTAAAATTCTATGAAAAATCACTATAAAGATAATACATAAGTACAGGTAATCGAAGTATACCTAAGTCTCCTTAGTAGGTATACCGACATAATCTCATATTTTCCATTTCTCTTAGAGCAGCTGAATGCAATAAGTAGGAGCTTTTGAAAATGAATAAAAGAAACTACCTATTTCATTCATCAAATACTCAATGCAAAGTAATCTTCAGTTTAAATACCACTTGAAAATTAGTAGATTTAAAATATTCAATAAAACGATGAATGGTTACTACGCAGTTAGAAATCACTATGAAATATTAGAAATAAAACTTCCTGTATTTTTGCACTACTGGCATAATAAATAGTTTGAGAATGTACGAAATTGCAGTATCATTAGTGTCACAAATATACGGGATACAAAAACATAGGAAGTTTATTTCTCATATTTCAATAAATAAATATGGTATACCTCACATTTTAATTAGACTGGTATGTAACATGTTTTTTGCTGATTTCGTTCACTTCCAATAAAAATGTATCGAAAGCCAAAATTATTCAGACTTCATTAAAACAGTGTTGATTTTCAATCTGGTATATTATTGGTATAAGGCAGAAACAAAAACATTAATTCTGGTTACTTAACACAAACAGATAATATTAAAACTGGCGATATTGCAGCTCCGTTATTAAAAAGTTTCCCGATCTGTCACATATGGATGCCACATATTTGAAAAAGTAGGATTTCCATAACAGCTGTCCACTTGGCTGGTCTGTTTGAAATCCATGAAGATACTGAACAATACAAACTCAGCTATTGTTTTATGACCACTTGTAAATGAGGGTTTCATTGGGATTGAATGTTTTCCAACTAGTTTATGGTGAAGGTTACTACCGTATTTGAATTATTCAGTTTTTTATTATTCAAAATTGGTTCATTGGTTAGTTGAAAATATCACTTTTTTTCAAAATATAAGTATTCACATCACTGAAGTGCTGTAAGTTATATGATTACAAGATAATGGGTCAATCATTGCTCAGCAATACATTTGACATATACAGTGTCCTTCATGGAATTTGTATTATCTGGGAAAAACTTTTACTATAATAATTTATTATGAAATTCAAAGTTGAAGCACTAAAAAAGATGGAAGATGTGCATATTGTATGAGGTAACGTGAATTTCGCTTTCCACCAAAGTTTATTTTTCTCCTAAATATTCGTTTAAAATAGGATTAAGAATTTGCGAGAGTTAAAAAAATTATAAGAAAAGTTGTTATTCTGATTTTACGCATGTTTCATTATCTCAAATTTGACCATTCTATTGAAACTTACTTATAGTTTTTGCAATTGTTTTAATATCTACATCCTAAATTAACGATATTTCGAAAAATATTAATTTTGATGAAACTTTTTTATAACACGTAATCTTCTTAATGGTACTAACTTTTAGTTAATGAAAATCGATGAAAAGATATTTTCAAATGACTGTTGTGTTTGGTACAAAGTCGTATCGTTGAGAATTTAGGATAGAATTTTATTTTCGTTAGTACTAAGGCTATGCCAGACACATAAAAAAATCACCAAAATACTTTACGTATCCATAACCAAATTTCAGGACTAAAATTTCGTTTAAAATAAGTTGAAGATACAATTTTTCATATTTGATGCCAGCTTCATGAAAGATACTGTATAATCCATTTACTCGGTTTTTACCAAATATACTTCATTGAATCGCCTTATTCCTGACCCTGATCTGTTATTGTGAAATACTTTGAAGGTATCTACTTCGCAATACAACAATAGGTTTTGAGTCAACAGACTATTAATAAAACAATTGCCTATTATTCAGTTCACAAATATAAGCGGATATAAACAAACTAATACCTATGTATATATATATTTTTGTTACCAAATCCTCATAAGTATTTTAAATAGGTTCTTATCCCTAATAATTATTATCAACACTTTCTAGAATAACTGTAAATGGGCATTAGGCATTCCACAGAGTTCTGAACATATTGTAGAAAAACTTGCAGAATTAATGCATGATGAAGTACGACAAAATTTGCATAATATGTTTTCAGTCCACTAATGAGAGAATGATTCTAATAATTTCATGCGTTGGCTTTGTTTTACGGTAAACGTATTTTACATTGAAACTATTCTCGAATTATATTACTTTTATATATTATATTAATCATTAATACTATTATATTCTAAGATTTTCATTCGGATTGATAATGGCCGTTTTAATTCCAAATTCCAACTTTCCTTTCTCAGTATATTGATTGTTACTGTGGAAAATTTCTGCTGTATCATTGAATTATTTTGGATTTCATAACGCAGGCACGTTTTTATGTAGATTTCAAGATTCTAAACTAATTAATACCAACCAAATCAAAATTTTTGTTCCTATTACCTTCAAGAATATATTTCTAAACAGATGCAATATCTATTTTCGAAGTATGATAAGTACAAGTACTGATGAAGTTTTACAATGATATTATTTTCAAAATATCTTTTCTATTCAAATATTTTTTTTAATGTGCAATATCCGTTTTCGAAGTCTAGTACGCAGATACTGAAGTTTTTCTTTCAAAATATTATAACTTTTCTCATCTGTTTCATGTTATAATAGTTAGAACAAGAATCAGAAAAGATATTGAATTGATATTGAGATATGTTCAAGAAATTAATGTAATAAAATCATGTCATTAACAGCTTTGAATACTACAAAAAACTCTAATATTCACATTGAGAACGTATTTATAATTTTCTCAGTCCCGGTATATCATTCAAACGAGTCAACTGATTTTTTTTCCAAGTGGTGTGTCTGGAATTCTACTCTCTTCTAAATTATAAATGATAAAGGTCTTTTTAATTGGTACCTACTCGAATATAAAATAATCAACTGATTTCTGTTTGAAGAAAATAATACAATATTTCTGTGTGATTCCTAAATAGCTGGACGAATGTAGGTACTCATAGAAAAATTGATTCGATAATTTTGAAACTCGTTTCAGATATTATAAAGACGAAAGATAGTCACATCCTGATTGATTATGCGGATTCAAATATTAAAAGCAGCTTGTCATAAGTACCTCAGGGCCAATTCATGCCACTTTGTCATTATCATAGTCCTAATCATGGTCACTGTCTTAATCATAAAATAAAATTAAAACTGTACATTTTAGTACAAGCATTTATGCAATTTCCCTAATTTTAGTCTCAAACATCAACAATTGAGACTAAAACTATGACAATGATTGGCCCTTGCATACCACTATGGCTTTCCAATGGTTATTTATGTTTTTTTTAAATACTTAACCTCATCATATAGGTATATTTTTTCATAGAAAAATTTATGTTTTTCATTTTATACCAATTTTACATTGTCTTCTATAACTTCTATCAATTTCTCTCATAGTCATTACTTACCGACATATTGCCCATTTCATTGGTAGGTATTAATGGGAACATGATATTTGCATCAAATTAAATGAAGTCAAGAGGATTGCCTAATTAAAACAAGAATGTTCACACAGAGAAATATAACATGATAGCTACAGATCAATGACACATAGGTATAATAAAATGCCCACCTTTGGATAAGCTATAGCGGCATTATAATAATCAAAACACTATCCGATCTTTCCACATCAAATCCTTTTGCGCCTAGTTAGCGGAAATGCGGAAACGGCGCCTTCTTGATTGGCAGGAAGAATTGCGTCGTGCTAAACTAGGCGCCTCTACGTTACCTGTAAGCGAAGAATTTAACCACGCCTTCCAATAACACACAAGCCCGTACAATTGGCCAGTCTCTCCCCTCCTGGCCTATAAAGCTACACTGCGCTGCTCAAGTTGTTCAATCCCTAGCTTGACTTGACAGTGTGCGGTAGTCTCTTATTATTCGTGTGTCAGTTTAGTTCAGTGCCAACTTTGCAAACATGAAGGCCGTCGTAAGTGCAGTGTGTTCCGAAAACGGTGTCGCATCGATTGGGAAAGTGACCAAGCGGAAAGATATCGAAAACGAGGAGATACAAATGTACCTCAGCAAATTGAAGGATCTAGTTCCGTTCATGCCCAAAAACAAGAAATTGTCGAAGTTGGAAGTTATTCAGTACGTCATCGATTACATTTGTGACCTGCAAAGTGCTCTGGAAACGCATCCTGCCGTCAACGCCTTCGACGCAGCTTCGGCCCTTAGCCAGAAAAAATCGCAGGCAGCGGCGAGTCCAAGACAGCCCTTAGGTGTCAGGCCGAGCCCCAACACGATTCTCACCCCCTGCGAAGCCCCGATTCTACAGAATATCACGGTGAGTCAAAATAAGGATTTTCGTAAAATAATCTTTTATATAAGTTATATTATTTATTCCATTAAAAAATTACTTCATCTTCACTAAATTAAAAACTGGCACGCAATAAAAAAATCTCGATTATAGGTAAATAAAACCTGTTCAGACAGAAGTTGTGTTTCGTAAATTGAGTTTGTAAATGCTGTTTTGCAAGACATTAAAAGCCACATCCTCAATGTCGTTTAGCTGACTAATATCAAGCGAAATAATCATTTTTATTGCCTGTTTGCATCAACAAGGTTGCTAAACAAAAAATACCAAATAGAATCGTCAGCGAATACCTTGAAACTTGCCCAATACACACAAAGTCGAGCAACGGGGTCAAGCGAGTGGTATTTCACAGTTTCGTTTAAAAATGCCAATGTCCCAATTGCATAAAAATGTTTCCCATTACGAACGTTTCACCATTGTTATCGAGGCAGGTGTGATTTTTACATTAAACGCGACCCATTGTTTGGAAGCACAATAAGTTACATGTCGAATTGATAAAAATCCATCGGTGACCCTAGCATCCGGGATAAACCGTACAGACACCTGGGATAGGGATGACGACGGTTAGCATACATGCAGATGTATTGAACACGTGTGACTCTTTCTTCGGAACACTCGTCTCATTGATCTGAGAAATAATGAACGTATTGAGGCGAATTCTCCCTAAAGGAGACTTTCTTATCAATTGCCCAACGGCACACATGTCCCTGTTAAATTAAAAGGTCAGCTGTCTGGGATATCACATGTTCTGGGGTCCTAATTAATTTAGTACCAGAATAACTGCCCCTATGCGGCAGATTTAACAGCTGTACCTCCATATTTTTGATCGCGTTATTCTCGGTTGCAATGTATGTTCAAGAAATAGGAAGACGTCTGTGAGGGGGCGATGCTTTGAACACGTGCAACCTCTGCTACGATTTCCACTGAATAAACCGTTATAGCTACGGCTTGCTGAGTGAAATATCTATTGAATCCCGCAACAGATGTGCAATGCGTTTTACTCATGGTGTTTTTCTTCTTGTTACAGACGGCCGAAGCTCTTACGCCATCAGACAGGCAGATCTCTTGCTGAATTTCGAATGATCGCTTTCATCGTCATCACGTTCATCTCATTCCAATTCCCTTGGATGATATCTCGAGGAAAGTTGCCGAAGAGGTTCCAGGGGACGACTGAATATCATTTATTTATATAAGCGAGTGATCTAACGGATGCCTGGGGACTTGGTGTGGAAGGCGAGTAAATGAGCGGAGACTTAGGGATGTACCTGTTATGTTGCAATTTGTTATTTAGATTTTATTTTATTGTTTTGTACATAAAAGAAGATAGGCGGGTTGACAACAATCTCATCGTAGTTCTCCTTTGGTATGGGTTTCAAAATTCTGGAATTTTGATGCTTTGCCAATATCACAGATTATTTTTAATAAGTTAATTATTTGTGAGTTTGCATTCTGTGATTTTTTTAGTATATACTTGTGTACAAAGGGATTTAGAGTTGGAAACACAACCCAAAACGGGTCATTTAATGAATTGTCGATGGTTGTGGATTCTTCTATTGTACATTTTTGTTCTAGAAAAACTTTTGTAAATAGTTACCTATATAGCAACTTGATGTTGAAAATTCTATTATTATATAAAGATATTTGATTAAAAATAAATATGATTTTATGTAGATGTTTTTGTTTTAATTAAGATTGCTGTTCTGACGAATTAAAATAAGACAAACGTTATAGACATTTGAAAAAATCAAAACGACTGGATACAACTGCACTCATTAGGATTATTTTACTTTCTGACCACAATTATGTGTGAACTCATTTGCAAGTTGCACTTAATGAAATGATAATACTTACTGAAAAAATAGGTACGAGACCAACAACATTCATTCGGAAAACCTTCTATTACAGGATATTATTTAAAAAAATGGTCTGGTGATAACGATCTATTATTATTTCCAGATCTAACACGATTAAATATTCTTGTGAAATGATGACTTATAAATTCTATTCATGAATAAAAAAGATAAATTGGCAACAATCAATTTTTAATGACTAGAATTATATAATTTTTCATGAATGAATAGATATATTTATACTCTTCGTCAATAACATTTCTAAATATACAACAGTATTAATTTTTCTACAACTGCAAAAAAACAAAAGAATTTATTCATGTATATGCACAAATTAGAGCAGTTGATGGTAAATCAATGCGATTTCTTCGTTTTCATGTTGAGCTTACGAGACATTTTATTTCTTTTTCGAAACGTGGGGTTAAAACAAATTATCTAAAAAGTTAATACCTATACTTATGCTCCTCGTCAATAACATTTCTGAATATACAACAATAGAAATTTTCCTAAAACTGCAAAAAAAGTTTTGTATTTTTTATGGGAAAAATCAGTAAGCAGTTTATGGTAGATCAAAACGATTTCTTCGTTTTTGAGTCTAGCTTTCGAGAAACTTTATTTCTTTTTCCAAACGTGGTGTTAAAAAATAATCTAAAGTATAAATATTACTCTTCGTCAATAACGTTTCTAAGTGTACAGAAACGACAATAGAATTTTTTCTAAAACTACAAAAAAAACAAAATAGTTTTATTCATTCCTATACTTTTTATACACAAATTAGTGAGCAGTTGTTCGTAGATCAAAACAATTTCTTAGTTTTTATGTCGAGCTTCCGAGAAATTTTCGATTTCGAAACGTAGGTAACTAAAAGTAATTGATATATAAATTTGGGAAGGTAAAAGTAAGAAAATTATTAGAGTATACTTACTAACATTAAATTCGGAATAAATAAGAGACAAAAAGGAACGTGTATGTATTAGAATTTGATAAGACAAGATGACAACAAAAGATAATGATTATTTTTATATGTACTTTGATTTTCTGACGTGAGCTGGTAACTTTTGAATATAAAAATAGTATTTGACTATCGTACAGAAAATTATTGAAAAAGTTACCTTTATTTCACGGTTATGCGTCGTCACAGAAAATGTTATGCGACAACACCGACAAATAGATTTTTTGGCGCCACTATTAACGTGTGAACAGTAACGTAATGTGGAAATACGTGAGAAGTATTTTTTCACTCGTATAATTTGCTCGTCGCTAAAAATTACCATCAACTTAACTCAATTGTTTACATACTTCAGCCAGCTTCCAGAATGATTATAGGCAAAAATTCGAACGGGCGCATTCGCCATGAAATGAAATTGAAAGAAAGTCATTGAATGAAAACGACCTAATCCTAATGTTATGTAGAATCATTCGATTAAAAAGAAAGAAAGCTGTAGAATTTCTAGTGTACTAACTTCTACAAATGTAAAAACAGGTGTATATTTAGAAAAAAAAATTATCGAATGGTTTTATTCAGATTATTGAAAAAATATCATAGCTGCTATTTTCGTTCATTTTGCTGTTAGAGTAATCCAGATTTGTAGACGATACGGTAACTGGAATAACCCAAATCAGGTTTGCTTTTCATATACGTACTTGATAGATGTTTGTTGGTTATTTGATTTGTTTAGAAGACCGCCAATCCTTTTCAATTATATTAATGTGGGAAAGTGTTACTAATAATATAGTATATTATTATTCTTCAAATCAAAGTTTCTAATGGTTTTAGAATGAACAAGATTAGGTACTTCAAATCTATCAGAGTTCTTTTATTTTATGCAAGCTTGAAAATGGATTCTGCCCAATCCGAAATATGTACTACCCCAATGACACTTGTTACATACATAGTATATATGCAATGTCGAATTATTGATTCTGCTCGAGAGCTGTAGTGTAACCAAGTTTTTTCTTGAAAGCATGTCTCATCAGATGATGTAAAACTTACGCATGAGAAGTCTCATTCTATTTATTACATGAGCCACTTGTTCATCCCATCTCAAGTAGTTTGTTTCATAACAGGTTTGCGCAACTGGGTTTATGACTCAATTCAATATTGCTTGGCTGGTCACTTGACGTCACTGAGAAAATCATGAACTCAGTTGTTTCAACAAACTCTACAGATTATATCATTTAACCGTATCAGTACTTTCTGAAAGTCTACTTCTGCAGTATACAAAACGTCATGACACGTTTCACCTTTGGATATTAAGGATGTATCATCAGTATAGCATGCAATATGGGCACCTTAAAATATCTTAGGGATCCTGATGTTAAACAGGGAACAGAACTGGACCCAATACTATTCCCCGAGGCATATCATCAAATTTATTAGATTCTATACACAAATATAATTACAGGATATTTTGAGCGAGCAACGAGAGCCAATTGCTTTTCAAAGTTCAATGAAAATTATGATAATAATAGCTGTTTTAAAAAGTACAAGTTCTACCTTTGAGGACACTTCTTTGAAAATTCACTAATCGAAATTACTAAACACTATTGCTATGAACAATTAGCAAATGCAAAAAAAAAACGTAATGTGAGGAAGTTATTGAAAACTAACCCTAAAACGTGACATCGGAAAGAGATAGATATACTCTTTATTTCCTCGAGAGAAACAAATATAAGTGAGACTTGGGCCATACAAACATTCAGCTAAATTAAATGGATAAAACTAAACTAAAAAAGCATCACTTTGATTTTTCTTGCAGAAATTTTCTGCTATATATAATTTTCACAGAATTGTATGCCTTTTGAGTAAGTTTATTTACATATTTTTCAAAGCGCATCAGATCACTGTCTATAATGACACTTAAATTCTTGCAATGTTCTACTACCTATGCTCAAGTTTATTTTGTCCAATATTGATATTGTTTTATTCTGAAATATCATTTGTCGTTTGTTTAGGACCAAACAACATGACATTAGACTTACTCGGATACAAAAGGAGACAGTGCTCTGCTGAAAGCTCGGCGAATTTATTCAGGTCACTATACAGGCCGTTTCTTTTATCATGTGACATTGCTATATTCTAAACCGTAATAGATACAAAGACGATTAAATGGAGAAAAATGTAACTATTGTGGTGAGCAGTACATTGGTAAGAGAAAATCTACGGGGACTCTCGCCCTTCCCGACTTTTACAGGGAAAACTAAAAATGCTGTTTTCGGTTTTTTACGAATAGAATGGTTATTTCAGAAAATATAAAAAAATTAAAGAGAAAAGTTTTATTGTATTCAAAATTTACTAGAACTACGTAATGATAAATTTTTAATTAAACGTTTCGTGTCAACACGGCCACCATCAACTATTTTTTTCAAATACGGACCTGTCTATTTTATCACAAATATTGATGAAGCAGTGAAATCACAATTCAGTGGTATATCACACTTGACATTTTTATAGCGTTTCATATAAAATAACTGGCATCATCAGTGACAACAACTTTTAATTATGGTCCTGTCGTTAGTTCTTTTGTAAATTGTTTTGATTTCTTCAGAACTCATTCAACTATTAGGATACTTCAGTCATTACCTAATACTTTCGATAGGAAGATACCCCAACACAACGAACATTCGTATTTTTCCTTTTTGGGTATTTTTGTATTACAGTAATCCTTGATTCAAGGCTGATTTCTCCTGAATCAATTTTTACACGGATTATTTACATAATTCTCAATGCTGGAAGTAATGAAAATATCAGTTTTTGATCAGTCTAATTTGGTACAATTAAATAGCATCTCACTTATTTTACCATATTTAAACACGTAGGCTTTGCTTGATTTTTATGACAGGAAAAATAAATGTTGTTGATATCTGTTAAGAACTGTCAGACATTTAAGCACTCGGTTACATATTAAAGATGTATTCGAATGACGAAAGGACTGATATGCTATTTACTTATGCAAAATCAAATAGAAATCCTCTTTTGGCAAGAAATATGTATGGTGAGTTATACCCGATTGGTCACATTCCAAACATTCAAATGTTTAGACAATTGGAAAGAAATTTGAGAGACTGTGGTGCATTTGACAGAAATAAAACTAGAAAATGTGTTGTTACTGGAAGTAGGAATCGAATAATTGTTTTGGGTAAGCAAATATTACCTTATAAAGAAAAGTGAAAAATAACGTCTTCTTTTAAATCTAGGATTGGACAGTTACAAAAATATTTCTAATCAAGATTGTTCTTTACGAGAAATTTCCCACAAACTTGGGATATCTGTAAAATCTACCAGAAATATTTTGAAAAAGAACAAATACAAATGCTACAGGGTACGCAAAGTTCATCACCTTAATGAAAGGGATTACGGAAGGAGAGTACGATTTGCAAAATGGTTAAGACGTAGAAATAGGGAAGTTCGAAATATTTGTAAAAAAATATGGACGGACGAATCAAAATTCACCAACAATGGTTGGTGTAACAGAAACATCCATTATAGGTGGAATAATACGAATGAACATTTACATAGAGAAACCAATTTCCAGGAGAGGATCGGAATAAATGTTTGGTTGGGAATTTTGGGAACAAACATACTAGGTCCTTTCTTTTACGATGAGTATTTGAATGGTGAAATGTTTTTTATCCAATCAGTTTGATGGCAACTTAGATGAATTGCCATTAAGCACCCGCCGTGAAAAACAATATTTTCAACAAGACGGTGCCCCTCCCCATAATGCAGCAATAGTAAGGGAACATTTAGATGCAATATTCCCAACAAAGTGGATTGGAAACAATGGACCAATTGCCTGGCCAGCTCAATCCCCAGACCTTACTCCTTTGGATTTTTTTGCCTGGGGATACATAAAGGATAAAGTTTTTTCGACACCAAGTACCGATATCGACTATCTCAAACAGAAAATAAAAGATGCATGTAATAGCATTACAACCATCATGCTAGAAAATTGCCACAGAAATTGTATGGACAGACAACTTATGTGCATTCAACAAAGAGGTCGTCAATTCGAGCATTTAATGTAGATTTCTTTTTCTGTATTGGTTTTATTTTCTTCCACAAATTCATTATGAAATAAATTGTTTTTCTGTTTGTTTGATTTCTTCTCTTAAGTAAGTTTTTTTCTGGGGAAATTGCTATCGTTCGTCTCTGAAACTGCAGAAATCTTATATTAATTTTTATAGTATAAATACAATTTTCATAGATACGTTCATTCAAAACGTCACTGATAATTTTTATATCGAAGCGTTAGATTCTGTGGAATTCATAAACAAACTAACGACAGGACCGTAATTAAAAATTGTTGTCACTGATGATGCTAGTTATTTTATATGAAACGTTATAAAAATGTCGAGTGTGATATACCACTGAATTGTGATTTTATCGCTCTATCAATATTTGTGATGAAATAGATAGGTCCGTATTTGAAAAAAATAGTTGATGATGGCGGTGTTGACACGAAACGTTTGATCAAAAATTTATCGTTACGTAGTTCTAGTACATTTTGAATACAATAAAACTTTCCTTTTTAATTTTTTTATATTTTCTGATATATCAATTCTATAACAGCATTCTCAGTTTTCCCTGTATAAGTCGGGAAGGGCGAGAATCCCCGTAAATTTTGTATGATCAATTTACTGCTCACCACAATAGTTACCTTTTTTCCCATTTAATCGTCTTTGCATCTATTACGGTTTAGAATATAGCAATGTTACACATGATAAAAGAAACGGCCTGTATAACACCATTTGAATGAAATCAATAGTCAATTTGGGTATCATTAGCATATGAGTGAGATTTACAATGTTTGATATATCTGACAAACTGACTACGGTATAAAGAGAACATGACTGGTCCCAGAATGGAACCTTGTGGTATACCTGATGCCAGCGTTAGAAATGTAGAGTATGCCTGTTCCATCCGTACTTTTCATTGCCTGTTGTTTAAATAGCTATTGAACAGTGTTATCGTGTTTGAAATAAATCCAATATGAGCTAATATTGAAAGTAACACTTCGTAGTTGATTGTGTCTAAAGCTCGACTGAAATCAAATAGAACTGGAAAAGTAATTTTGCCTTCATCCGATGATTATATCGTCTGCATACACATACGCAACGAAAGAGGATGGGTCCCAATATAGCTCCTTGTGAGATACCTATACAAACTGATGTCACATAAGATATTGAATTGATATAAATACAAATTTGAAAGAAATACATTACATTGACTCCGATTTTCAAGAAAATAATTCAAACTTCCGTCTGAAACCGTATAAGATTCTAAAATATCTAGTAACTTCAAATGATTAACGCATAGGAAGAATTAAGAAGAGCGTTACAAAAGAGAATACTCCAAAATATTGAGAAAGTTTTTGGAATGGTATATCTAGCACAGTCGTTTATTATGAAACAGGCATGAAAGTACGAGGAATGTCACATGTTTCGCCATTTGTTAAGAGAAAATGAAAAAATTTCACAAATTTTTTCACTCCTGGTACTACAGCGTACATACACAAAATTTTTAGTGGTAAATACACTATGTCGACCACTGCCCTTCAAAGAGATTACGAATTGGATAAATTTATTATTTCTGCTCGCTGCTGTCCTGTCACTCCAACTTTGGTAAATTTTTTTGGTTTAGTGGAGCAATTTTATATTTCGAAGTGACAAAACTTGAAAATATTTGTCCATCTTTCATTGTTCTAAAGAAAGCTACTGCTGCGTACGTTTTGTCACTAGCGTCGCAGAATAAATGAATATCAACTTCAACTGTACTATAGATATTCGGAATTTCAATTGGAGATGATTTCTTAAGATCTTTCAACCAACACTGCCATTTTAGGAAGGAATCTTCCGAAATTTCACTGTCCCAATCAACTTTACTCCTTCAAATATTCTGCATCAGAATTCTCGCCTTCACCATCAACGGGGCTAGGAAACCAATTGGATCGAAAACCGACATGATTGTTCTGAGAACACGTTTTGTTGGTGTTTTACGCCCACCAGATATATCCTCTGGCATTTTCTTGAAATTCAATGAGAATATGAGAGTATCAGTCGCAGGTAACCAGTAAAGTCCCAATACTCTTTCCAAGTTCTCAGAGTCAATTTTCAAATTTTTTTCAGAATCAGCACGTATGTGTTTTGGAATGGATAATTACAGCTTGCGAGTTACTTATCCATTTCATCATTTCGAAACCAGCTTGTTTTTGAACATGAATGACATCTCTGACACGTTGAATTGCATGTTCTTGTGAAGGAAAAGAATCCAAATAATCGTCAATATA
Organism: Chrysolina americana; assembly: GCA_958502065.1. Lineage (NCBI taxonomy): Eukaryota > Metazoa > Arthropoda > Insecta > Coleoptera > Chrysomelidae > Chrysolina > Chrysolina americana. The sequence continues at coordinate 46,501,222 of OY293416.1, forward strand.
GTGTTGTTTTTTCATCGCTCTGAGACACCTGGATATTCATTTTAAAAATTATCTGCATTTTTGTTTTTTATTAACTGAGCTATGGAAGGCGAAGAAACAGTTTAAAAAATCATCACATTCATTTGGTACACATCAGGTTCGCTTCTTCTTTTCATTCCCCGTCAAAGAAATCGTTGTAACATCTATTTGTATTTCTGATGGACACCTGGTGAAACATCTCCTTTATGTCACCACTGACAGCAACACTTTCTTGTCTGAAACGTCACAAAATAGATACTAACGAAGGAACGAAATCTGGACCTTGTAGGAGAAAATCATTAAAACATGGGCCAGAACGTTTATATCAAAAACAATACTTTTTAGCGAACTCTATATCCTTGTCCATTTTTCTTTTCATGCAGATTAGACGATTCACTGCATTTTTTACTTTCGGGTAAAATGATATTGGCGTTTCTCCAAAGATGGCCGATTTCGTAACGATCATCAAGTTTTTTCATTGTCGTATTCATTATTTCTAATGCTTGATTATCCTCTACCGACTAGATAATTTTGTCAGACATTTTCACTTCAAAATCTTTCAATTTGAAACTGTTTTTAACGAGCAAATGAAGGTCATCATCGAAGGTGTCGTGACAGCATAATAATACGTGAGCCTCTTCCAAATAATTTTTAAAGATTGGTCCATGTAATGTCCAGCCTAATTTCGATTTCGACAAATTTGGTTGGTTCAATATTGGCTGTACAACATGTCGTAGCACAATCAGGCCACAATAATTGTCCTGACCAATTAATATCATTGGCTTTGCATTTTCGACAGATTCAAGTACATTGCGGTCTGAATACGGGAATTTTTGAGTTAGACTTTTCACATCAATATGTTTTCTGGGAAGGCATACATTCAAGACAGTTCTTACGTTTCTCAGTTTATGAAAGACTCGCTTCTCGTTGTAATTGGAAATATCAAAGGTGATAGATCTCGATGTGTCTTCGAAGTGGGTGATACCATTCGTCCATTGGAAACTTAATGGCTTAACGGGACCAGACATTTCAAGTTGTATGGCAAGATCTTCATCAATCATCGAGCAAGTCGAACCTTCGTCAAACAAAGCAAATGTCTTGGCCCCCGGACTATAACAGGCGCAAGTCACAACATGACATTTTGGACATTACTTGTCAAGTTGGCACAATATTAATTTTTTATAGATGAAACTCCAACATTTACAGTTCTGTCATCGGTTCTATCCAGATCAGTGGGTACCTAATCTGGGCAAATGCAGTACTTCCTCTACAATTATCGACAACGCATCTGATCTTCGAACGACATTTATTCGCCATATGTCTGGATTTCGAACAGAGAAAGCATAATTTCAGATTCAACACATCTTTTCTTCCCACATTCTTGAATCTGATAATTGGAGTTCTGACAAAATTCGCATCCTGATGATTTCTTGACATCATCACAGTTTCTCTTCTCCTGTTCTTTGGAAAGGGGTAAGTAGTAGAAACAGTGATATTTATTTCCTCTGCGGACCATTTTGCGAAGTCTTCTGTTGAAGATGGTAAACCTTGGAGCTCGCAATGATACATGAATATTCCCCAGCTACGCTGCCGTGCTATGCATAAAAGGCTTATCTGCAGTTTTCATGTTTTAAAAAAAATCATGATTCACTAGCAGGTTGGGGGCAATTTTTGCAGATATGACATTTTTCATGAACTCATAATATCGGCTAATTTTCAATTACTACATTCAATCCTAGTAGGATATGTGTAAAACGATGCAAACAAACCAAAACAGTCCTAAATTCGATACTCACAAATTTGTCAGATACGCCCTTTATGCTTAGCATGGCAGTACGTTTTGGACTCGGCGAAAGTTTTTTAACGAGATTTGGCTATCAACTCAGGATTGTTCAAATATAGTGTTGTATTTATATTTTTCACTGTGATAAACATGCTGTTTACCACATTAGAAAATGTTAAACAGACTCTATCCTATCTTCGTTTACATTCCCAAATTTTCTAACTTTGTCCATTAGCGATAATACGATCAACTCCGGCTTCCCAAAATTCATTTCGAGCATTCTCATTATTCTCGTAACGTTGTCGGGTGAAATCATCAGAGCTCTAACAGTTTCTCGTGCTTTACTTTTTAGAGCTTTGTCGAGACGAATCAAGTTTTCTTCATCTGTGAAACCATACTGATCTGTTGATCTTCTAAACTGACTTATAAAGATCGGCCATTCTGTCATTTCTCCAGAGAAAAACGGATGATCTCTCACTTTTTGTCGGGCCAACAATTTATTGGTTTCAACTATATCATGCAACAGATCAAATCTTCCTCTTTCTCCATACACTCCCGAGAAACTATCTGAACGTCTTGGCGGTTGTTAGGATAGTATGAAAGCTTCGAGCAGATTTATTTCTCTTCGTTCTCTTCATGTGAAAAATCATAGTTTTTCGAATTCTCAACCCAGTTATTCACTGCACCTGGATCTTTATACAAACTTTCGGCGAGGCTGCATTTTGTCTTCGTATGGAATCCACTAGCAGTTTCGCTTCTTTTTAACATCTTTTGCTGAATTTCCATTTATTTCAACATGTTCTGTCGCCTTCTTTCTATGGCAATAATTCTTTCCTTTGCTTCTTCTTCATCAAGTTGTTATTTCTGCCTAATGAATTCTAACTTCAGTTCCATTTTAGACATACTTGATTGGAAGTTACAGATTTTTGTGTTTCCATTTTGTATGAAGATTTCCAACTCGCACATCATTTACAGAAGCGACTTTTTCTATGTTGCTCTTGCAGCTTTTATGCATACGTCAGAGATTTGAAAGCTATTCCTGAATGAAGCTACATTTAAACTGAGAATCATATCGTCGACTTCTCCAAATATTCTCTGTGGAATGCCCCTAGTACACCTACTGCTACGACGGACTTTATCATTGTCATCGACGATTATTCCAGACTGTTCCATTTCTCCATAGCGTACTTATTTTTTTACAACTCGAAGGACCACTGTTAAGTTCTTATTGACTGAATCGCAAACTGAAAAACTTTTAAACTTTATTGACAAATTCTATCAAAAATTCAACAAATTTTTTTCTTATATCCAATGACATATGTTTTCTGAATGTACAGAGGGAACATGATCCAAATTAACAATAAATGAAAAATAATTGTAACAGTTACATTTAAGGATGATTGAATAATATATCAAGAAGATATATTTCGCATCATTTCAGATGATTAGGTCATTTTTAGCACAGAAAAATTACAAGTTATAGAAACATCTGAAGATATAGAGAACAGAGAAAAATCTATACAAAAAATTATGTAGAATAATAAATGCTGGCTTGGTTTAATTGAAAAAAAAATGGAATATATCGTCGGGTGACAGTAAGAACTCACTAAGTGCTATTTGAACAATGGAGATAATTGAAGATTTTTTCCTGTTTTAAAACATAAATCCATCTGAAAAGCAATTCTTAGCCAAATCGTACATAATGACGAAACATATTTTACTTTACATCTGAGTATTACAATTTTTTTATATACATTTAAAGTTAGAAGTTATTAACGAAAAAGTACTTAGTGAGTTTTTCCTGTCACCCAACGATATTTTAAATCGATGCATCAAGGAGAATTTGATAATGGAAAAAAATAGGATGGTTAATTTAGCAAAATGTGGAAAAATGCTTTGTAGGTGCGATAGGGAAAGTTATACATATATACAGTGTGGTCCAACGAAAACTTAACACCTCGATTTTCCGGCTTTAAAATGAAAATGTGGAAAATCGCTCGGACCCGTCAATTTCTAATACGGGGGGGAACAACTTTTCCGCTGTTTTCATCCCCGTAACTTCAACCCCCTAACGGGGGTGAGCACAACCCCTTGATTTTGAATAGGGATGCGGGGTGTTGCGATACCTCATTTTGAAGATCTCATCGTGTACTATCTGACCGTAAAATTTCACTTCAAAATATCCATCGATAATGAAATAACAGCGAAAATAGTGAAAGAGGCAATATGGAATTTATCTCGAGATTAGTATTCGTATCCGACGCATTTCAAAGGTATTGAGTCGATAATTTTTTGTCCAAAAAAGTAGACGGACCTTGTTTTTGTACCTTAGTCTATCGTGAATGTTTAAGAACGGTACAAGTGTGTCAAAGCGATTGTAAATTGGTAGTGGAATTAAAATGGTGTATTCCGTAGAAGAAAGGGTGGAAATGATAAAATTATTTTTCCGAAATAACGACTCTGCGCGCACAACAGCGGCTTTATTTAACGAACGACATCCTGGAAAAAATGTATCCGCTGCTTACGTTGTGCAACTGGTTGCCAAATTTGACGCTACTGGTTCAGTTGGAAACAAAAAGAGGGTGCATGAAAGAGACGAAGCGAGGGACGTGGCTGTCTTAGGTCATATAGCAATGGATCCGACCGTTAGTACTAGGAAATTGTCCGATGTATCTGGTGTTTCACGCACAACAATCATGAGAATCCTGAAACAACATAAATTCCATCCTTATAAGATACGATTGGTTCAGGAACTGAATGAGGATGATCCCGATCGCCGACTCCAGTTCTGTGAAGTGATCAGTGAAATAATTAACGGCAATCAAAACTACATGTTCGATATCTGTTTTTCGGACGAGTGTTCATTTTACCTTAACGGCATTGTAAACCGGCATAACTGTCGGTATTGGTCAAATGAAAATCCAAGATTATTTCGTGAGGTGTATACACAGCGCCCCCAAAAATTAAATGTTTGGGCGGGTATATATGGAAATCACATAATCGGCCCTTTTTTTATACCCGGTAATCTCACAGGCCAAATTTATCTCGATCTATTGGAGAACGCTATTTATCCAGCCCTCGTGCAAGTATTGGAGAATGCAGAAGACCATCAAACGATCATTTTCCAACAAGATGGCGCACCACCTCACTTTGTTCAACCGGTGCGTCAGTTCTTAGATGACAATTTTCCTCACGACTGGATTGGAAGAAGGGGACATATTGAGTGGCCACCCAGATCACCTGATCTGGCTCCACTGGACTTTTTTCTATGGGGTCACCTGAAATACAAGATTTACGCTACCCAGCCTGAGTCACTGGATGATTTGCGAACTCGGATCATTAATGAATGCCGTCAAATTACACCAGAAATCTTGAGTAATGTACGTGAACGTTTTCAGCAAAACTTATATTACTGCATGGAAGTGGATGGTGCCCATTTCGAGCATTTAATAAAGTAATCACAAAAGTACGTACTCTTCCACTACTTTACCTGTCCTTTCGTTATCGATGGATATTTTGGAGCGAAATTTTACGGTCAGATAGTACACGATGAGATCTTCAAAATGAGGTATCGCAACACCACGCATCCCTATTCAAAATCAAGGGGTTGTGCTCACTCCCGTTAGGTGGTTGAAGTTACGGGGATGAAAACAGCGGAAAAGTTGTTCCCCCTCGTATTAGAAATTGACGGGTCCGAGCGATTTTCCACATTTTCATTTTAAAGCCGGAAAATCGAGGTGTTAAGTTTTCGTTGGACCACACTGTATTATTGATGACATGCTATTTATTTTTCCCAAAAAATCGTTATTCCGAAATTAATTCAGGGTGGCTTGTTTTGAATGGAATGCACTATATTACCATGAGCTAACCTGAATTCTTTTCGACGAGATACTCTCGATAATTTAAGTTTAGCCATATACAGTTTATGTTAAACTGACTTGAACATGAGTCTCATGGTGTGTAACTAATGACAAACTTCAATACTCATTAATTAACATTGAATAACTCAGAGACTAATATGAAATATACTTCGCTGCAAATGAATATGAAATACAGTACACATTTCGAGAAATGAGAAATAAACACATTGCAAGTTTTATTTTTAAGTATTTTAAGTACTTGGTGACACAAAAAAAATAAAACAAACGATTTCTTCCTTTATTATTTTTTCAGTTTTGTCCATTATTCTGTGAACTTGGTCCCTCTCGAGAAATATTTATGAAGTGGAATATAACATGAGAATCATGAGATGTAATTATAGAATATTCTATCGTATGCAAAAGAAGGGGAAATAAATCTGAGTAAAATAAAAAAGAGGTGAACAATTTGGAAGAATATATAAAAATCAATTCACAAATTTATTGATTCATTCTCATGCATTGAACGATTTTTGGGAATAAAGCAAAATTGACTTTGATCCTAATGGAGCATATTCCATCACAGGATCCGCTAGTCTCACAATCAACAATTTCAGTAGAAAGTTCAAGGAAGGTTATTGATATTTCATTTTAGATAATGACAATGATGTCGCTGAAATCTATAGTATGCTGTTTGATGAAGATTCAGAAAAAGAAGTTGAACAATTTTATGAGTCAGAAGAGGACGATGATTTTGTGGAAACTAGAGAAGAGAGTTCAGACTGCGAACAGAGCAATTATGAATCAAGCGATGATGAACAAGAAGCAAGGAACAGTTATATAGCTCACAAAAAGGTAAATGGAAAAATTGTTGCAACAATTTTATGGCATAAAAGACCGCTATGTGCTAGAAGAAAATTAGGAAAGCAAAATCTATTAGTTCATCTTCCAGGAGTGAAAGGTGAGGCAAAAAAAGCAAAAACTGTTTCAGATTCTTGGAGTTGCCTTATAAACGAGTCAATATTGAATGAGGTGATTGTCAATACTAATAAGTATATAAGAACAATATCTGAAAGTTACTCGAGGATAAGATATTGTCGCCCTACGGATCATACAGAAATCAAGGCATTCATCGGACTTTTGTATCTGGCAGGAGTTTATCGTGATTCTCATTTGAATTTAGAAGATTTTTGGGATGCTTGTGGTGAAGGTATTGAGACATTCAGGCTCACAATGAGTTTACGTCGTTTCAGATTCATAATGAGATGTATCAGGTTTAACGATGAAGAAACTAGATTTGAACGACAAGAACACGATCGGCTAGCTGCCGTAAGGGGAATTTTTGAGGAGTTTGTGAAAAATTGCCAAGAGTGCTATTCACTAGGTGAAAATGTTACCCTTGATGAAAAACTTGAGGCTTTTCGGGGTAAGGGTATATTTCGTCAACATATCCCCTCAAAGCCTGCCAAATACGGCATTAAAATTTTTGCGCTGGTTGACTCTAAAATATATTATACATATAACTTTAAAATTTATGCAGGCCAGCAGCCCGAAGGTCCATTTTTTCTTAGCAACAAATGCTTGGATGTTGTGAAACGAATGGTTGTTGTAAAACAGGTCGCAATCTCACCATTGATAATTGGTTCTCTGATGTTTAATTATTGAATACTTGGCAGATCATAGGTTATCTGTTGTTGGAACCTTGAAACGCAATAAATGGCAAATTTCTTTGCTGCTCAAGAATATAACAGGTCGTGCTGAAAAAGCATATTTGCATTCAGAAAAGAAGGGACACTGGTATCTTATGTTCCAAAAAAGAACAAAAACGTTATCCTCATGTCCAGTCTTCACTTTGACGATGCCATAGACTCCGAATCTGGAAATGAAAATAAACCAGATATGGTCACATTCTACAACATGACAAAAGGAGGAGTTGACACTGTCGATAAATTGTGTGCTACTTACAATGTTGCAAGAAATAGCAAGCGATGGCCAATGGTGATCTTTTTTTCAATATTGAATATAGCAGGTATAAATGTGCAAATCATCTACATGGGTAATGATTGTAAAGTAAAGAGTCGTCGGCATTTTTTACGCCAACTTAGTAAAGCCCTCATAAAGGATCAGTTTATGCGGCGGGCATCCCATTCTGCAATAAGAGTCTTCGAACAAGGCTCTTAGAAGTTACAAATCAAAATTCCGATGCAACAACCACTCTCAATTCATCTCAAGATCTTCAAAAAAATAGAAAGCGGAAATTTTGTTATCCATGCCAACAAGAGAAGCAAAGAAAAAACACAAAATACTCTTGTTCAACTTGTGGCCAGTACCTCTGCTTGGGTCACATCACTGTCAGCTGCGCTGATTGTCATAAAACATTTCATAAAGAAAATATTAATTTGGAGACTGATAACGAAAGTTCATAGGTCCTGTTGATGTTTTTTCACTGATCTCATGATTGTTAGAGTGCTATATTTTAGTATATACGAGTATGTTTTTTAAATGTCGCTTTTTCCTTTAAAATAAATGAATAATTTAATGAAACAATACTTCTATTAATTTCTGAGGATAAATATAATGTTCATTAAAAATAATCTGGAAATTTCGAGGACTACAAAATGAAGCACCTGTCAGGTTCGAGGCGCCGATATTCTGCAAATCGTAGGCGCGACTAACGGAAGGCTAGACGTTCAATAACTTGTTGATTAAACAGTGACGAAAATCTCCCCAAATCATACCTCCCTCATTTGTTATCTCATTTTGGAACTGTGGGAAAGCAGTAATTTCAATTTTCTTTTACTCCAAGTTCAACTTCAGCTATTGTCCTTTTTCTCAATGCTGTTCAAGTTAAATTTTATGCAAAATTAAGGAAAACTATGTTCCCTTTTTAATTCTTCATTAGAATCAGACAATGTAAAAAAATATTTCTTCATTATACCCCCTCATTTTATCGTAACTTCGCAAATTAACCCTCCAGAGCCTGAACCCCTATATATTCGTATTTGGTAAAAAAGGTTTTTACTCGGTTCTCTATTAAAAGTGAGCAAATTGCATGTGAAATTTCATACGGTGTATAGGCTCTGACGGGTTAAAATGAATATAATGGGACTGCTGATAGTTTTGAAAAACAACAAACAAAGGAAAATCATTAAATTTGAACAATTTTTTTATGGATTATAAACTATTGTGCCTTTCAACTCGAATCAATCCGAAGTGATTTCTCAATTACGACAGTTGGAGTCACGAATGACAATGACAACTGTCACTCTACAATCGCTCTGATTGGCTCAACCCATCGCTTCACCCCATTCATAAAATCTTGGTTTCCATTGTGAAAGATTAAATAAAGAAGAAAAAAAAATTATTGGTTTCCATTCATATATAGCTTTACTGATTTCTCTTTGCAACTTTATTCTTTGTAAATTGTAATTATCCTTTCAGAAGATGAACAAGTTGTGAATCCGACCACCACTTTATTATTTTCATTCACATTAAAATTTTTGTTTTGGTATATTAACAATAATTTCACTCATCTTGAAATATGTGTCAATATTAAATTGATTCTTTGAAAATCAATTAGTTTGGCAGGTCAAAATATTTGTCTGCCAAGTATGTCTATAAGTACTGAAATCTTTAGTGAATGCCAGTATGAAATTTCAAATATTTAGCGAATGTTGCTGTAGCGAGAAGTTTCGATACAATTTGATCAAAATGTTGATTTTAAAAACTGATTTGATTGATATGATTTTCATATTAGGTGAATCAGACACGAATTGTTCATTGGCAAGTAGAATGTATTCTTAACATAGGAGGTATATTACGACTCAGTTTTTGATATTGATAGTAATCTTTACTACTTTTGGGGTATTTTTCCCAATGCATCAATAATTCCTTCATAATTCAGACCATCAGTAGAAATGACTCCTGTCCTAATGAAGACCCCAGTTTGTGAAAACCTCGCTAGAAATTTGAGTACACGACAGAGTCAAAAGACACTTGTAGGCAACTCTTATATTTGAAATGTCGTAGAACTATTTCTATAACAATAAAACAATTTACGAAGCTAGAACTAGAACATGAAGTATCCTTGTGAACAGTTTCAAGTATATTTTCTATCACTTGATTTTCACTGTCATTGTAATTTTTCTAAAATCTCGATATCCTCATTGAATTTTTTTGCTTCGATAGGATAATTAATATTCAAACTCTAGAAATTTTGAAAAGTGCGGATTTGTTCTTTCTCTTTCATTATTGAAGATGAATTCAAGACAACTAATTAGGTATCACAGGAATAGGAATAGAAATTTTCTTCGTTTGACATAATTTTAAAATTGCACTTAGAAATACTCGTAGCGTATGACGTCGAAATATTATTGAGTAAATTGGAGCCTACTTGAGGGCCTCGTGGCGTCTAGTGTGAGTGCCTACTGGGAAATTTCCCGGTATCCCGGTGGTACAATCCGACACTGAAAGTAACGCGTATTCATTTTCAAAGTATGAGCAGTTCAATGAATTACTGAATTATTCAGCTTGAAAGAAAGTAATAAGTGCAATGAAAACATATACACGAAGCCCCAATATTCGATCATTATTGTATCGTACAATTCGATTTATAGATTACAATTTCATTTCAATTGAAAGAATATTTTCATTGACATGATGGTCAAGAATTTGCTCCTCAAAATTTGCATCTTGCAGCACACAGTCCACAATTTTCATTGTCCATGATTGATTCTTATATGTGAAATCATAAAATATTTAGTTTCTTAGAATTATTCAATTCTAATCGATAATTTTATTATGAGGTAAGATTAATTCAAGTGATTCTTGAATCAACAGTTTCTCACATCAAACGGAACACGTCCTATCTCAGATTTCAGTCGATTCCATAACCTACGCCGCCTAGTTTACCAATAAGGACATGCTGTACGCTCATACCCAGTTCTCACGACAGGTACCGAGGTACCACAATCACACGGATCCATGGGAACTGCGTAGAGCGTTGAACTAGTCGAGGAAGTGGTGAATATACCGTGAAGAACTAGGTTTTGAAAAATCCGGGCCGTATCAGTTTTGTGGCCGCTTGTTCCGTATACGATTTCCGTGTATTTCGCAGACCCGCATATAAGCGGTAGGTGCGATAAAGTACTGTAATAGCGATAAGAGGTGAAATGAATGTGCCGTTTCAGGGAAAAGTTGCGATAGGAACGGCTATTTTTAATGTGGGACAGTTTTTATCAACTTTCTATGTAGGCTTTAAGCAAACTTTGTTTAATATTCATTACGAATTGAGTGTTTCAATTTTATTATTTCGTTTTTGATGTTCTCAACATACCAAGTACAAAAAATTGTCGTCTCTTTTTCTCCATTATTGTGTTTTCAAAAATCACGGGCTAGAACTTCATTCCTAGAGAAGAGTAATAATAAATTAATTCACCAAATTCATTAAATTCAGCGACGTTACGTAATGGACCACAAATAATAATATTTCTTAGTGTAGGCTTCTAATTCTACCACAACGAATAAATCAATAATTGAGGTAGTATGAACTGTTAAAGTGTTGAAACTGTTTTCCGTCAAGCGGCTGCACCCTCACGAACACAACCCTCAGAAGTCATCGATAGACTTGTACGAGCTGGGGAAGACGTAGTCCTTATCTTTTAACGTGTGATGCCATGCACGACAATCATGCACAGCTGAAAATAAATAAATGGTTTAGATGACAGGTACATGAGAGTATCGTGGATGAAATATGAATAATGATCAAGAAACATATGAAAACCATTCAATATGGAAAACCATTTCATTATTTTGGTTTATGTCATCCTAATTGTGATGGTAAAATACATCGTTTATAAGACCTTCTGTTGAATATGTGTTTGTGATATTCCATGTTTCTGAGAAAGCAAGGACGTAAAAATGATGTTGAAATTCATAAATTAATTTTTTCATCTTAGTGGTAATAGACTCCTGACGTTATCATGGAAAGTCTGAATTCATTTTTGTTTTGATTTATTGGAATTTTACACATTCATCAATTTTTTATGTTATTAGTTTTCATCGGATTAGGTACGAACCGTTGTTTGTAGGTAAGGGTTCATGACGATTTAGTTTATTTGGTGAAAATGTAACGGAATCTAATCTTTGTCCATTTTCGATTAGGGTTTTTGTAGGAATAAATTCTTTATTTTAGAGTGGTATTATTGAACATGTTAAGTACGCAGAGAAATTACTTTTTTCATGATATTTGTTTTTTTTTATTATTCATATATTCATTAGTAGCACACTTGTTAACATGCTCTTTAATATTTTAAAACGAAATAATAATTCGCTACTGTTTCGTTATAAAAATGGTCTCTGGATTTTTTCGTACGAAGGACGGCTTGCGATTTGATAAGTAATTAATTTGCTTGTCTCTATGCTGAGGATTATCTGGTAGGTTCAGAAACATCTAGTATGCTGAGAGACACATTTCTGTTTTAGGATATGAACGGTTCTAAATGATTATTTATTTTATCCCTATCACATTTACCGAGTCCAGGCTCTACTTCTTCGAGACTTTCTAGTACGACTGAAGTTATTTTCAAGAAGATGGATGTTGATTATGATAGTGGTAGTGATACCCCATCAGATGCAATAGTATCTAATATGTTACCGGACAAATTCAAGTTAGTATATGAGAAAACATGAACAATTTTGTGAATAGTGCGACAAGAAACATGTAAAAAGGTTTCTGAAAATGTGCTTACATGCTATTATGGGGAAAATTCAAAAATTATAAAACTTCCTACGTTATGGAGTGTCTACTCAATGGTGAAAAGTACATTGAATGCTAAGGAAAATATTGTTAAAAGGAATTTTTCAAAATTGGTCCCGCTCATTAGGAACAAAAGCGTTCGATACCAAGGAAAGAAATCTATAGTTTTATTAAGATGCTGATAACGAAACAAATTTGATATAAGGTACAGATATAATCATAACTTTGTAAGATTAGTAGAAATTTCAATATTTTCTATTTGTAGGTCGTCCTAATTTTGGGTATCAGCGGTGCATGTCGCCGTGAAGAATTATTACGTATAGCTGATGCCATTGAAGATGCTGGATCTACAGTGCTCAAAAATAGGAACGGGACACCTAGAAATTTTGTTCGAACTTGAGGAGTTGTTTCTTTTGATTGCCTGAACCGATTTGAATGTTCTTTACAGATAATGAGAGTCCATTTCATTGGCTTTTGACTGTTTTGGTCAAACCTTGCCTATTGTCATCCTCGAAAATGTTACAGGGTGATATATTGGTTTATGCAAATTCGACTAAAAATCATTCAACCCCCTTTTACGCCAAACATTTTTGTTTTCATTCCCAACTATTCGAACATGAAATTTCATGCATTTTGATGATATTCTGAAAAAAAAAATAGAATAAGTGTACTGGAACTAGAAATATCAATGTTTCAAGAAAACATGGCATTTTACACCTTACCAATTACAAACAATTTCAGCTCTTTCATTTCTGAACCGATTTGAACATACTTAATAAATTCTGGAGATTTGGGGAAGTGTGACTGTCTGGGGTGGGATCATGTTCAATAGAAAAACTGATTTAGTCATATTGATAGGTGAAAGTATCAATGCTGAACGGTACAGAGATAGGTGTGTGAGAGATATTGTGGTAACTCATGCTAAAAATGTCGGTCCCAATTTTCTATTAGTTGATGACAACGCTCGACCCCATCGTGCCGGAATCGTAAATGACGCTTTGAGGGAGCACAATATTGATAGAATTTATTGGCCTGCGGTGTCTCCAGACATGTATCCCATCGAACATGTTTGGAGCCGAATGAAACTCAATCTGAAAAAAAGAGAAAGTGAGTTTTCGAATGGTAACGAATTGGTGAATGCTGTTATGAATGAATGGGACGCTATTCCCCAGGATTTTATTAATGGTCTAATAATAAGCATGCCCAGAAGACCTGCAGAAGTGATGCGGGTTCATAGAGGACCCACAAAATATTGATTAATATTGAATGCATATTTTATTTTTATGTTTGTGTTCATGTTGCACTAATAAAATTTGTTACAATTTCAATCTAATCCTTCTCTTTGGAAACCAATTAAATGATAATGATAAATATATGCAAATGAAAATCAATCAACCGAAAAATTATTCACAAAATAACTGAGAATATGTGTATTTTTTGAGAGTCAGAGACATTGGATGATATTTTGTGGAATTTACAGTTGTTATAACAACCTGTAGGTTTTTCCAGAATATCAATAAAATAAACACCAATCAGAAAAGTCTCCAGAATATATAAAGTATGTTCAAATCGGTTCAGAAATGAAAGAGCTGAAATTGTTTGTAATCGGTAAGGTGTAAAATGCTATGTTTTCTTAAAACATCGATATTTCTAATTCCAGTGCACCTATTAAATTTTTTCCCAGCATAGCATGAAAATGCATGATACTTCATATTTGAATAGTTTGGAATGAAAAAAAAATGTTTGTCGTTAACGAGGGTTGAATGATTTTTAGTCGAATTGGCACAATCCACTATATCACCCTGTAATTTTTGCGGGGGTAACAATAGGCGAAATTTGGCCCAAGCAGTCAGAAGCCAATGAAACGCACTCTCATTATCTGCAAAGAACATTCAAATCGGTTCAGGCAATCAAAAGTACCAACTGCTCAAGTTCGACTGAAATTTCTAGGTGTCCCGTTTCTATTTTTGAGCACTGTATATTGATTGTTAAAATACCTGATACGAAGACATATTGCGCAAGAACGTTTACTGTTTCAAATTCTGATTATATTGAGATATACCTACAGCAAGTAAAGAGAGCACTGCGGCCGCCTCATAATAAAGTAAGATTATTTTTTAAATATTTGAGAGGTATTAACCAACATGTGGGGATAAATAAAATAGGAGAAATTCCCAGCTTGAGTGCAAAATTGCTTGAAAACGACATGTATAAGAACTCTTCTGGCCAATGCAGGGTGCAATATTACATCCATAAAACGTCACGATGGCTGGAAATCTGCCTCCGTAGCAGAATTAAGATATCTAACAAAATATTGAATCGTCTGTCTATCTTCTTCCAAACAAATCAAAATATCTGATAAAATTGTGGAATATCTAAACATTTCTGATCAGCAGCAACATGGAACATCTTCGGGAATGTATGATAATTGTTCAAACTTTACTATCAATTATTATTCCAACAAATGAAATTGTTTTACGATGACTAATCAATTAATAATTGACTCTGTTAAAAATAAATGTTCATTTTGTGAATTATTTTAGCAGTGAAAAAAAGTCTTTTTTCACGGTGAAAAGAAGTAAACATTTACGCATCAATAGAGACGCAGAAATGCCAAGTTTTTTCGACAGATGTACAAAAAGTGTTTTTTTTATACTGCAAGGACGTGCAACACTTAGTAGCAGGTGAAACAACAAACAAGCAGAGTCGACAAACGGGAAGCCAAAATATTTTTAATTCACAAAATTCAGCCCCATGAAAAAGTTCCGACATAAAATATAATAAGGGTTTCAATTTGACCCACAAGTAACATAATAATTTTCCTGATAAAAACATATTGGCTCCTTCACGAGTATATTCATTTTCCAAAAAATGAAATTTAACTCAGATTAGAGGAAAAAAATCAAAAATCAATTTCACTTCCTCCCCCCAGGAGGGATATCTCTTTAGGGGTACAATTAATCTCCTGAATGTTTTCACATGAATTCAGCAACACTCTATACTTCATGACTAGGGTTTATGCATAATATGCAGTGTCTCAATCTTTAATGAATCTGATGTTCATACACACTGACAAATAATCTTCTCTCTCTCTATATATTTATGGTCGTTGCTTCCTTAACAGGCGCATTTGACCAACAAATAATCTTACTATTGTTCACCTGCAACTCCAAGACTATCAATTGAGTATTATTTTTACGACAACTTTTATTATCCACTTGTATCCGAATACAATTTAAGCAATAATTTTCTCACTATGCTATATTATTTTTGACAATAAAAGCCAGGTGTTTCAGGTACTTATGTTTGGAAAAGTGCTGAGGAGTCTCTGAAAAATAACCTCAAAGAATTTGGTCATATTCCTAGAAATTTGACGAACAAGGAACGCATGAATGTTCGACCACATCTCTTTCAATTACTAGACAAAATATATATCAACTATGACTCTCTGAGATTAGATACAGGGAATGAACATTGATTTCGTATTCACGACGGAAATGATCCAGATAAAATTGCAATGAATTTCATCACAACATTGAATTCTCTCGTATATAAAATACAAGCGAGGTCGACTTAGAAAAAGTTCAAAGTTGTCGAGCCCACAAAAAAAAGTTGATTGCCCATAAAATTATTGATAAACCCAGAAAGTCATGTCTTGAGAGAATATTAAAATATACAAGAAATAAGCTGAACAAGCTCACGAATGCAGTAAACAGAACTACTCGAAAAAAATTATAGATGAAAATGCAAATAGCTGTACGCGCTTTGAGAATGAGTTGATGATATTTGCAAAAAATCGCGGAATTGAATTATAATAGGAAAACCCAAATTAGGAATGAACATAACAGATCACCAAAGAAATCGCCATTACTGTATGGTATGAAAAAAATTGTAAGGCAGGATTTCAATGCCTCAAGATTTCAATGAATCTGGGAGTATTTTATAAGAAGCTATGTATTTTCGTGACACTGAAGATAAGGAAGTTCAAAATCATGGAATTAAAACTTGAAAAATTACCAGGTCCCTTCAATATTCGATCTGAAACACTGAAGGCTATAAATAATGAAATAATGAAACCCCTGACGCATTTGATTAATAAATGATTTGATTGAACGTAGCCAAAATAATAATCAGACTTTGGAGCTTCTTGAAGAAAGTAATTTCTCTTTCTCAGCTCGGATTCACAGAAGATACGATTTATCACCTTACAATTAACATTTATAGTGCAATGGGCAAAAAACAGTTGTATGTCTTTGTGAACCTTTTTATAAAGCATTTGATACTTCAACTTATGAAGAGAATTTAAACAAACTAAAACGCTATGGAATGAGAGGAAATGTTCACAAAATTTAAAAAAATGACCTATTACATCGCGAACAAAAAGTTGACATGAATGGTATCCTCACTGATCTTATGACTGTTACGTATAGTATATCTCAAGGAACAATACTGGGTCCTCTTTTATTTATAATGTATATGAACGGTATTTCATACCTCGATTCCAAGTGAAAGATTATGAGCTTCTTCAGACGATACTGATATAATTTGTGGAATTGATATTTGGGCAAATTTATAAACAGAAGCCCAAAATGACTTTAGGAAGATTGGTAAGAGGTTTGAGTAAAACAATTCAACTCTGAATTTAGATAAAACAAAATACTTATTAGTAGTACTACCACAAGTTTTTGCATTTTCGCGATGAATTTTTCGAAACATTTCTGAACGAAACTGGATTGATTCGTAAAAAACAACACGAGTCCGCAGGACGAGTGGTGTTTTCAAATCAGTTGGGTTCCGAAATGAAAGACAAACTTATGAGAGTTGAGAAGTTGATCTGAGAAATCAATTATAGAGTTCAATAAATACAAGCATCGGACGACATTCATATTCAATTAAATTGCTTATATTTGATGTTTAAATGTCACACACACAATTCTGAAAACACCGAACCTGACAGGCGAATCAGAGTCAAGAGTCAAGTTTGGTGTTATCGATAAACCAAACTTAACTAGAGTTCTTGATTGGTTCATTTGCCAAGTACGTGGAATATTCATTCATATCGTATTCCAATCACTTAGCCAATATGGGATCATTGTGTTTTGGAAAAATCTTGGAAATTACAGAAGTAAATACAATCAAATACTCAGGTATTGTGACAGTCACTTCACATGATATTTCCAGAATTCACAAATAAAGTGTAAGGTAAAAAAACTGATATTCGGCAGAATTAGAAGAAACTAGGAGAAAAGTTGGGAAGTTAATCTGAGAAATCAATACAGTTTAATAAATATAGGCATCGGACGACATTCATATTCAGTAGTAATATCCCGAAAATGCAGAATTTTCGAAAAATACTTTCGCCTTGCTGGCACGAAAACAGTGTTGCTTAGAAACACCACGAGAGCTTACTCGAGTGGTGTTTTGTACAGCAACACAGTCTGAGTGCCTGGCAAGGTGAAAATATTTTGGAAATTCTGCATTTTAGAGGGATATTCGATCAGAAAATTTCACCAATGCATTGTATTATGGACTGAATGCGTATTGCAAGAACGGTTCATCTTGTGTGATCAATGTCAGTCGAAGAGTTGAACCGTCAAACTGACGTTTCTATATTTACCGTGATTGTCGTAACTATGGAAATGTTTATACAAGCTAGAAGCGAAACACCGTTTCGAAAATAGCACGGGCTGGAAGAAGTGTCTTCAAAAAGTCCTGTTCTCATTGTTTGGAAATGAGAAAATTTAATTGGTTTTTATAATATGAAGGAAATTGTCAACTGAATTGCTTATATTTGATGTTTGAATGTCACACACACAAATCTGAAAACACCGAAATTGACAGGCGAATCAGAGTCAAGAGTCAAGTTTGGTGTTATCGATAAACCAAACTTAACTAGAGTTCTTGATTGGTTCATTTGCCAAGTGCGTGGAATATTTATATATGTCGTATTCCAATCACTTACCCAATATGGGATCATTGTGTTTTGGAAAAATCTTGGAAATTACAAAAGTAAATACCATCAAATACTCTGTGACAGTCACTTCACATGATATTTCCAGATTAAAAATATAGTTGTAAAACTGAGAGATCCGTCTTGACTATCTCTTGGAAATACTTCAGAATTGGACACTGAAAATTATACTTCATAAAAAAGCTACATATTCCAGTGAAAAAAAAATAAAATTCAACTAGAATGTGTCAATCACAATAATAATACGAGGAACAAACTAAACAAAGTAGATCAGAAAAAGCAATTGGGACAACGATGTTCAAATTACCTTTGACTTCACTTACATAAAACATGTTAACAGAATTTATACCTGAAATAGATAGTTCAATGTACAAAGAATATATAAAAACTTGGATTTGGGGTTCTAAAATGATATTGTTTCATCATTTTGTCAATCAAACTTTCCAAATAATATTTTAAAGTGCGATAAAAAAAATCTCGGTAAAATTCGCTTTTTTCGCTGGATGAATTAATTCAATTAGTGTGCAGGCTCGTCATATTCTTTTACACCATTTTTGCAGTAGTGGTATCAAGGCGTTTGCCTCTCACTCACTACAGTTCACAAGAATTTTATAATGATGCATTTTAATTTTAACTCAAACTTGTTTAAATATGTTGTAGTGTTTCTCATGTTCTAGCCTTTATGATATTTTATAAGATAATTCAATATTATTTTGCAAACTGTGATTTTCACCATATTGTCAGCGTTTCTTCCCTTATCTACTTTTTTGTGTATATTTTACCTGAATTTAAGGTTAGTTTTAGGCCCTTACTTTGTCAACAAGATTTTATATCTTTGGACAATAAAGCATTTTCTCTCTCTCTCTCTCTCTCAGATAGCCCAGGTTCAATCCCGCAACTAAATTGGTTCGGAATCCACTTTCAAGTACTGAAAAACTTGGGAGATTCGTTAAAAAAAATCACATATTTTCAATTTGTTATATATACCACGATGATCTTAGTCGAAATGTATTTGGGAACTGAAAAGTATTTTTTTTAAATTTGTATATGGGAATGTTCCAATTAAAATATTTCCAGTTTTATAAGACTTCCGGTTATAACACGACGGTCGTATAAAAAATATTGTCAGTGCTGCGCCGCTAGCAATAGAAGACGATTGTCAGGAGAGAGTCAGGAATGCATTTTGATCTCTTTCCCCACACATGCTGGATTCTTTAAAATAATTCAAAATGTTTGGAAGTTGGGGCAACAGGTACGAATATTTACTATTGTTTGTTCAACTTCTTGTTCCTGAGTGTATTTTACAATGTTAGATGATCCGTGTCTATTTGTCAACGACAGGTTTGATTTTGATTTGCTTTTCAACAAAAAATTACCCGTGTATTTTACAATTCCAAATTCCAAACGCAAATTATTAGCTAATATTGTTTGTTGACACTTCAGTATACCTACCTATTTGTTTCTTGTCGATTCGTCAACGAAAGCATACTGATAATTAGATATCTCTAATAACCACACAGAAATTGAATTTTTTCCAAGTTTCTACAAAAACCGTTAGATATAGGGTTGTAAGCAAAAATTCCCCCAATTTTTTAGCGTAGAATCCACTGGCGTTGCTATTTGGAAAAATGGGATAGCCAATTTTGTTATATAGCCGAATATATATGGGATAGCCGAATTTAGCCCCAATTTTTGAGCACCCCGTATGATTTTTTTGAAAAGTTCCCAAAGATTTAGGAAGATTCAGGTCTTATTCAAGCAAATTCTGTTATAATGTTTCGAATATTGAAATTGATAACTTACCGCAAAGTCAACTAAAAATCGCATAGAATAGTAATGTAATTTGGGAAGTACCTCTTAGACCATTTGACAAAGAATATGAAACGTGGCCATGACATATGAATCAAAAGTCTTAGGAAGGCAACAAAACAAAGCTTGGTTGAAATTCATGAGAAACTAGTTTTATTTTTTCATTAATACAAACCCATTCTCCTTAATTATTTTTTTTCGTTGGGCTCACCTATATTCGTGATTCCAGAGGCACTGACGCCAGTAGAAGAAACAGGATTGCGTAATTTTCATGTTTATTAAGAATCTTTTGAAAAGAAACGAACTGCTATGAAAGTCACGTTGTTATGATTTAATTACGTTATATTTTTGGTATAAGTGTACTCAGACAAGTGGTTCTTATCTTCCGTTATAAACATTTAAGTCGTTTATGGTATCATACAATTTTGATAAGATGCCTAATTGACAAATATTTGAACACGTATACCGGATTATATCAAAACACGGAGGTTAATAATAGGAAAATTTTTAGAACTTATAGTTCTGGAGATATTTCTTATTTTTAATTTTTTTTTATTTTTCTTCCCTACCCCAAATCAAGAGTAAATTATGATTCATTTTAATTTTATTGATCTATACTTTGTATTTTTGTCATTATGTTAGTATTTTAAAGATTGTGAAGGTCAAAAGATAGGCCCATCTATTGCTTAAAATTATTTTGAAACAATGTATCAGCACATTTCATGAGAAATAAAGAGTATTAATAATTATAGTAATGTAATTTGACAATAGCCCAAAAAAAAGCTCATGTCGATTGGTGGAAAGTAATGTCGAAAAATGCAATCTCGGTGCGTCAAAACTCGTCTGTAAGATCGTGACAGGCAACGAATCATGGATATATGCATATAAACTGGAAATTAAACAACAATCGACTGTATGTGTCTCTCCAGACGAGCCAAATCCGCATCAACAAAAGTTGTTCGCGCACGAAATACTCCGCCACAGTGCCGTGAGATCCACATAGAAAGGTCAATTTTGAATTGCACACCAGATTTCGTTTGCCAGAAGTATTCTCAAAAAATCAGGTAAACCATTCGCAGAAGACGAATCATTCTCAACCACGACAATGCAAGCTCTAACACATCAGTTCAAACAAAATCGATTTTCAGCTGTCAAAACATCGAACTAATGAGTCATCCACCATACAGTCCATGTTTGGCACCCAATGGTTTCTACTTATTCCCGCAAATCAAAAATAAATTGCGACGTCAAAATTTTTTGACGACTGAAGAAGTGGTTGATGTGTTCCAGTTTGTGAAATCTAATCGCGTTTAAACACTCTTCCGCGAATAAAATGCTATCCACGATAATAATAATGATATCTTTATTGTACATAAAACATTACAAAAATACACACCTCACGGACTCATGTTAACATAAAACTTTGCTCAATAAACAGGAAACAATAATAATCTTTCACAAAATTCAAACTTGTAGATTACTTTTCCTTCAAATAATCAATGACTGAACTTCTGATTTCCTGAAAATTGCTAATATCTTTCAACCGAGTTGGCAGCCTGTTATAAGCCTTTCTTGCTCGCGATACTCGTTTAAAAAAAGGAATTTTGTGATGCTAAATCCTGAGATCAGCCCGGTTACGAGTCAACATATTCATTTATTCATCTGCATTTGTAGAGAACAAGTATTCTAGTTAGTAGAAAATAACCAGAGAAAAAAGTATGAAGAGGGTACTGTTAATTACCCATGATTTGAAAAATATGACCTGCAGGAGGTATTATAATCAAGACCAAGAATACATCTCTATATTCGTTTTTGGAATATGAATAGTTTATTTGCGTTTGAATTGTAACACCAAAAGTATTCCATAAGCGATGATTTACTGGACATGTTTATGATAATACAATTTCACTCCATATTCTGACACCTTCTCTCTCAGGTATGTATAATTACACCACAGACTTACCCTTACGATATCCACATGTAACTCCCAACTCATATTGAAGTCAATGTACACCTCCAAGAATGTTGAAGATAGCAGCACCTGCACTGATTTTTCATTTAATCTAACATACGGAGACTCAAATATATTTTTGGTCAGGTTGAACATTATTCCAGTTTTATAAGAATTCCAATATTTATCTGTACACGACTCGACCATCTTCTTTGTCACACCGAGTCAGCAAGATCATTAATATTTGGGCTGTTTTTATTAACCGATATATCATCAACAAATTGAAAAGTTTGGCAGTTTGAACTGGAGGGAACAGATGGTAGAGGGTTAATGTATAGAAGAAAAAGAAGGGGACCAAGGATTGATCCCTGTGGTACGCTTCGCTTGATTCATGTTTATTTCTGATGTGATTAATCTACCTTCTTGCATATTCGCAACTGCTTGAAATCTGATTCGTGGGTGTACCTCTAATTCAAAAGTCATCTAGTTTCTCCAAGAGAAGGTCATGGTCAACCATGTTATAAGCTTTTAACAGGTCAAAGTATATTACCGCGAACAAACTTTTTTGATCCAGATTTATATTTGTCATTGCATTGTAGATTGTTAAAATTGTTTTATCTGTCAACCGGCTGCACCCTTACGAGCAACTCTCAGAAGTCAGAGACTTGTGAGAGCTAGGGAAGGCGTAGCCGTAACCTTTCAAAGTGGGATGCCATAATGTGTTCCAAAACATTGCCAATAAGGTCTGGCACTTTTTTCAAAGCCACATGAGTATTTAGGATGTAATGCATATAAAACACTATCTCATTGTTGAGAGAGTCCCTAATCAGTTCATGATTAGTATACTCTTGGGGGGTGTTGATGATCTTTATCATGTGATTTGAAAATGTCAACAATTTCTGAATGGTCCTGTACAGCAGACCCGCCTCTAATCAAATTTATATTTCCATTGTTATACGATTCCACATTGATTTTGATTCATTTCTTGAATGTGCTATGTTATTGTCATTCAAAGATTTTCTAAAGTGAGATAATCAGCGCTTATACGCTGATCTCTCCATTTTATATCTTGCAAGAATATCATCACATTTTATTTATGTATATAAACTATACCAGTCCCTCACATACTGAGAGTAACATTTTATTTCTTGGTTCACCCAGGAGTTGTCACTATTTTTGCTCTGGTCACTTTAGAAGTGAAAGGAAAAGCCACATCAAAATGATGGAATAGAATATTATAAAAGGATTTAGGTATACTTGTTATTGACGTCCCCAGTTGAGTAAACATGTTCCCACGATTCGCTATATAGAGACTGATAAAAATTTGATATGTTAACATCGGAGCGATATCTTTTGTATGTTTTCTGTTTTGAATAATAAAGAAATTGCCCAAAATGGTCAGATATAATCGATTTGATTACCATTGATTGTGAGATGTCCTCCGATATATTTGTGAAAATAATGTCTCTCATATATCCTCCACTAGGGTTAGGTCTGATTATTTATACTTTTGAAAATGTTGCCGGCCTTGTACGAAGACGATTTTTTTTATAGTTTCATTAAACATGAAAATACAACTTTTGTGAAAGAATGCAATCTTTTGCTATTTTTTTCCCATTTTCTCTAAGGTGATTGGCTTAACACTCGTACAATAAATGACTATTACTTCCTGATACAGTTAAATACTTTTCGTTTAGTTTCGTTTCATTTGGTATTGAACCGGATATTAATTTCACAATGTAGTAATCAAACTTCTCACTGTGCTATATTCGAAAGAACCGCAACAATTTCACTTTTTTTGTGGCTAACTGTTGAAATGTACTTGTTATTAACGGACCCGTATCATGCACTTTCTCTACTGACTGATGGTGGGTGCTGAATTAGTGTCGCATCATGTTTCCTAGTATGTCTTCCACAGAATTCAAAGAACATGTCTTCTTTATATCGTTTACAGTTGTCATGGATCAACAATAGAGATGTTGAATGAATGAATATTGGTTTCAACCAAATTAAAAAGATAGTAGTGGTATAAACTCCTCCATAAACATTATACAATGTTAACCAAAATAATGAATCCGCCTATTTTTCTCAGTTAACATGGGAGTTATTGAAAAAGAACAGTACTTCACTTTGCATCTTTTCGTGAACTCGAGTAATTTTTTGATCTTCTATTGGTGGAGGAGTGACGTCATTGGCAATTTTTTTCGACGGATACCCCATGTCATGTTCAGTATCATAAAGAAGCTTGTTTTTCTCATTCTAATATTATTAATATGTCTGATAATTGGGATGTAATATGCATATCAGAAACCTGGCTAAATGATAGATTTTTTGATAATGAACTAAGTGATTCACGCTACTTGGTATTTCGAAATGACAGAAACTACAGTATTGCTAATGTGAACCGCGGTGGAGGTGTCTTGTGGTGTGTTAAAGCCAAATTCAAACCAGTTCTGATCTCTAATAGTATGCATACCGATTTTCAATGGTTGGCTATTAAAATGTCTATAAAAGATCTTGACGTCACGATCTGTTGTGTGTATATAACATCAGGAGCAAATTTAACAGTATATGAACAGGTTTTTGAATCCCTAGAAAATTGTCATGAGCTCAATGCCACCAAAAAATTGTTGTTAGTCGGTGACTTCAACGTCTCAGAAATAACGAATTCAAGGTATAACTTGAGAATCGGATCATCGAAGGCGAGATTAATCCATTCCATCATGTGTGAGTATGATCTTTATTCTATAAATGATATCTCTAATGGCTCAAATACTTTGGACCTAATATTAACCAATATCACGGAAGCGACGGTGAGAGAATGTGAAACGCCCTCAGTGCGGTTGGATAACTACCATCCTGCTCTTAAAATAATGTTTACTAACAAATTTGGACAGGTAACCGAATCCCGCGAAAGTAGGCAAGTTATTGCATTTGACTTCAGGAAGGGAAACTTTGTGGAGCTCTATGGACTGCTTTCGCAGTTCTCTTGGTCAGATATGTTATGTATGGAAAATGTGGACGACTGTGTAGATAGTTTCTATGATTTATTAAAGAACGTTTTTGAAAAATGCTTGGAAAGAAAAACCACTTTTATCAAAAATCGATTTCCCGCTTGGTTCTCCAAAGAACTTATCCACAAAATTAAACTAAAAGAACACTTTTTCAAAATGATGAAAAAAAGAACAAAAATGGCGAATTATTATAAAGAAAAATATCAGTAACTTAAGTCAGATGTGAAACGTCTGCATAATCTTTGTTATGAAACCTATATAAAAGAAATAGAGGGTGACTTACAGCGTGATCCCAAAAATTTTTGGACATATATCAAAGAACGTCGTTAAAACTGTGCGGTTGCTAACAAATTCAGTTATGATATTGATGATTTGGTCAATGACAGGGATATTGCAGACGGTTTCGCTGCCTTTTTTAAATCAACTTTAACAAATAGCGATGCGCCGGTAAATCCAACATTTTCTAAATATGGCATTTGGTTTCATAAACAACACTCTTGATTTCTTTCATTATTATCTGTCAAACAGAATACAATTTGTACAGTTTGACAATGTACCTTCTTCCGAATTCACCGCTACTTCGGGCGTTCCGCAAGGATCGATTTTGGGGCCTCTCCTCTTCCTATTATTTGTTAATGACGTCTCCCAGTATATAAGGAATTCTCAATTTCTCCTATATGCCGATGATCTCAAGCTATACAGAAGAATCAAAAGCGAGGAAGGCTCTGGTAAGCTTCAAGACGATGTCGATAATCTCTCGAATTACTTTTCAGTGCCTGACTTATCCCTCAACGAAGCTAAATGCAAAATTATTAGTTTTACTCGAAAGAAGTCACCCACTATCGATGACTATTTTATTAATGGCACCAGTCTGCGAAGAATCGATGAGATGAAAGATCTCGGTATCATTTTTTCTGGTATGTTCAGTTTCTCTAGGCATATTGAATACTTAGTGTCTGAATGTTCTAGGAAATTGTGCTTTGTTTTGAGATCTAGCCGTGAATTCAATTACGATACAGGTATAATACTTTTCAATTCCATTGTTCGATCTAAACTAGAATATGGATGTGTCATTTGGAATCCAAAGACTTATTTATATTCCGATATAATAGAAAAAATCCTAAAACGATTACTAAGAACCCTCTCCTTCAGGAAACACAAGGTTTGGCCAATATTTAGATCTTACTCCAGCCAACTACTAGACTTCAATGTCCAACCATTGAAAGATCGACGTGAATCCTCAGAAGTAATTTTCGTTTTTAATATTCTTAGAACATTGAGAGCACCTGAAATTCTCCAAACCATTGATTTTATTTTACCTGACATAAGACTAAGAAGAAGAGATAATCTGTTTCGTGTCTCGAACAGTTTGTCTCCTCTTCAACAATGTCTCCAGACCGTTAACGAAATTGTGAAAGACTGTGATCTAGATATATTTAATATCACAGAGAGACAACTCCTTCGGATGCTCAAATGTACCTGAATCTTCTATGGTCATTGCATAATATTTTATTGTTCCTGACTATATTATCTTATCTATAACTGTAGTATTGTATTTTTATTGTATCTTTTACTTTATAATTGTATTTTTATGAATGTACTATTATATACAATGAATTTTATGTATTAAGGAACTCTTAACAACTGGGTAACATGTAAGTGGAATTCATTCTGTTTGTTGCTCAGTATAAATAAATTTCCATTCTATTCTAATACTCTCTGGATAGATACAGTATGTCTCGTATTTTTATGCCCACCCCTGTAATCCCCTTAACTATTACTTGATCTGTTCCAAACTGTACTCAGTTAGGAAATGCAGCCAGGCAGATTCTAAGCGATATTACAGTTTGACCAGATAGTAGCGTACATAGATATAACGTTCCCAGATGATCATTTTTTGAAGAACAATACTAGTTACTTTTCTATTGAAAAATTTCATCAGAAAAATTTGCTTCAGAATAATTCAAGGGCCCATATCCTGCATCCAATAGAAGTACAGAGAAAAATCAAAACTATTAATTATTTTCATTCTCATATTATTTGTTTCAATATTTAAAAAAATTACTATTTTTAGAATGATAAAGAACATTGCCGGACGACGAATTTACAACAGTGATCTCATTTATTTATGAGCATTGAAATCTAATTTTTTATTTGAACCCGAGATATGAGATAGAAGGAAACATCTCGAGTGGATGAGCCATTGAGAAAGCTTTCGAAAATATTCCATAACCATTATAGATCAAAAACCTGCAACGTATTTTATGTTGTCATTTTGGTATTGATTCTCATTTACATTTTCAACTATTACTAACGTATTAGTACGACTGAAATGAGAAAAAAAAGCTTTCAAATGATACTGAACATGACATATAGTTCCATTTGAGAAAATTGCCGAACGTTTCCTCCACCAATATCATATCAAAGAAATATATGAATTCACACAAAGAAGCATAGTAAAATTTTCATGTGAACTTTTTTCAGTTTCTCTTATATGGATGGGTCCATATATTTGACTAACAGTGTATGAAGAAATGTCGATAAACATGCTGCAATTTTTACAGCACATTCATAATAACTCTTTAAAAGAATAATTTTATGAACATAAAGTACAATTGAAAAGAAAAAATATTTAAACCAATAGGCAGTTGTTTTCTGTTGGATACTTGACGACGAAATTCTTATTTTATAGGTTTTTGGGGAACATTGTGGATTATATAATCCATTTTACATTATTTTTCAAATAATTTGTCATTGCGGAATTTTTTTGAAATTTCTTTACAAACTAGAAGGAAAATTCTGTAATGTTCAGAAAACATCGAAGGAGATGAGGGAAAGTAGGTGAGAATTGGTGTTCTTACTGCATTTCTTCAGGGAACAGTTCGTGAAGCAGTGAGATCCATAGCTTTGCCGTTCGGTGGAAGAACAAACCATATTACATCACCGACGAGACGAATGGCTTTTTTTGACAAGATCCAAAAGTTTCAGTGTGTAATCAGGGGGTGCTCTCCATAAATGGGAACAGTGTATTCCAGAAAGTTTGCCTTATTGTCATATTCAGTGATTTTATTGTCACTTCCATGACTTCCGCAAGCAGAATTGTTCGAAGAGTTGCATTTCCATCTCTTCGTCCACAGTATACACAGTTTTTAGTACACATACGGAAAAAACTCGAGGGGATATTCCCTGGACCATTCCATTGAAATAAACTAAATGTTCGACAATTACATTTGATTACCAAAAATTACATGTTAAAGTCCGTAACCTACAAGAACTATTGAAAATGATTTCCACCAGCAAGCAGGTGAGAGTTTGACCTTCCCATCCGTGACTGCCGAACCCTACTAAAAAGAGTAGTTTCTTATTGAAACCCAGCAATTATCGGATCTTGCAAGTCTTCCACATTTTCAACTGGAGTATTGTAAACTGATGACTGGATGGCCCATAGAAAATAATCCAGGAGGTTTGAGTCCGGGTATCGAGCAGACCATCAGACTGGTCTACCTCGACCAAGCCAGCGATCACCTTGTGTAATGGTTGAGAATTCACCAGCACCCACTGAATTGAGCTTGTGCAACGTGCCTGTTCGACAAAGATGAAACGATTCGTGATAGAGGACTCCACGAACAACAGTTTCACTTTCGAGTATAAGTAAGTACATAACATATACGGCATTCAGAAGAAGAAA
Source organism: Chrysolina americana (assembly GCA_958502065.1). Classification (NCBI taxonomy): domain Eukaryota; kingdom Metazoa; phylum Arthropoda; class Insecta; order Coleoptera; family Chrysomelidae; genus Chrysolina; species Chrysolina americana. Next base: position 46,530,070 of record OY293416.1, read on the forward strand.
AATTGTATTTTTCAATATAAGGCAGTATTAAATAGATTCGGTATGATTTTTCGATTCTACGGCGGGAAAGAATTTTCCAACACGCAAAAGTTGTTTCTAGTAAATTTCACCCGCACTATTGCGGGAAAAATTTTCCTGCAGGCCAAAGTTTTTTCATTGGCACAATTTTGTTGCTCCAATACTCGTCAAGAATGTGTAAATTTTTAGAACTTTTGAATGTCAAAAGGACACTATTTTTGAACAAAGTTCAGCAAAAAAACTTTTCTACGATCTCATTGGAATGTAATATATATCGTGTTCAATTCCACGGAAAATGGATGATTTCTGTTTAGATTTACCGCCGTTGTCAAATATATACCTAATTTCTATCTGGATTTGGGTAACTACGTAATATTGACTTTTGAAGTAAAAAACAACCAACTCGAAAAGTGTTATTTCATTTTCATAATAAAAAAAATGTAGACTGGACCTGATCACGTGGACTCTTGATTGGAATCTCAAGGCGTTACCAACTGAACTAATTGGACGTTTCTCTTAATTATTGAAAAAATTGTATACAAGAATATTTTCAATTCGTAGTATGTAATTAACTAAATTATGTCTGATTATGATTTTTATCTATCAGTTGTTATGACAAGGAAAATATTTTTCATTTGAAAACAATTATTCAAAATTGATGATGATAGTTGAAATGGTTCTCAGTCAGCGTTGATTAATTTTCTGGGACACATAAATGATATCGATAAATTTGGTAAAATTGTCACTTGGTCATAGAAAAATGTCACTCTCTGTACCCGTTATTAATCTACTATTTTCTGCATGGCGTGCAAAAAAAAACATACAGGTATTACACAATACCCATCATTCTCATAGTTTCATATTCCATCCATGCGAATTTTTACAATATTTATAATTAATAGTACAATTGCTGAATACCGCCACCAAACTGCTATTCTTAGACGTTGACAAGTGTTTTAGTCACCAAGAGACTACTGTTTGTGTCTTAATTATAATCCATCTTCAATTGAATTTACAATGTTGCCTTATTAACTAACAGATGATTTAAATTGCTAATTATATAATGTGGTATCAAATACTAGATTAGATGATCTTAACAAACTATTAAGTAAATTGTTAGGTATTGGTCCACCATCATCAATATTAATTTTATTATTTTTACTTAATCCTATGCTTCCGTATGCATCTAGCTGGCCTCTAATGAACAGAAGTCAGCAGGATGGTTTTGTTCCAAAACGTGATGAGCGAAGGCGGATTTTTCCGCTCTTCCATATTTTATATGTGCTCAATTTTCTTTATATCTTATTTCTATACATTTTTCAGTTAGCCCATAATATTTTGCATCGCAATCCTTACATTTAATTTCATAAACTCTAGACTTTTCTCGACTTTGTCCTTTGGGTTGCCCAAAAGGCTCTGTAATATCTCACTTGCTTTGAATATCACCCTCATACTTAGTTCCTTGAAAATATTTTCCAAAATCTTGTTGTATTGATGGTATGGCACCGATATGTATTTATCTGCTTTACTGTTTACCCGAACTCCGCTTTACGTCTTTTGGGCAACGGCAGTCGCATGCGGTAAAAATCGACGCTGTATTTTTCAAATTAGAAATTGACTTTTTGATGGTTATTAATAGATGTAAGCGGTGTTGGGTACTTGCTTTTCGTTAGCAATACAAATTTTTAATGGTGAGTATGCAATTAGCAAAAATATCAACACGTATCCTGATGATTGTTAATGGAAGATTTCAACGTAGGGAGACTGAGAAAAATAATGATTTACAGCGAGTGACTGAAGCCATAAAATTCGATAAAAAGAATATAATGCATGTCTTGTAATAATCATCTGCGTTCTGTACTCTGTATTTTATTACTTTTACGACTAATAAATATGACTTACAGCTTTATTCAAACTGGATAATGCCATAATCATATTCCATGCATCATTAAAATGCTCATTAAAATGCGAAATTTGTCCCTCGTCCAAATGTGATCTTAATGTTTCCGCAATAAGGAGATGTTGATGTTAATTGCGGAATAATATTATCCCAGTATTCGGACTCATATGACTGATATGAATTGGGGAAACAAATCTTTTCAGATTTGGAGCAAGCGTTCTGTATGCAGCTCATCTTTGATTAATAAGTACCTGTTAAGGTGTGGTAAAAAAAGGATTTTACAGTTCAGTCATGTGTGTTTCAACTAGAATTATTATTACCCGATGAGAACGGTTGTCATGGTTGTTAATGGTAGCTATAGGTTGGTACTATGAACCGGGTCCATAATATAGGGTACCCATCTAAAGTCCGTTTCCCCTATACTAAATTTTGATCTACCTGGTATATCACAACGAAATTTGGAGAGCTCAAATAGGAGATGAAATCCTACTTTTTCATGAAAATATCAAAGCTAAGAGTTTTAAAATAGCGGCTGAATGCCATCTTCAATAATTTTTTCAAATAGAACACCCCATATATTATCCATTTTAGAAATCTGCTAATAATTCAGTTTTCTATAATTCATTTTTCCCCTGAATTCAAATGATATCGAAATATTAACGTTTGGAGAGTGACATTTTGGTAATTTCAAATCCAACCAAAAACACTACTATTGCTTTCAATCAAGTTTGCATTGATTAATGATAGATTTCCCGAGAATCCTATTCCGAGATCATTTTAGCGCAAACTTTTAAATAAGCTCCAAGCAACTGGTACGCTGAAAAATGTTCCAAGATCAGAAAGACAGCCTCTTTCAGAAGAAAAAAAGTATTAATTGTCGCTGAAAAAGTAATCAACCTGATTCAGTCGAAGTCTGCAGTGGCTGAATCCTGTGAAGTAATGGTAAGTGGAAGATCATGTTGATGAGATACCTGTATCTACATCAAGATGAACTTCGCCATTTATTTCTAAATATAGGAGTGTATTAGAAATGTTAAATTTTTGAAAATAATAAAGAAGTTTATTATTTTTATTATAATTATTAATTTCAAAAGTGTCCTATTAAATGAAAAACCTGGATGCTCTCACGAAGGATGATCCAGAGCGAAGGGTTGAATTTTTTGTAAGTGAAGAACAATTGAACAATTGAACAATTGAACAAGAACAATTGAAAATCGTGAAATCATATTTCAGCAGGATGAAAATGTTTTTTTCTCCGATTGGCAGCAAATATTAATTTTGCTGACACATATCAATCAACAAAGTATTACTTTTCTTGCCTAGGCAGCAAAGTGATTATACTCAATGGGAATAAAACATTAGACGTAAACATTTATTAGCAATTACTACATAACACTTTTAATAAGAATTTAAAAACATATGTTTAGTTGTTATTAACATTATATAATAATTTAAATATACCGATATTTTTTAGCACAACTGTCAGAAATTTCATGAATTGTCAAACTATAACTATTATGGACGACATTTCCATAGCAACCAAGCATTCCAACAACTGCGATTTCTATCAAATTTTATTTTAATTGAACACTACAGGAAAAATAAAGAGATTGTGGGAATTGTAATAATTTGCAAATACAATATCCTCCTATATCATTATGAACAATCGGAGAAAAAATTATATGTTCAACTCGGCAGCAAAGTAGATTGACTGCCTCGGCAGTCAATCTACTACTTTGCTGCCTAGTTAAACAAATAACTATTGTCAGTGAAAAGTTCTTTCTAGGTAGGTACTCTTTGTATAGATGTTCACTATGTAATAAAAAGTTGCCAATTATAGAATCGTACTATTATAGAGCGAAGAGTTAATACGAGAGTACCTACCTCTATTCCGTTCTGACCATTTAAAATGAATTCGTTATTTTTAGAAAAACCGAATGGAGTTGAAGGCGAGAAACCAAAAATTACCTACCGGAATATTATTCAATTTATAAAATTATGTTTTCACTGAATCACTGTCAAAGATGATGATGACTAAACAAAATTGAAACCAAAATACAAAAATATATAACTAACATAACGCAGAAAATGTCAAGGTAAGAAAATTGAAGAATGAATGCAAAACAAGAGCTACTTATATTGCCAAAAACTTCTGATTCACAAGAAGTTGTATAGTTACAAGTGTCCAAAGGAAGTGAAATATTTTAGAAACGGCGCATACCTGAATCAATACGAAAGAATGAAAATGTTTTTTCATATATACGACCACATGGAAAAGTGACTTTTATCGCACTCTATACTCCCACGGAAACTGGATTATATCTGCACGTGTGCGGAAAGTTATTTTTTCGACAACCACATGCGAAAATCACAAATAGCACACAAAATGACAATTATCACCCTAGAGATGAAAGGTTAAATAACTCTCTAGAGTGATATGTGTTGCATAATGGAATTACACTATGCTTTGAAATTAATATTACGAAAACATCAGATAAACTTTAAAAGTGTCAGTTTTGCATATGCATCATCCTTATTTATCACATACAAAACCGTGAAAATAGTATCTACAATTCCATAAAATATGGATGCATAAAAATCATTGTTTTAAAATTGTTTTTTCGTTAACTAGCTGTCGTCCCCCTACGAACGACAGCCCTCAGAAGTCGAAACTTGTACGAGCCAAGGATAAACGAGGTCTTACCTTTCAACGTGCGATTCCTAAAACTTTCTCAGAAAAATAAATTCAAATCGCTGGGATTGAACCAGTGACCGGTGAAACCAGAATGATTGAAAGCATTGACTCTAACCACTCGGCTAACTGACCTTTTAATAGTGATGATCAATGTACTCCACCTGAAATCGAATTTCTTTCATGACGAAGAAATAAGGAAATAAGAAGCTCCTCTTCTGAAAACGTTTTGCTTGCATACATGGGTGAATTTTTCAATAGAATCCAATGCTCAACATTATAGACTAATTATTCTTTGTGTATATAGTAAACTTAAGGCATTTTTGAAAAGGAAAAGTGACGGATAAGAACCGAAAAAGCTAAAATTTTTACGCAACAAGAAATTTTTGAATTTATGAAGCTTCCGACGAGATTCATTTACTTTTCAAAGGTAAGTCATCGGTATTTAAAGAAAGTCTATACATGTATTTAATTATGTTTTTTTTAGGTTGTGTTGGTATATTTGGTGCATGTCGTAAGCAAGAACTTACCCAGGTATGTATGAATAACATTGAAGATTTGGGGACTGCGGCAGTCATTCAAATAATTAATACAAAAAATAAATACTGTCGCAAGTTCACTATTACTGGAAACTTTTATAGCATATATAAAAAATGTGTCAATCTAAGACCGCCAACTACCGAAACACGCTTTTTTCTTAATTATAGAGACCAAAAATGCACAAAACAAGTAGTGGGCATTAAAAAAATTAGAAATATACCTATATAGTAGCAGCTAAATTTTTAAATCTAAAGGATCCTGAAAAATACACGGGGCAATAATTTCGCCGTACTTCTGCTATTATTTCAGTAGATGCAGGAAGAGATCTAACTTTTCTGAAAAGACATGGGGGTTAGAAATCGTCCAAAGTGGCAGAAGAATATATTGACGATTCTACTACTAACAGGTTAAATATTGCCAATAAAATTATGGGTGCCATCAGCAGTACTTCAAAAGCCGTCACTTCGCCTCTTCGAGATACTGACATCGAGTCTACTACTGTACATAGTGTACAAATAACAGAGATAAATCTGTCTATTTCCTCATTGCAAAGTACATTACAATTTACTAATTGAAATAATAATAATATCACTTTTAATTTCTACATTTCTAAGCAGTAATCTTGTTCAATCATTACCTTTCTTTGTAAAATTCCCAAATTCTCAAAACAAAGTGAAAATATATTAATTTTTTTGCAATTATGCATTAATCTGTGGCAGTCGAAAAAATAGTGTACATTACTTGTATGGAAAGTGCCATTTCACACTCGTGTGATTGTCGCACTCATGTTGAATGGATCACTTTCCACACTAGTAACGTAATAAACTATTCCGCTCATGTGCGAAAAGTAAATCGCACGCCTGTGGATAAGGTGTTAAATGCGTATACTCTGTTTAGATTTACTTCTTCAAGCTATCAAATTTATAAGTTCTGCGCACAAAAAAACAATCTATTTAAAAAGAATAACTTTTTCCAATTACACCGGTGGGCTTTAATCCCGCATATTACCGATTGCAAGTTTAAAACTCACCTTGCTTTACAAACTGACCAATTAGTCACATCCAGATTAGGTGGACCTACATCTTACCAAGAAATATTTTATATTTGTAATAAAGATACTAAAATGTTCCCAATTATGATTTTGATTTCTTAGGTATTATACCAAAGAAAATATTTTGCATTTCAAAATAATTAGGTATTCAAAATAGATGAAGTTAGTGATATGGTTCTCGGTCAGCCTCTTACATTTTCTTGCACAATGTGTCAATAACATCAATATTTGATAAAATTATCGCGTGGTCGTAGAAAAATTGGATGCACTTGTACGAAAGTGATTATTACACTCGTGGGATTGTCGCACTCGGAGTGCGTCTCATGCTACAGTATTTCTTACTCGTTTGAAAAATTTCATTGTTTGAAAAATTGTTTAAAATTGTTTAAAATTGTTTTTTTCGTTAACCAGCTGTCACCCCCTTACGAAGGACAGCTCTCAGAAGTCGAAACTTGTACGAGCTAAGGATTAACGAGGTCTAACCTTTTAACGTGCGATTCCTAGCCATGATGTAGTATACTATATTTAACATACGACAATAATCATCAGTTGCTGCTATGCGCTTCCGGCAGTAGTACAAAATAAGAATTTTGAATTCATACTTTGAGAAATTTATAATCATACCTTAGATAGAATGAAGCCGACTGTATCTGCTTTTTGAACGCTGTGTCACATATAGGAGACCTTTTTGTACTTTCACAACTACCCACCATTCTTCGTTTAAAATTCGGAGATTTCATTGACTTCAACAAATTACCTCAGGATTTTGGAATATAACAGAGTAGGAAGAAGGATTCTATCAAATTGTGTGACATTATGGAAGTTAGTTTGAAAACTACATCCAGCCGCATTGTTATTAAATCAAGCCAGCATAATCAACAGGAATACAGTAAGATCACTTTGAACAGACAAAATGTAAATATGAAAACTGTCTACTACCTGTTCCTGCCAAGAAGTAACTCTAGTTTTCAAAGAATTTTACGGTTCCCTTCGACAAAGCGACTTTACTATCTGTTTATTTATTTTCATTGGTGTAAGATTCTTTTCGTCTAATTGAAAAAGAACCCAAAGGGACGTGAGCAACCATACTCTACCCTGCAATAAACAACATTATTTTCGCAAAGTGGAGTATTTCATTTGCATTTAATTTTTTGGGAACTGAAAGGATTTAACGTTGCAAGCGCCAGCACTATAATCCAAATGTATCTGATCACTGTTATAATTGTTATCATCAATATCTTACACAGTTCATTAAAAACATAAAATGCTTTTCCTGAAAGAGTAAAAAAAATATACGCCGCAACGTGTTTTGAGTGACGAACAATTTATTTCAATTAAAGAACAATGTTTTCATCCCACAAATAAATAGTTCGTTGTATTCACAAATTCATTCATTGGTTCGTTGACATTTTCAAAAGCCAGTCACTTTCGTTCTTCAAATTTGTACTTGCATGAACTGGATATCACTGATGATTAAAATCGTTCCATCTTGAAGAACAGTGATTTCATTACATAATCCAACACGAAACTGAAAATAGCACCGTCATAAAAACGATGGATTCGTCACAGCATTATTATTCCTCTGGTGCAATTTTCTCCATATCTGGAGCCGTTTCAAAACTTTCAGGAAATATCGTCAGAAATAAATAACTTAACAAGCTAATTTATTTGGTATGTATTTTGTTATTTATCCATATTGGTACAATGCCACAAAGCCGAACGACGTGTATCCATAAATCAAGAATTGCATTTTATTTGACGCAACCAGTTATTTGTTGATTAAATTTAAGTAGCGTTTGTGAAATATATGTATACCCTTGATTTATCACCGCAGATATATACTAATAATTTCAATTCGACCGACTGTTTTTATTCAACGCTTGGACCACCAAATAAGGTAAACTTGAATCGATGATAGCGTAAGTAGCTCACTGAGTACTCAAACAAAATCAAGTACCCACTTACCGGCGTATATCAACTACACCTGTTGCTGTCGTTGGATAATCTTGTGTTCCAAGAAATAACACAGTTTTCCCCTCATTATGATCACAAGAAAACGAAAATTCAGTAAAGTGGTGACATGTATGAGTTTGAGTGTATGTTAACGTTCCTGTATTCTAGGACTGATTGGTAGAAAAGGTGTTAGGAATAGAAGACAAGATATGCTGTAGCCCATTTTCTTGCTGAGCTGTTGAGGGTTTTCCCGAAGTTTATGGCTAATCTTCTGGTTTTATTTTCCTGAGGAAGTTCAAGATGTTTGAATTTGATTACATTTTATCTGAATTGTTACTTTGAACACAACGTTATGATCAGTATGGTCTCTCCGACCTTAATCAGGTGTATAAGAGCCATTAGATATAGTAATTGCATTTGGGTAATTTTTTCGAAGTGTGTACATTGAATCACATCCAGTAGTGAACGTTCCACTTTATAATTCACTGTATACAAAAAATATTTCATTGTATACGATAACCGAAAACGATATACTCAAATCATCGAAATAATAGAAAGATAAAATAAGATCGATATGATCCCCAGTTTTGTTGTAAACAACTGTATCAGAGTACTAACTGAACCGACGGCATTCATTTTCAACATGATTCTAATGTCATCTTCAACGTTTTTCAAGTAGGTGGAGAACTGCCAGGGAATGTCCAATTTTTAAAAAAGGGGGCAAAAGTATTATTTACTATTGAGTCTATACTAATGGTAATTTCACCAAATCAGTAAGGATTATTGAGTAATAAATCGTGTATAAGCACTTTAGCGTGTCTCAATCAATTCATTTGTCAATAGCTGGACAAGAAGGGTCAAGTCGACATTATTTAGTTTGATTTTCAGAAAGCCTTCGATTAACTAGATGTATTAATGTATGAGCTTGATGCGGTCGGATTTTCTGATGGATTATTGATTCTTTTTAAAAACTATCTTCTTGGTAGGCAGCAGTTTGTTGAGTATATGGATAACAAGTCAGATACATAAACAGTCTCGTCTGGTGTTCCACAAGAATCGAATTTGGGACCTCTCCGCTTTCTTATATTTTTAATCGATTTGGTAACATTGAAAAATATCCCAGCTTATTTTTAGCGGATATCGAGGACTGTGACACCTTGCAACATTCCATAAATGAAATCATGGAATGGTGTGATGTTAATCGCCTCAATCTGAATGTATATAAATGCAATAGTATGACATATTCCAGAAAGTAATACGTAACTCCACATGACTTCATCAACAGTACTTTATTGAAACAAAATGAGAAAACTTAAGACTTGGTATTTTATTTGACTCAAAATTAACATTTAACAACCATATGTACACTGTTATATCTGCAGCCTCAAAGATGTTAGGTTTCATTTACCGGAATTGAATACATTTCAGGAACAACACCGCTCTTAAACTTCTGTTAATATGGTATACTCATCATAATATGGTAATCCTACAACCCAATATTATGCAAGCCAGATTGACAGTATTCAAATAAAATGTTTGAAATATTTGTGGATGAAGAAAAATTAAGCTTACCAATCTAGAGGAATGGATAACGAAATTCTCCTGGGCGGATTCGGAATGATTTCTTCAGAAAGACACAGAAAAATTTTGAGAGGGACATTTCTATACAAATGGATCCATAACCAAATTCACTTCGTACTATTGAATCGAACTCATTTTCTCATTCTAGAATTGAACAGTCAACAATCAAACATGTTCTACAATGTTGCTACTAAAACTAAAATACTATGTGTGAAAACTTCTACAACATTTCTCATTTATGTGATATAAATCATAACACACTGAGAGACGTGATTAATGAACTCTAAGTTGAATTTGTTTTATATTCGTTAGTAATAGTAGTACCACCTGCGTTTTGTATAAAATCAGTGAATTTTTCAGTATTTCATGTTATTCATGTTAGATTGTAAAAGTGTAATTAATGTCGGAAGCTCCTGTTAAGAATTGGATGTAAAACCTGTTGGAACTAAAAGTTTTTTTTATAAATGACCTGTTTTGAGTTGGTTCATTTGACAGATATCTTCATCCTGGTTGCCAAACAGGTTGATTAATAATTCTTTGAATCATCAGGAATAGGTCGGAGTCATTCTTTAATTCTACACTCAGTTGAGTAAATACGTTGTTGGCTTGGATGTATAGATGCTCTTTGAACTCTCGTTTGAACCAATGTTCTTCTTTACTTAGGACGTTGGCATATTTTCTGGATACAGTGGTTATCCAAGCGTGTTCTGCGATGTCTGACGTTATGGACTATCCCAGTCGACTTCAGCGTTTTGTTCGTTAAGGTATTTGGTATATGCAATTTTTTGAGTTCTCGTTTGGGTCCCTAGGTTTGGTTTTGTTCAGAAGGCTTGAATTAGCTGACGTTGTACTTATTCCCGATGCTTCTCAATGAGGCGCATTTTTCACGAAAATATTTTTGAATCAATCAAATAGCTCGGAGCGCATTATCACTGATTTCCTTATAATGTACGTTAGGAAGACAACAGGGCCTGGTTGTCTCCCTTTTTTTCAGAACCTGTGTCAGTAGTTCACGTGTATTTCCGTTCTGTTTAGTGTCTCTCCTCATGATGGTAAGTTCAGTTTGAGGATGTTCTTCGTTGCTACATTTCGTCATCACCCTTTTCACAATGTGTTTTTTCGTCGAAGTTGAGTGGTTAGAATCGACGCTCAGGAATTTCTATAGACCGAGGTTTAGATTGATTCTTTTATTCTCTGGACTTTGATGTTCAGGAATTGAAGAACTCCATTGTCTTCATTTTCCATAGTGGTATTTTTGATTCGATTGATATCTTCTTGATTCCATAATATGAATGCATCATCAGCGTATCCAAGTCAAATATTTAGTATGTGTTTGGCTTTCTTGATAGCCAGGTTTTCAAACATTGATGAATTAAAGTGGTTGAAAATTCGAAAATTGTATTCTTATTGAAATTATACACCCGTCATTCACAGGAGTGCAAAAGGTTATATTATACCCTGCATAATATCATATTACACCCAAACTTGCAAAATATTCAGAACCTTTATAATTCAAGACATGGAAATAACCCAAAAACACCAAAACAATGACAATATTACTCAGGCATCCTCAGGAGTTCAAACTCCTGAGAATACCAACTTTGTTGGCGAAACGCGCGTCGAGTGATAATGACGTTGTTTCGGTGTTTTTGGGTTATTTCCATTTCTTGAATTCTATTCACAACAAAGGTTCCAATCATCATTTATTTCAGAACCTGTATAGTCAGAATATTGAGAATTGCAATGAAAATTAGAGAGAACTGATTGATGCAACTGACTGATACTTAATCGATGCACTTTTTTTATTATAAAAAATTGACCTCTCAGAGTTGAGCAAAACGGGATCATTCAATAATGTAATATTTCTTATTATTGCTATTCATCACCAACCAAACTTTTGTACAAAGCTGCAAGTTTGAGGAAATTGGGAAATATCGTCGAAATACGTAGAAGATAGATCAATCTTGGATTGAAACATCGGCATTCGGTGCAGTTAATCCTGCACCGTACTCATTGCAAGGCGGATTGGGACGGACACCTGTGTACATTTGAGAACGTTTGCACTGGATATTAGCACGCAAACAAGGCTATGCACCGCAGCAAATCATGTTTTTTACACGTTTACGAACCAAGACGACCTCAATGGGGATAACTTTGTACTGTCAGGTGACTTGATTCACTTGTAAAGTGTCACTTAGAGAACCTTGTAGGACTAGTGCAAAGTCAAATTTCAAATGAGCAAGGTGAGACAACAAAGAGGTCTGGGTTAATAATAGTAATACGAATAGTCACATAAATATTCCCAAAGGCAAGTCGTGGTATCTGTGGAGGAAGAAACCAGAATGGATCGAAGGTGATTGTATAGCGACCACAAGTATTACATTTCGAAGTGATTTTAAGTTGACCAACAAAATATTAGAGCTGTTCTTCGCAATGAAATTGCTTCTTCATTAATGTGGATCTTGATTAATACATTTTTTTTTCGAATTTTCCATAGGTTTACTCTAAATTTCTAAGAGCTGGACATTCTTCTGAAAACAATTAAGGACTAAAATATCATATGCTGCATAGGATGTACAGCACGGCAGTCATATCTTCCATTACAGATGGCTCTCTGGTGTGGTGGCCCAAAACACAACAAAGAGAAACTATAACAAGACTAGGCAAGGTGCGAAAGACTTGCCTGTATTTGGAATTACTGGGGCAATTAAATCAACACCAATTGCAAGCATGGTGACACTCTTGGGGTTTCCTCCTCTCCATTTAGTGGTGTAGGGGAGGTTAAGCTTGGTGAATCCAGACTGCAGTATACGAACAACTTGAACGTTGGAACAGGGCATATGAGCATCGTTAGAATTGTGATCGAGGACGCGCTGGGATTGAAAACGGATCACATTCCGAAACGACAGTTTCAATAACCAATTCAGGGTGCTGGTGCCAGACAGAACTGAGTGGGACGGTTCGTAGCTCAGGGAAATGTTACAGGGGAAAATCTGGTCCAAAACTGGAAATGGGGCGGGCTCAGGAGTTTTCTCCAGAAACTCAAAAACTAGCATCAGCTACTCACTGGGCATCCACACCTCTGTCTTTCAGGCCTTGTGCAGTTAGGAAGTGACGTCCAAACTAGTATGAGACTGCAAAGATGAACTGAGCGCACTGACACGTCTAGTTGTTATGGGTTCCAGGACAGCAGGGAGTTGCAGGCAATGAGGAAGCAGACGAATTCGCAATACAACTTTTGGAAAATTTCCCAAACCAAGGGCGGATACTGGGGGTATCGACGTGTACAGCAAGAGCGTTTGTTAGAGACTGGATTGGGGACAAACACAGAAATTTCAGTGAAAGTATACCAGGAAACAAACATAGGAAAGAGAATACAATAATGGACCATGCGACAAAAAAACGACAAACATGTTAGCGATGAACAGGAACCGGCTAAGAATCTTTATGCACCTCAACAAAATGGGACTGTATAATGAAGACCTGACCTGCAGTAACACGCATACTATGATGCTACAAGGCACGGGACCGCAGAAGAAAGGTCATTTTCATACAGCAATCTGGCATTCCAGAATTATACAGTTCTCACCCAGCAAAGGACCTGTACAAACTTGTACAGATGCAATGGACCACCAGGCAAGTGTCACCGGAGGCAATAGTCAGACAGGCCCCAGTGGGGATGAAGGTTTTAGTGAGTGTGCCTGATACGGATAAGGAGACCGTATCAATATTTCACATTCTTGAACATACCGTGACTTGGAATGGTTTCGAATTCTTGTTGTTCCGTGATCATAGTTCCTGTTAGAATTAGAATTTCAAGTCTTTGTTCGTTTTGGACAGCCAAGAACATGTTATTTTAATAACTGAAACTGATGGATTTATGTTGAATGAATTCGTTCATTCGTAACTTATTTTCGAGTGATTACATTCATATTTTATTGTCAAATAAATATTTTCTACCGAATACTAATACAGCAATTTTGTTGCTTCAATATGGAAAATTGTTGAGAATTAAAATATGAAGAGAATGATATTTCAAGTTCCGATCGGATCATTAGTGGCGGAGAAAAACTGAAAAAACCGAAAAATTTTGCGCTATTTTTCAAGTTGTAGGATTGGCCCTTCTCTTGTGTGTATTGAATCATGTGTACTTTACGTGAGCATTGACACTGTTGGTCATAAGTTTTGGCACAATCGCAAATTGATATTTTTGCATTATCCTGCAGCGTGCATGGATGCTCTAGTGACAGTCCAATTTTAATTTCTCCAACAGAATTGGAAATTAGAAGTATAGTACTACAAAACGTATATTCTCATTTTTCACAAAAATCGTAATAACTCGAAATCGGTAGAGAATTATAAGCAATATTTCACGTAAATTGTGACAAAACAGTACGTAAATTACATAAATGTAAATATAGAGCGCTCCAATGAAAATAAGGAAGTTTGTGTTCTCTTCCGATTCAACAAGAAGTGCTACGCCACTGATGACAATTCACTACTTCTAGTGAGTATTTTTCAAGAAAAAATCCTGTGTTGATTGGCCTATTTGAGACAGAACTCCGGCACTGGGCGCCAGAATTCCCGGTTCCTAGATACTTCCAAAATTAAAATTTATTCCAAATTTGAGTAACCGGAATTCAGATTCACAAACTGGTACAACTGAGTTCTGAATTCACTTGTAATCTCTAGTAAGTGCCCAGTATAACTCAAATCGGTATTCCGACTGTATCTTCCTTTGTTGCTAACCTGATAAGTGAAGCGAAGTAGCGCAAGCGACTTATAAATCTGCCGAAGTCTCACATCCATAAAGTGTACCTTTCACCGTTTTTTATTCCTACCTAGAATTAAGGGTGGGATAATTTTGAACTGACACCTTGTGTATCAGTGTCATTTAGAATAAGTAATGTTCCAAAATATATTAATGTTTTGACAAAGCAGGTGTTTTGAATTTCTACAATTTCTATTATCGTCGACAGGTCGGTAATTGTCCAAGAAGCAGCTGTCAGTAACGACGATTGTTACCGTAATGTGGAACAAAGAGGAATAATGGAAACACCTTTTTCAGTACCTTCGAGTATTGAAACGTAGAAAATTCTATGTTTTTTATAGACTGGCCATAAGTAATTAGTTGACTGTTATTACGAAAATAATTGATAGTAATGTTTATCGTCCCTTGGGCTACTGAAGTTAAAAAAAAACACGTTTTTGGCTATCTGGACACCTTTGACTGTCACTAGAAAGTCTAGAATCAAGAGAACAAAACTGTAAAATTGTAGTACGTTCTTTCTGAAAACTTGTGATTGTTTGAATCAGTGAAAATTAATAGCAATAACAGCAGCCTAATACTCGCAAAAAAACTCAACTGAAGTATTAAATAATTACGACCAGATAAATGAATTGACACTTAATCCAGATAATTCCAATGAACTATCAACTTCATCCATAGAAATAAGCCACCATACTACTAGCACTTGGGACATTGCTGTTCCTCCCTCTAAAAATGTATCATTTGCAACTTTCCTTGAAGTTACGTGAAAATTCACGTTCACGACATCATCACTAATTTCTTCTTTTTCTTTTGTTCACTTCTTGTGCTTCACACTTCCTGTTTCCCCAAACCTTTCCTTCGAAAACTCTTTAGTCGCACATTACTTGAATCTACTGGCTAAAAGCAGTTTCTGTAACATCTACCCATAATACAGATCATTTTATCAATTATATCAAATCACCCTTAGAACATTTGTATGTTACAGTCAACAAATGTGACATTTAATTATCTAGGTGATTTTATAGTTGAAAAATAATATTTTCTCGTTTAAAAATGAAATTATTGCTACAAATCTTGAGGAATTTTTTCTGTGAAATATCTAAATATGTTAAGTAACTACTGGCAACACCTCTCCAACCTAATATTCCATAAGACAATCTATATTACTAATGAATGGTAAAGGATTGTTATTCAATATATTTTTAAGGTATAAAAATTTAAAAATGATACTTCTCAAAGTACCTACAGTGTTTCTAATGTGAACATCCCATCTAATGTGTCTGATGATATAGACACCTAAGTATTCAACACATTCAATCGAATGATACAATAATAATAATAATAATAAATACGTTTATTATATACCCACATATCAATACAGCAGAAAATAAATCTACATACATAATTTGGCAATTAGAATTTAATTTGAAAAGGTAGGCATATAAATGGCAATTTGGTTCAGAATCAGAAGATAAACCACTGAGTCCGTTCTTCCACCAAAGCCAACAATTTTACCAATGAAAAATTTGATGATGAGCACCCGTGAACTTAAAATACACATTTATACATAACACTGGAAGAGAGAGCGAACGAGAGAGAGCGAGCGAAAGAGACAAAGAGAGAGAGGAATGGAGGGAGAGAGAAAGAGAAGAAAAGGGGGAGAATTTTTACACACCTGACCTATCTAATTACTCTGCATACCAAATAGATACTGCTTAAATTTGTATTTGAAAGCATTTGGAGTCAATTTGAAACTAAAAATTTTAAGTTTAGTCAGCTCATTTACGTTTTTAGCGCTTTAATAGGAACTCTTGAATACTTCTTTATGGTGAGAGGGTACGGTGAGAATATTTTGGGGTCTAATATTCAAAATATGAACATCGAAACGATAACTTAATTTTTTGTGTAAGTAAGGGGAGCACTTAAACTTTAGTAATTTGAAGCAAAAGCACGCAAAATGTAATTTACGGCGGTTAAACATATCAAGCCAATGACATTCAATTAATTTGAGAGAAATCCTGTGACTGCGCTTTATGCTATATATAAGTCGAAGACACGAGTTTTGTAATTTTTGTATACGTTTTATATCCACACCATCAAGACAGGATCCATAGACAACGTCACAATGATCCAAATGAGATAATACCAGAGATTCACACAGCATCTTTTTCAAGTCTCGATCTAGTGACCTGTGACTATAAATCATTTTCAAAGTACAGTAGACTAATTGCAGTTTTTTTGAGATGTGCTGCTTAAACTCCAGTTTACTATCGATAATACGACCCAGACTTTTTCCAGAATCAAGGAATGGAATTATTTCATTTCTAATTTGCAATTGTAAAGTATCCAGTATGGATTCGCGAGTGATATCTGTTCTGAAAAGTAATGCATACGACTTGCTTGGATTTATTTTTAATGAATTGTCATTAGAAGAATCGTACAAAGAATTCAGATCATCACTAATTTTTTGGACAAACTCAATCAAATTATCAGCTCTAAATGAAAAATATATCTGAGTGTCATCAGCATTAAAATGATAATTACAATGACGTATCGACCTTTGGAAATTGGAAGTGTACATAGTGTACAATATAGGCCCCAGAATACTCCCTTGAGGAACACCCGATGTCACTTAAACTTAACTTGTTGAAACCTATCAGTTAAGAAAGATTTCAAAAAGATTTCAGCACTATTTGTGAAACCAAGAAAATAATATATTGAAATAAGGGTTTTATGGTTTATCATATCAAAGCTTTTGAATAATCAAGTAAAATCAGTACGCTCGTTTGCTTTTGATCCGTAGCTCTCAGTAAATCATCGACAATATCAACAAGTGCTGTTGCACAACTATGACATTGTCAAAACCCTTACTGCTTTATAGGTAAAATATCGTATGTACTGAGATGAGTTCTGATTTGAATTTCCATTATTTTTTCTAATATTTTGGAGAATGTAGGTAGTACGCTTATGGATCGAAGATGATTAAATTCCAGGGGTTTATTGATTTTGGGTAAAGGAATGACATTGGCGTTTTTTCATACTTTAGGAAAGTAGGATTGAACAATGCATTGGTTAATTATATGTGTAACTAAAGGTATGATAAAAGGGCAACACAAATGAATGATAGTTATATTGATATTATCTGTTCCGGTTGCTTTAGATTTTATGTCCAAAATGATCTTAGATACAGTTTCCTAATTGACAGGTTTGAATGAATATTGTCCTTTACATTTGAAGAATAATAATTATTAACAGCATTATTCACTATAGGATGTTGAATAGGGAGACTGGCAAAAAACTTATTGGCTGCTTCAACATCACTCCAGTGAGCAGGAATGTATTTCTTTTTATTTTTAGAAACATTGAGTTTCTTAAGTTCGTTCCATGATTCTTTGGAATTAGATTTGTTGAATTTTTGTCGTAGATAAACCTTCTTTTCGGTTTTTATAGCAGAATTAGTGAAGTTCCGAATTTGTTTATATTATGAACAATGTTCCTAAGTACGGCAATTTTTGTATTTTTTAGTGCTTTGTCGCGCAGGTTTTGCATAAGCTTGATATTATCGGTAATCCAAGGTGCATATGGCTTTTATTTTAATAAAATGTAAGAATTGGTGCATGGATATCAATTAGGAAATTAATATTGTGGTTCAAGATATCGATTTTTTCATCAATATTCACTGTTACATAAATTGAATTCCAAACCATAGAAACAAGATCGTTTTGGAAAGCCTCTAAGTCAATACGATTAAAAGGTCGATAAGATATTTTTTTTCTAGAAACATTTAATTGAGGAAAAAAATCAAAAGTACATTTAATGAGAAAATGATCAGAAATATTATTATCAATCACCTGGGTTAGACATTTATCTGAAGATAGATTATTGAATAATAAATCAAGAAGTGAGGCACTAGTGTCAGTAACGCGAGTGGATTCCATGATTAGTTGATTGAAATTGAATGTCTCAAGTATACCAGTTAATTGTATGCAGAGATTCAAGTTTATGTGCAACATATTAATATTGAAGTCACCGAAACATATGATGAGTTCATAGTTAGAAAAAATTTCAGTTGGAGTGTCCTCAAAGATACTAAAAAAAGACTGATGATTAGAATTTGTAGAACGATATACGTTACCAATTGCGATTTTATATTTTTGGAATGTTACTTCAGAATACTCGCTCATTAAAATTTTATAATTCAAGTCAAGATTCAGTAACACCAATAATATCGAATTTTTCCGAGTTGCTGTAATCCGAAAATTACTCGAAATTTGATATCAAAGATCTCACATTTATATGAGATACAGTAAAAGTCATCCAGAAAAGAAAAAAAATATTGAAATAGAATAATTATAATGATTATAGGCAGGTTTAGCTGGGATTGTCTAGAAATTCTCCTTGTGATAGTAAAAAGAATATATGAGGTATATTAGAAAGATGAAAAAGGAGGTAAAGAATAAGACATGTAGAAAGAAAAGGAAAAGAAGAAAGAAAAAAATATTGTTTTAAAGTCAATGCAATAGAAAACAAAATCAATCTCTAAATTGAAGTGGCTAGTGATGAAACGCTACTATCCGCTACATAAACTGATGGATACAAAGTTAATGATCATCGAAAAACAAAAAATTATGCTTCTAGAACAATGTTGTTGAGCCAAACCACAGAAAAAAAATACGCTATTTTTTATGCCAGTTACGCAAAATATGAGTAGTAACATGTTGTAATGGTATACCTATACCTACAGAAAAATGTATTTATTGAAATTTTAACCTAAGATTGTACCTGATGCAAGTACCTACAATAGTGTCCATGAAAATAAGAGAAATGATAGTGGTACAGTATGAGAATTTTGATATAATACCAATTTTACAAAAGCAATATATTTTCAATGAAAATAAGATCAAGAGAATACAAAGTATAGACACATGTATTTTAATATAAATAAATTTGAAAACTGAATCTGAGAATAGAATTATGCTATTTTCTATCTAAGAGGGTGACCAAGTAAGTAGGTAGGTACCATACAATATTGAACAATAAAAATTATAATCTACAGAAGTATAAGTGTATAAATGTGAACATACAAATGATAAATGTTGGTGGTATAATAAGATGAATTTTGATATAGTGACTCGAAACAGCAATAATTAAAGAAAAAATAATAACCCCTGTAGGTATATCTGTTAGAGAAATAATATAATAATAATATTCATTGTTCGCTGTGATTTCCCTCTAAGATTTTCTGAATATCTGTTACGCACCTAATTCGTTGTATTTTCCCATTGTGTTTCGCATAAATGTTTACTTTGCGACACCAAACATCTTTTTTATCGAAAACACTTGTTGCACTGCTCATGAGATTCAATCGCAACTTAGATCTTCATGTACCCAAATTCCAGTAGACTTGAAACATTTTCTATTTTTCAAAACACTGTCACGCACAGAGTTGTCAACAAAACGAACCAAAACAGCTAGTGGCTTGGGATTCTTGGTGTTTTGATTTTTTTGCGGTACTCGGTGGCATCTTTTTATACCCCAATACTTATGTTTTTCAATTGCATTTTATCTCTTAGCAAATTTATAATAATATCACCAATATTCTCCTGAGGATTTTCTTGAATTCCAAAAAATCGAAGATTTCTGTTACGAGAATTCTGTTCAATGAAGTCTAGTTCATCTCTAAGATTATGATTTATGGATATTACTTCCTAGTGAAGTTTTTTAAGACATGTTTTCTGTTCTTCCAGAATCAGATCATATTTTAAAGAAATCCTAGATACGGCTTGTTCAACCATATCTTGAAAATAATCTTGCGTAAAGTGGTTTTTTGCTTTGCTTTCCACAATCGATGCGATTTCGTCAAGGTCTCGTCTCGTTAGACCCATTATTGGAATGTACTTTTTCTGTAGTAACTACAAAAACTATAACTGATAATTTTACGGCTTGATTACACTAAATATAATGTGTCACTACTGGATGAAAGACTTTCGCACAACTAGCACACTAAAATAATACTTTGTATGTGGTTAAAGTAGAAATAACTTGGGAGACGCAGCACAGCGTGTATTCACTCGGCGACCATCATCAGCATTTTTTATTTCCAGGTGATTGGAATCGGGAAGAAGAGATGAGTAACAAGCAGAAGATAATAACGATGTTTTTACAAAGTTCATTGTTAATTATTTTTTATTGAAACAATCTAGTATCCTACTCAAATCAGTTTCGACTTTCTTTTTTAGGTTTTCCCAGGAAGTGTCATATTGTCGTGTCATCTGCGAAACTGATTATTTTTCCGTTGGTTGATGAAATGAGTATGTCCCAACCGGTCCCAACACTGTCCCTTGCGGCACCCCATACTCTACAGTTCTTTATTCACTCAGTGTATTCTTACACGTTGCTTTCTGTTACCCGGTAGTTTTCAAATAATTTGTGTATACATTTCCTCCGAATCCTAGACCTCGAAAATCTTCCAAAAGTTATATATGGTCAACAGTTTTGATGTTAGTAAGCGAATCGCGTCATTTGTAGATTTTCCTTCAGTGAGTCCAAATTGTTTGTGAGATTTATTATATCGACACTCCCATCGAAAAAGGTTGTAACTCACAATCCGGCCAATTTGAGATTCAGCCACAGGCGTAAACAGCAAAATAAGGCGAACACGGCGGTATAAAAGACGCCTCTCAATTCTCAATAGTTTGGCTGATACTCGATTGAAAAAAGTTGTATTTTAAATTACGTGCACCATTTCAGCCTTAAAAAGGGGGTAACTCTTTTACTTCTGCTTTCACTTTCGTAGTTACGGATGATATGTTGCATGTAAGGTTGGAAAATGAGTTACAGCTTTGTTGTTGCCAAATTTGTTTTTGTTTGATGATGGAAATGGTAGCGCAAGTTGAGATACAGCCTTATTACATGCATTTTCGCCTCATAGACTCCTGTTGTTATTATTTTACTGCCTTTTCACTTTCAAGATTGCAGTTGTTTACATAAATGCAAACCTGTGCGTTACTGTTTCAGGTGGTATTTCTTGACTGAAAATTAGTTGTGATTTGAAATGAATTTGTGAAAATGAATCGTAGTTTGCATATACTTGAATTATTTCAGTGTATTTCACTAAATGATCAGCGTGGTCGTCATGTAAATCGACCAAACAAAATGTCTGATGTTATTAAAGATAGTGTAAGGATGCATATTTATTAGATATCAGTTGTAGATTCACATTACGTTAGAGCTAGAAGTGCTAAACAATATTTTGACGAATCGTTAACGTTTGTCAAACTGTATCAGCTTTATAACGAATGGTTACAAGACAATTACGAATCAGAAATAAAAGCGACTGAGCGACAGTATCGGGAAGTTTTCTACAATGAATTCAACATAGACTTTTTTAAACCTAAAGAAAGATCTATGTTTAACGTGTGATATTTACAAAAGAGCGTCGATTGAGGAGAGGGAAACTTTACAGCCCAATTATACGTTCCATAAGGCTTCCAAATATGTGGTTCGAGAATTCAAAACGCAAATGAAATCGCTTGCCCAATGTAGTAATTCAATAGTTGTACAAAGCCTATAAAAAAATGTTCCTCTTCTAGAAAGTCATCCAAACAAAATATCAACACTATGATCATGACATCCGGAATGACTCCCCCTCCCGCTTATTCTGGGCCTCTAGCTGTATCAAAAGCTAAGTACAAAGACTTGAATAGCCTTTGTACTTCAAATGTCATAATTGAATTATATTATCACTATTATAAAAATTTTAAATACGATGATATAAATAATATGCAGCAATCCGATTCGGAATAAGATGTCATCACAATTTGAGATTCTTGTAGCATGAGTTACTTATTTATTTCAGAATACTATTTTAATTTCAAAGTTATTGATTTCTGAATTAATATTCACACAAACTACTGCGGTTTTTCTTATACTACCTGCCATAGAAAGGACAATTTTCATTTTTTGAGGTATGGATAGTATCAAAAACGTCTTTGTTACTGTCAAAACAGCGACGGAAGTTACTTGTATGAGTATAACAAAGTTGTAACCACTACTTACAGCCTTCTTCCACCAAAAGTTATACTAACTCTCCGGGTTGTATCTCAATCAAAATGAACTTTTTAATGATTTACAAAATTAGTTACCCTTATTGTGTTCTAAAAGTCCAGTTTGTTAACTATTACAGGCTTATATAGTTTCTCCACAAATATTCAAAAAAACTAATATTAGTTTTCTGACCCTCCTGTAAAATGACTAAGATTGAGTTACAACCTTTTTCGATGGGGGTGTCGATATTATCATATCAAAGCATAATAAAATCTCAATAGTTGAATACTTTCTGATACCTACTTATCTTGTTATAAACTGATATACTGAAATTTCATTAAATTTTCTGGCAACAAATCAAAAATTCCGCATATTATATCGATTTTATAATAACCTCTGTATTGATTTTCCATAATCATATTTACAGTGTGCACGCCCACCCCAAGCAGAATAAACATCATACATAATTTTAATCCCTATAGTTCATTAACATCGAATATATCTTGCCATTACAAATCCAACATCCAACATTTGCTCAACTTTAAAGCTTTATGCCGACCTCTCGAATAGAAATAGGGTGGAATCTATTTGGCTTGTTCAAATATTAAACACTTGCCATTCAGACTGACATTGGATGTTAAATTGATAATATCTCGTTTCAGGATCCTGTTAGATCTTTAATACGTAATAACATTGCTGCCAACTGTCAAGAAGGGCGTTCATGTTTACTGGTTGGGAGATATGCTTCTGAAACGAGATTGTAAGTTCACTACATTCACAAAGGGCTTTGAAAGAATAATGTGAATGTTTCATGCTCAGCAGTGGAAATTTATATTTTCGAATAAGAATGAACAATAACTGCAAAAATTAACCAATATCAGTAATCCAGTCCACGGACAAATTTGAGTCAAAAGTGATGGATGAATTTGTAGCAGTATAAAACTCGGCAAATGACTTATTGACATCATCATCATCAAACCTATATTATCAGAAGATACGAGGTCGGTTAAATCGCGCGTTTTCATGCAGAACAATTATCTGAAAGAAAATTTAATGTGTCATATTCAGTTTTTGATTTACTGAAGAAAATACGAAAATCTGAAATTTTGGTTTTAATTTTTTCAAGCGAAAATCAAAAAAACTAGACGTTTATGTCTAACACGTTCTTGAGGCATATTTTGAATCTGAATCTGTCAGCGTATTTTCCAAGGCGTTCTTGATACCAGTGTTACAACACTCAAATTTGGTTTTTCTTATGGGCGCGATTTTGGATTTTTGCCTTTTTGAAAAGTATCAAAACGATGTATCAGATTTATTACGCCTCACATCGAAATGAGCAAATTACGTCCGAAACGTATATTTCCAGCGGTATCCATAGAAAGCAACAAGCTGAGAATTATTTTTTAATGCTCCATAGAAATTTAGGCGATTATGGTTCATTTCTAAATTCTAGAGGAAGGTAAAACGATAGAACGAATAGGACTACCAAACATCCATAAAACCAATAGAGGAACTTGATGCAGCCTCGAAACAACTTCAACATGCTATAACAAAAAGCATATGAACTCAGCTGTCCTGAAAAAAAAAATCAACCACTTGGGACGTGCCTTGGTGAAATAAGGAACTAGCAAAACTCCAAGTTTCAATAGAGCTAAGAGTCTTGGATACTAGGAAGACTACAAAACATCGGGACAGTTCTGCGAGGGGATCATGGAATTGGCATCAGCACAACGACTCCAGAAAGGTTTCTCAAAAGAACATTCTAACGGAATCGGTCTGATCAAAAATCCGAACGGAGGATAGATACCCTGATAACCCTAAGGAGAGTCTCTTGCAGACATTTCCCAGGTTCGAAGGCGGTTGTGGAAAATGAACAGCAAAGGGGTCATTCACAACCCCAACAGAGTCAACAAAAGCCTAGCTGGAAAAAATTTCACAAACCAAAGAATCAGATGGGCTATCAAAAGTTTCAAACCATGTAAGTCATCAGGAAAGGACAGAATATTCCCTGCCTTACTACAACATGGCCTTGAATTAATAGAGTCTTTATTGAAAAGGCTATTCAAAGCTAGCTTCATCTTTGGCTACATACCGAAGACCTGGAGAGAGGCTGCAGTAGCGTTCATAGCTGAGACTGGAAGACGCCCAATGGACGAACCAAAGTCTTACCGTCCCATTAGCCTCACTCCCTTTCTCCTGAAAGCAATGGAGCAAATAGTAGACTGTTATGTAGGAAAATCCACGATCAATGCTCTACAATGCCCAATTGAAAGAATTTAAAAAACAAATGTGGCAAAAGAAATGGCTCTTTGCGCCTTCATTGACATGGAGGGTGCCTTCGACAACACTTCATATGCTTCCATCATTGGATGAAAAAAATATCAACGCCTCACTGATCAGTTAGACACAATCAATGTTGAAAAGCAGAATCATTGTGGCAATTCTTGGGGGAGAAACAGTCAAGATGACAGCAGAAAAAGGTTGTCGACGACCTTCTAGTAAAGCTACACAAATCTGGTTTCACGACTCAAGGTTTTACTGATGACCTAGTCATAGATATAGCCCTAAACATAATCAGTGGCTAGTGCGCTAAGGAAGGACTCAACGTCAATCTTAGCAAATATTTTCCAAAGAGGCGAAATATTTGGGAGTTATAATAGATCAAAAACTGACTTGAAACAGCCAAATCAACCACATTCTTTCCAAAGCTACAGCGGCAAGATGGACATGCCGCAAAGTCTCTGGTAAGACATGGGGTCTGAAACCAAAAATGATTCATTGGTCATACTGAACAATCATCAAACCTATGGTCACCTAAGCCTCACTGGTATGGTGGCCAAAAATTCAACAAATTTTGGCACAAGTCAAGCTGCAGAAAGTGCAGCGGCTAGCCAGTCTGGGAATCACAGAGATAATATTTACATGCCCTCAGCCTTAGACTAAACCTTCCGCCATTGCACCTATGTGTAATGAAAGAAGCAGCAAAGACTGAGACAGATAAAAAACGTAAAAGCAGGAGATCTAATCGGACACTTGAAGATTTCAGAACACATTTCCCTAGAAGCCAAGCCTAAATCGACAGATTTCATGCCAGTTGGGTACGACTCCGAATTGCAGTTTGAAGTAGTCATAAATAGCCACCAAACTTGCACAGAGAACGGACCTCCACTGGGAAGGGATGCATCAGTGTGGTACACAGATGGATCTAAGATGGACGAAAGGGTTGGAGTGGGCGTTACAGGACCAAAATCCAGGCTCTCAAAACCCCTTGGTAACACCCCAACCATCTTCCAAGCAGAAGTACATGCTATAGAATTATGTGTCCAGGAATACCTTGAAAGAGGCAATCTATATACTGTCAGATATCCAAGCAGCACTAAAAGCTCTGATGTCATACACCTGTGAGTCTAAGTTGACTTGGGAGTGTAAACAATCCCTAACCCTAAGATAACTGACAGTGAACAATCAGGTCACCCTGATGCTTAAGATCTTGGAAGGGGCCTTCTTAACGCCCTCCGACATCATGAACTTAGCTCCCAGGAAACTGATACCTAAACTTTGCAAGAAGTCTCGGAATCCCGGGCCTCGAATAGATCAAAGGTCATGCACAGAAGAACTTATAGGTCGAAGTGCTTGCGAGGCTGCATAGCCTGTACGATCCCCTTACAATCTACATAAAAGCTTTTATTGAAAAATGTTCTCTTTCCTCA
This sequence comes from Chrysolina americana, assembly GCA_958502065.1. NCBI lineage: Eukaryota > Metazoa > Arthropoda > Insecta > Coleoptera > Chrysomelidae > Chrysolina > Chrysolina americana. The sequence continues at coordinate 46,556,332 of OY293416.1, forward strand.
ATGTTCTGCATAGAAGGACATGAGGCAAGCAACTATTAGAAAATAACTGTCTGGTCATCAACATCCCAACAGATTTATTAGTCAGGCTAGTAAAGGAGAAGTGGTACTTAATTGGACCACACACCAAACTCATGCTTGCGATAACTTTTTAGCACTACTAGACTTTGTGTTTAAAAACAGCTTTTTTAAGTTTGAGGACCAATTCTATAGACGAATCTATATATGGATTAGGCAGAACTTCAAAACACTTGCCATGGCGAACTTTGGTATATATCTGACAGGCATCCCATGTAATGCCTTTTGGAAAAACAGTACAGCATATACAGGGTGTTCCAAATTAAATCGGCACCATTGCCAACTCCGTTATTATTGATGCTATACGAATTTGGTTTAATGGGGAAACTAGTAGCATTTTTAATGGCCTCGATGACGAAATCAAAAAAAAATTGACAATCGTGTTTTCAGAATAATTTATAATATGATATTGTTACGAGATTGATAAAATGTCCCCTATCTACGCCGCTGAGAGATCCGTAAAAAAACAAATCGCATACAAATGTGTTGACGCCGTCACTGTTGGAAATAAGTTGATACTTTCAACAACTTCTCATATTGTTGAAAAATTGTAGTCAAATTCAACAACAATTATGTCTTATTTTCACATCAAAGATAGTGTAGTTGTTAACTCGCCGAGTTGTTGAATTCACCACTGACATCCTCAATACAGCAGCCACATATCTGCATCAAATAACCACGTGATATATTTTCGACAACAAACTAAATGTAATTTGGAACCTCACGACAACGTATTGTAACAAGAGTTACATTAATGTTGTACTTCCATCAATTTGAAAGTTTTTCGAAGAACAATATACAATTTTGAATAAATTCCTATGGTGTAGTTGATAAAACAAAAACTGTGTTGTAAATGAACTTTGACAAGTTGTAAAAAAATCCTGAAACAGGTCAATTTTTATTGGCAATTTGACAATTTACAGTATGAAAATATTACCCCCTTCTTGCACCCCCTCTGAATTATGAGCACCCCCTCAAAAATTTTAAATGAGAAGGGGATCGTGTGGCATCTTGTTCGAAAGGGATTTTCATTATCTGTTCAGCAATACTAAGTGTTTCATATTTGGTGCAACCATAACTGAGAAATTTTTTTATTAAAATTTAAAAATATTGACACTGTAAATTATGTATCCGTTGAAAAAACCTGAAACAGGTCGATTTCTATTCTCAATTTGACAATTTATACTTTCTTATCTGTCTTGCTAAAAAAGTCAGGAAAAAGTCGTTGAAGACACCAAAAAATTATTCACAAAACCCATAAATAATATAATGTCAATCTAGTAGACTACTGTTATTTTGATATTTGTGAGTTGCTGGCAGACGTCAGTGTATTGAAAAATATTTTTGTGTGTATTCGATTCATCTATGGCTCATTTATCCGAAACTCAAAGAATAGACATTTTAATTATGCTTGGATGCGGTAATAAAACACGAACTCAAACGGAAGTTTGTGAAATGTTCAATAATAAATACCCTGGTCAACACGTATCACAATCTACAGTTAGCAAAATAGAAACAAAATACCGTGAAACTGGACATGTAAAAACTCGTCAAAAACCAGGTCGAAATGCTGCATTGGATGAGGAGAAAAAGTTAGATGTACTGTTAGCGATTGAGGAAAATCCGCATATGACAAGCAGACAACTTGCCGCCGACAATGATGTAAGTAAATCATCGATATTGAGAGCTTTACATAAAGAAAAATACCATCCTTATAAAGTTCAGTTGGTTCAGGAGTTAAATGAGGATGACCCTGATAGAAGGCAACAATTCTGTGAACTGATGATGGATAGAATCGAAGCAGATTTGCAGTTCATAAACAAAATTGTGTTTTCTGATGAAGCTACTTTTTATTTAAATGGAACGGTTAATAGACAAAACTGTAGATATTGGAGCAGAGAAAATCCTCATTGGATGTGTGAGGCTCACACACAATATCCCAAAAAAGTGAACGTTTGGGCTGGTATCATTAAAAACAAAATTATTGGCCCCTATTTTTTTGAAGGCACAATTAATGATGAGGTTTATCTAGGTTTTTTGATGAACTTTTTAGTGCCCACATTAAAACGACTTTTTCCCGATGTTAATGATCCAAATGGAATAGATAGATCAATTTGGTATCAACAAGACGGAGCTCCACCGCATTACACACGTATTGTTCGAGATTATTTGACAGAAGTTTTTCCCAATAGGTGGATTGGCAGACGTGGACCGATTGAATGGCCGCCTAGATCCCCCGATTTGACTCCTCTCGATTACTTTTTATGGGGTTATTTAAAATCAAAAGTATATTTCAATAGACCAGACAATATTGCAGATTTAAAAACTAGGATATCGGAAGAAATTAACAACATAACCCCTGAGGTCCTACAAAATGTTCTACGAGAATTCCAAGATCGCCTTGCTTATTGTCAAGAAGTGAATGGTGGTCATTTTGAACATTTAATTTAACTGTAAAACAAATTGAAATATACTTCCTAAACATTATTTCCTTCAGTCTATCAACATTTGACATATTCAGAATAAATTTTCTCAGTATTGCTGAACAGAGAATGAAAATCCCTTTTGAAAAAGGTGCAACACAACCCCCTTTCTCATTCAAATTTTTTGAGGGGGTGCTCATAATTCAGAAGGGGTGCAAGAAGGGGGTGATATTTTCATACTATAAATTGTCAAATTGAGAATAGAAATCGACCTGTTTCAGGTTGTTTCAACGGATACATCATTTACAGTGTCAATATTTTTAAATTTAAATAAAAAAATTTCTTCGTTATGGTTGCACCAAATATGAAACACTTAGTATTGCTGAACAGATAATGAAAATCCCTTTCGAACAAGATGCCACACGACCCCCCTTCTCATTTAAAATTTTTGAGGGGGTGCTCATAATTCAGAGGGGGTGCAAGAAGGGGGTAATATTTTCATACTGTAAATTGTCAAATTGCCAATAAAAATTGACCTGTTTCAGGATTTTTTCATAAAATACATAATAACGCTAAAAATGAATTTATTCCATACCTTTGGACCGCACTGTATAGAGTAAACAAACACTTTCTTTAACATTGTTCTGCGAATAGTTACATCAAGCATTTTGCAAAACATAGCTACCTGATATAAAAAACCACTTTACGTGTTATGTTCGATTCGGTGTGAAAAGACATGGCATGCACGTCATGTCTAGAAACTAATAATAAAAATTATATTTTCGTAAGAAATATTCCTTTTTTCGTGTACCTACCTACTTGTACTTCACTTATACCTAACAGGACTGTTTTCGTCATCTGTAGCAATATAAGTTCTGAACTCTTTTATTACAAGAATTTAGAGGACTATGAATAATTTATAATACTGAAATTTTCACAATTCAAACTGATAGCGGTGTAACGAAGCATTGTAAATTAACATATTTCATATATGTGATATACAGGATGATTGTCTGAAATACCAATTTCTACCATGAATAAAATTTCATGAGAAATCAACGAAAAAATCTGTGGCAAATAGATTAAATCCAATGCACACTTAAATGAAAAAAATTATTAAAAACCTAAAAAATTCAAACTTTTTTGTGTGTACTGTATTTGTTCTTGATGCGAAGTGGTTGGGGTTTTAGAGCGTTTGCTCCCCACCCAGGCGGCCTAGGTCAATACTCACCGCCTGCCATTGGATCGGAATCGACTTGTATGTAAGCTGTAGGTCCCCGATCTCCCTTGCTCGCCCGAACTCTGGGAGATTCGTAAAAACAAATTATATAAACAAATTATACAAAAATGCTGGATGGATATGAAAAGGAAGAATTGTATAAATGACCCTTGCACCACACTTTAACACTTTTACATACAATTACAATTATGATAACTCAGTTGTCGAAATTAGTGCAGAGGTGATTGTTTACACAATACTTTGTAAGTATTTGTTCAATTCGTGTTTTATCATCCACTTTCAAATATTTCGGATGAAAAGATTAAAACTTTCTTTAAATTCAAATTCATATTTCAATTTGAAACAGACCTACCTCTGCCTGATGCCTCTTCTAGTAGTCATGAAAGTACTAAAAACATTTCAACAGTATCGTTTTCTGATTCTGCTATTGTCAGCAGATTTCACTCGAGTTCAAGCTGTTCATCTGCCATAAGTAATGAAAAACTTCCGAGAGAAAGATCTAGAACTGAGTTGAGTGGAAGAGAAATTAATATGCTGGTAGGGTTCGTTCTGAATAATATTGTATCCAAGTGATTTTAAAAATTCATTGAACTAATTTTTTGTAATTTTTATCAATTTTTCAAAATGCTGTTTAAAAATTTTATGAAAAAATGATTTTGAAATGAAATATACTTATTTAAATGTTTCATCATTTCAGGAATTGAAAGAGTATATATTAAAGGCTCCTGGAGGAAAGGAAGTTGTTTCCTTCTATAGGACCAATACGAGCTCAGATGGCAAACAAAGAAAGAAGTTAGTCAGTATTGTGGTGAATCGTAGGCTTCAGGGTTCTTCTGATTCACTACCATCAAATAAAAATCATATATTGTTACTTATGTATTCATTATTCGATTTAAATTAAATTTTTTTATTGATGATGGAATTTTTTAATTTTGTTTTCGGTCATGAAATAAAATTTGTTAAAAATAATCTGATTTTCAAATGGTACATATATCAAACTCACCAAAATATATTCAGGTGATTTTCCTGATGACATGAATATTCCATGACTGGGGTGTTACAGTAATTCCTGTTATTTCAAAGAGAAGGGTATCTAGTGTTAAGCGGCCTAATTACTTCTACCATAACTTCATTGTGGAAGTCCGATTCAATTGAAAAAGTATTTATACCAATGCCAATCATGATAAGAACCATGAAACCGGTAAGTAGGTGTTCCCCCATTCTAATTGAAAAATACTTTCAGCAATGATATTTGAAGAGCACTTCAGAGTATTTCTCTCTAGTAGAAAACTTTGCTGTCAAGTATCAAATAGATATAATGCAACGGTGGTAGGGGGCAGTAGTTGTTTTCTGTTGGAGATTTGTCGACAAGCACACCTATTGTATAGGGTTTTTTGCGAAAGACTGGATTACATAATCCAATAGTCACATTCTTCTGTTGTTTGTACAATTTGCTAATGGAATATAAGCAACAATAAAGTGCGAATTCTATTCCAAATCATTTTAGGTTTCACAATATCTGTTGGTATTTAATAATTCTTCTCCACTCTTTGAAATACTGATTGTAATTTGTTTTTGATTATTTGAACAGCATATTGACGTTATAATATTCAAATAATCAAAGAATCAAAAAAAATTACAATCAGTATTTCAAATACCAACAGATATTGTGAAACCTGAAATGAATTGGAGTAGAATTCGCACTTCATTGTTGCTTATATTCCATAAGCTAATTGTGCAAAAACAGAAAAATATGTCTATTATACAATCAGTTGAAGTATAACTGACAATTTATTGTAGTTGAATAACATTTGGAGGTAGTGCTCCTAACAATGGGTTGAAGTGAAAGTTACAATTAATTATTGTTGAAATAACTCCAGAAGATACTGCAAAAAACAAGAAGTTGTTGAAGATATGACAATTTCACATAGTTAATCTATCAACAGTTGTTGAATAAAATACATCCCGTTGCCGTAGAATTAGCAGTTTTGTGTAGTTACTTCATCATTATAAAACAGGACTCTTCACAATAAGCTATTTAAGTGTAACGTATTCTACTAGCATCTTCATATGTAAAAGAATTTCAAAAATACAATAATTTGCAGTAGAGTTGATTATTTACTATAGCAACTTTGCCATAAAGACATAGTAGCCATACAATAGGCTGTTGTTGATATATTCTTTAAAAATTGTTCGATTCAAGATAGGGTCTTGATGATTTGTTGAAGTGACAAAAAAAATATGTCCATTTCCAAACAACTTCTTGAAGTTTTGAAAATAGCTATTATCAGATATATCAACGTGATACAGTTGAGAGCAGCAACACCCCATTTAGTAAGAATCGACATCAAACGCTTTCGATAAATCAACTATGAAATAGTTGTAGACCTACTGGGACTACATTTTATTGTTAATTCGACAACTCATTTCCAACAGTGTAGGTATTTAGGTAATCGAGCAGTTCTAAGAAGTGATTATTTGGACGGCCTTCTGTCCCGAGTATTCTAGGAATTATCGCGAAAGATCCAGTCGGCACAAATGGACTATATAAAGAGATTTCACTGGGATTAAAATGAAGAAGTTTTTATGAAGAAGTGATAAGCAGTTTTTGAAGAAGTATAGAAGTGTTTGGAATATTTATTTAGTTGTATTGTTGTATAGATCTAGGTGTTTAATTAGTCAGTGAAGTAGTTGTATGTTTTTAGTGAAGTTAGAAAATAAACAGTTTAGTAGTGTGCTCAGCATTATTATTTAGCGAAAACGTAACAATATTGTGTTCTGTTGAATGAAATAACATTTCATGAAGTATTCTGAAAACGCGACTGTCATTTTTTTTTTGTTTTTGGCATCGAGAAGGCCATTAAAAATGCTACTAGTTTGCCCATTTAACCTAATTCGTAGCATCAATAATAATGGAGTTGGCAATGGTGCCGACTTAATTCGGAACACCCTGTATATCATTCTGATTGACTGAATTGGTTGTATCTCTTGGAAAGCAAAGCATGTTGATTGAATTCCTAATGACTGATCATTCAAGAACCAATTTCATTAATATTCTCCATGAAGTAAATTTTTTGGTGGTCAAGGAGTGAACAATCCTTGGTCGAAAAAATATCTCAATAATTGATTTTATTGGATAACTTTTAACGAGTTCAACGACCCATGTCTACGCCAGAAAACGTTTGAAGGGAATAGTTTATACATTCTACAAGTATCATTTATTTCCTGATAAATAAGCCAACGAAATTAATCGGCGTTCATTGAATCAATCACCCAGTATATATAAGTGAGTATTGTTTGTAAGCGAGACCAAATCCTCTTAATTCCGAATAACGATAGAGCAATGTGTCTGGGGTACTTTTCCTAACAAACGAATCTGTTTTCTGTACACTGATTGAACCATATGCTATCATTGGCAAACAACTGGGAAAATATGGTAAGCAGATTGTGGGAATTGAAAATAACCCGACTTAAAATTAGCCAAAAATACGGTTTGAAACATCCTGCCTACAGATTTTTGACTGGTACAGGAGCATTTTATGTCTGTTATATTTGTCTTCTATTCTTTACGAGATTCTTTATTCTTTGGCATGTGAGAAAATAATCGGAGAAACAAACGCCAATAAATCGGCAGGCGAATGTTTCACAGCTAGCTAGTTTACTCTGAAAAGTTTTAAAATACTCCTTGCATTTGAAATATGTCACTGCGTAGCCACCAGGAGTGATTGGATGCAGATGTGCCTATTGCAAAAGGTTATAAAATAAATGTGGTTTATTTCACATGTTTTGTTTTCACATTGTCCTGATTTTCCAAACACTTGGACATTTGGATTGTTCCCAATAAAAACTAATCGATATTTTTTGAGTTGATATTGCATTAGACTTTCCATTCGGAAGTACACTAAAATAACGAACAGTGAATATGTTTCATCTACGATCGTATCACTAGAAATAGTAATTTATCTCATTTCAAGTAAAAAGAGTTATATTCTATGAGGAAAAGTATTTTATTCAAAGTATTCACGGAGAATGATTGATTCTAAAAAGTGCGAAACACAAAGTAATAACGTATTTTTTTATACATTCATGCAAAAATGAAAACTTGATTGAATTATATTCAGTGGAAAAAGAAGCTCTTTATTGCACTAGTGCAATAAAATTATTATTGCACTCATCTGTCATTCTATTTCAACGTGCTGTCATCATGATAATCATAAACGTTCAAACCCACTACATATTTAGCAGATATTATGTGAGATTGGCCATACGTTTTAAACAGCTACATATTTTATATTATTTTGTATTACTGTTAGCAGTCAGAGTTGAACAAACAATGCCTTCCCGAAAATAACTCCATAATCAAAACCGATCCGCTATGAATGTTCTTAACCATCTACCTGCATAGAGCAAACTGTCTGTACTATGACCACACCTCGTGATAACATACGCGCTCATGGCTGCTATGATTTTGATCTTTACCTATAATGCAACTGTGGTTGTATAAACGTCAGTCAAAATTTAATTCTGACAGTAAAGCCGTAGACACAATGGAAGTTTTATGTAATAAGTTTTAAGTTTTGGGATTTTGGATATCAAATTTACAAATAAAACAGGATGCAAAAAAGAATTGAAAAATAAAGCTTGAATTTTACCAACAAGATTATTTATGAGGTGTGATCAGAATAATAATGGCAATGATAGTTTCGCTTTAAAACGAAATCCAAAATTATGAAAATTAAAACTAAAAACATAAAACTTCCATTGTGTTTCAGCCTTTACATAACTGAAAGTTTTAAAATGAGTAATATAAATGGAAAACTAGATGATGGTGATGAAATCGATAGTAATAATTATTTATTTAAATTGCATATTTCATTTTCCTTCACTTAGTGCCGCACCTAAATAAATAATTTTTTGCTTTTTGCATGAACGTAGAAAAAATGTTTATGCAACTCGTGCAAAAAATGTTTATTGTAATAAACACTTAGATACTTTTTGCACTTGTTGCATAAATATCTATTATTCTATTTTTTGAAACATTAGAAATAGTACACTTTTGATCCTTTGTTTGAATATATTTATTCTTAACTGGGGTTTTTATTTACGAATAATTTTTTATTCAACAGTAGTACTTCCTAGTACAGGTTATTTGCGTCTTCATAAGTGTGAAAATAGCCTCTATTTTTCCTCCAAGGTGCTCATTGTCGAAAAGAAATACATCCAGCGCAAATAATTCATTTATCTGGAAATTAATTAAAGAAATGTTGTGCTTGAGGTTGTATTAAAGATAATTCAGAAACAAAGGAAGGAGACAACATAATAAAAATTACCGGGACAAATATTATAATTTTTGTGATTGTTTAATACCCATATACATCAATGGTTTTCAGGACAAAGAACAAAGCAACAACAAAAAACAACGATTAGTGTATTCTCAGGTATAAATATTAATAATAATCATAATAAAACATTGTGTCAGGTTTTACGAGAAACGAAATATTCTAGACGATTTACAGGAGTTGTGAGCCATTTGTTGGTTATTGGTTACACGATATCAAAAATCTGCATAACCAAGAAAACTAAAAATTACCACTTTTGACAGAAAAACTATCTACTTTCACTTACATGAGAGTGATTAGTTAAGGGTTGCTTGACAATATAAATTATTAGTCCTCACAAAAATATCAGTACTTACCTGTTGCAGTATCATTAATTATACGTATAATATCATATAATACAAATAATAGGTTGGTTTGTTTGTTTTCCAAACAAACTGCTTCTGAGTTCCAAATCATAGCGAGAAATGTTGGTGCATATTTAGTTAGTCAACAATGTTTATCGAAGAAAACATACGTGTTTAAACAAATTTCCAAGATTCATACCATTTTTTAAATGAAATGTTGAATATTGCAATCTGAAAAGTGAACAGATTTTAGCAGAGGCTGAAGATACTGAATTAATCCTATGATAACACTACGTTAGAAACTGATATAAAGAAATGAGTATCCTCATCATTTATACGTACTTTAAGTAAAATAACTGAAAAAGAAAGCACCCAGTATATGCTTACTTTTATTTCATTACAAATTACCTAAAAAAAATACTGTAAACATTCTTATTGATATTTTGCAGCATAGATACAAAGGTAAGAACAAGTATAGTACACAAAACTTTTCCTTTTATGTTTAAAATAATCTTCATGTTTAAGATACCACCAGTAATTACTTTGCAACGACCTTGATGGCATCCCTCAAACCTTATTACAAACTCTTCTTCCTTGTGAATTCATTATGTATGATGCAGCCAGACCATTCGGATGCCCCAAACATCACAGGCACACCAAAAGAATCGCTATGCATATGAGAGCAGTCATGATAATAAGATAGTTTTATAACTTGTTATTAATAGCCTAATGGCCTAAGGTCTGTACAAAATGCGTTTCATTGGTGATATTCAGGAAATATGTGGTTTGAAACAGAAATGAATAGAATAAAATAATAGTTTATTGACGTCTTGTAATAAGCAAACAAATAAAAAATTTATTAGTAGGAAATTTAGAAATAATTCATATACCCTTCATTAAATCTGTGAATGACTTGTAACATTGTCTATGATAACCACTTTCAAATGAATCAATTGTCAATTATTGTGATTTTATATTTGATCCTTGCTTAACAAGGGTATATGAGGACAAGATTCAGGAAGTGCAAAACAGCTGCTGCAGACTAATTTATCGAATACGAAAATATGATCATATCTCTCATAAGTTTCAAGAATGTAACTGGCTCAACATGGAAAACAGGAGGCAACTCCATGTATAGGTACTTTCACATATAAACCTAACCCCCCTGCTCTGGTACGAAAATTCATTCCAAAATACATTCAAAGAGTGTCAGGAATAGGTCCAGCCTGACCATGCCTTACAAAAATGTCTCATTTTGCCTATTTAAGTTTGAATTCGATATTCTCTTCATTTTGTAATTGTCTCATTCTACAATAACGATTACCTACCATGCAGGTGAAGTTACAATTGGTGTTTTAGAATGGAAATAGTGCTAGAGCTGCTGACCGTATGTTCAATGATAATCATCCACACAAATACGTTTTGGAATTATTGAACAAATTTATGGAAACTGGATCTGTTAACAATAGAAAGCATAATCGTTCAGGAGTTGTCAACGATGAAGCTATTTCTATTGCAGTTTTAGGACACGTTGGACTAATGGAAAATACGCAATCTCTTACTAAGTTATCTCGAGAATCAGGAATCAGTTGTACAAATGATTTCAGAATCCTTCATGAGTACAAATTAAAGCCATATAAGATTTGACTAGTTCATGAACTGAACGAAGATGATTTCGATAGACTTATCGAGTTTTGTGAAAGTCTCACTGAACCGATCAACTTGCATCACATTTTCTTGTATAAAACTTGTTTTTCGGATGAAAGTAGGTACGTTTAGTTTGAATGGAGAGGTGGATCGGCAAAATTGTCGATATTATTATAATTATTATTGTAAAAGTGGAAACAAAGAACTGCCAGAGCAACTTAAAAACGCTGAAGCCATTAATAATTTTTTTTCTGAGATCTTCTTCCAACGTGGGTCTACCGAGTTCACATTTGATAAACTTCTACAATTCCAACTGTAAGGATGGATTAAATGAACCATTCACTTTTCCCTGACTAATGAACTTGAAGTTTCTAAAATAATTTATAATATAAAATCGCAGGCTTATGATGATGATGGAATAAATATTACTATTATAAACCTTTGTGGACCCCTTGTAGTATCTATAATTATCCACATTATAAATGAATGTATAAGTCAAAATTACTTTTCCAGCCAATGGATGTATGCAAGGGTTACACCTATAGCAAAAATTAGCAACCCACAGAGTTATAATGACTTAAGATCAATTAGCGTTCTTCCGACATTCTCAAAAATTGTAGAAAAAATAATGGAAAATCAAATTAGATATTACGTTGACCAACATAATATTTTACCACTGAAACAATCTGGATTTAGAAGGGGCTTCAGCTGCGCTACAGCAACCTTAAAAATAGTCGATAATATAATCAAAGCTCTCGAACGAAACAAAACAACAATTTTGGTATTACTAGGCTACTCGAAATCATTTGACACTATAAATCACCAAGTGTTACTCTCAATGTTCCTTTATTTTGGATATTTAGTGATACAGCAAGCGTACTAATCGCATCTTACTCACACGATAGAAGACAAAAGGTCCTTATAAGTGATATATCCTCAAATTGTCAGGAAATAAAATCAGGTGTACCTCAAGGCAGCATTTTGGGTCCTTTGTTTTATACCCATTATACATCCACTTTCATTGAGGAATTGAAGTTCTGCAACTACCATATGTACGCTGATGACTCACAAATATATTCCTGCTTTGATCCTCTAAATCTCGCGGAAGCTGTAAACTCTGTATCAGTAGGAACCTAAATGCAATTTTAGAAGTATTTACAGATCATATGTTGAAAATCAACCCCAACAAGTCAATTGCTATAATATTCGGGGAAGATATGGTTACTGAGCAGGCAAAAAGTTACGATTTGAGAATTGGAGACTCCGAAATAGATTTCAAGTCCCACTCTTAAAACTTAGGGCTTATCATAGACTCCAAGCTGAGGTTCACAGAACATGTCATCTATAAACTTAGAATTGGTTATGCATCCCTGATGAAGTACAGAAGTCAAAACTAGTTTTGTCTCACTTGAATCACTGCGATGTGGTATACCACAACTGTCTAGACAGCAATGACATAAGGCGCATACAGAAACTACACAATTCCTGCATAAGGTTAATTTTTGGTATCAGAAGTAGATCCAGAATTTCTCACAAACTTTAAGATTTGTTCTGGCTCAACATGATCAACCGCAGGCGTCTACACATAGCTTGCACTTTCTTTAAAAAAATAAAGTATAAAAGTCCTCCTTACCTACATGAGCATTTAACTTATAGAACGAACGTTCACAACTTGAATTTGCTCACATAAAAGAATTGTTCAAGCGCTCGTTCTCATATAATGTTTCTGACACAATTATTTATATAAACACATGGAACCCTAACTGTTTTGCACTAACGACCAATACCTTCAGAAAAAGCTTCAAAAAACACTTATTCATTTTTCAGCACTTAAATGTATCTACATATGGAGAAATCGCATTGAGAATCTGATGAAATAAAAGGTAGAAAATAGAACAAAATTTGTCCACTTCTCGCACTTTCTTGACCTCTTTCCCCCCTTTCTCTTATCTCACTTCCTTTCTCTATTTTCTCTCTCTTTTCTCTCTTTCTCGCTCTCTCTCTCTCTTCATAAAGATCTTACTGTTAGTCACTCCCTTTTTAGCCCTATTAAATGTTAAGTTTCAAGGTGAAGCTTTGGTGGAAAATCAGATGCGGGGTAACTCTATCTAGAAGTATCCAGCAATCTGAACTAAATGCCCTTTGCTCACCCAATAGATTTATTTCTATTTATATAACATTTTTTTTGTAAACTCTTATAATATTTGGTGTGCACTAAAAGAATTTTTTTTTTCCATAAGGAATGTACCCTGTCTCCGGAGCTCCGATACTACCGGTGGGCGCGCTGGTATGTAATTAACAAGTCCGTGGGGTGAGTGATTACTGAGTCCGAGAGTCATGTGCCCTGAGAAGACGAAGTGAACCAAAAATTACGGCCTTCTCAAGTTTTCTGCCGCATCATGGCAAGCCGATATGATTTTCAAGTTTGAGAGCAGGTTGTCCATCATTCCACCAAGGATCCCCATTATCAGAACCACCATCTTGACAGAATGATTTGGATAAAGCCTGAGCAAGATCTCGATATTTAATCCGTTTTTCCTCCTCTTTTTGGACGATGTTCGTTTCGCCAGGAGCTGAAAACTCAATGACGAAAATCGTCCTACTTTGATAGTCGAGGAGGACTACATCAGGCTTATTGACTTGTATTTGCCTGAGGGTGGGGAATGAGTAGTTCCAATAGATTCGGCACTTCTCATTCTCCACAACGGACTCAATATCCCCGGAGCATAAGGCAACACCGGTGTCTCGTCTATACCGTACGAGTGTCGTAGATAGTAGTACAATACTCGTAGGGCCGCGTTATGCCTGTGGATATAGGCTGAGACCGCATAAGCTGGACAAGCTGACAGTTAATGCATTATGGTCTCAGCTGCCACACGACACACTCTGCATCTAGTGTCAAGGACCTCTATACCCATCACGCGACTACAGTAGACTAGAGTGATGAAGACATCATCCTGGCAGGCTATTACGAATCCCTCGGTTTCCGACTTCAGCACACTCGACCTGAGAAAAGTGAAGGTCAGGTTTTTGGATAAGCCTTCAAGGTCTTCAATGTTCTTGAAGAAGACCCCATGCATTGGCTTATCCTTATGTAGCTGTATGAGCCCGTCACACTCCGCAGCTTTCACGTGGGCTTTTTGCTGAACGGGTTCCAACTCGGTGACAGAGTTTGGGTTCGTCCGTTCAGTGTCGAATAGGAGACCGAGTTCATCGGCTGCACGGGTTGCTGCCTTGAGAAGAAATGCTCCAATCCCTGCTTTTTCGTGATCGCATACCAAGCAGAGAAGGGGATCTGAACTCCTGATGACTTTACGGGCTCCATCCAGTACCATTCTGTTATGCAGACAATCCAAACTCAAAATTCCACGGCCTCCCTGTTGTCTGGGGAAGTATAACCGTTAAACGGACGATTTGGGATGCAAGCTCCTATGGAGATGCATCATTTTGCGAGTTTTTACGTCGAGTTGTCGCAGCTCTTCTTGAGTCCATTCCATTACTCCAAAGGAGTAAAGTAGAATCGGAACGACAAGCATATTAGTTGCAGAAACTTTGTTCTTCCCCGACAGTTCTGAAGACCAGATCTGTCGGTGTTTGTGCTGATACTTGCCGCGGTGAGAGTTTTTAACAGTGGCTACCTCTTGGGTGTGGCGTTGTTCCACCCCTAGGTAGGTATACGTCTCTTCGGCATCCAGATGCTTCCGTCTACGAGCTGAACGTCCTCTCCCTATTCCTCGCATCGTCCTCTCTTGAGATGAACCGTGGCACATTTGTCGATCCCAAACTCCATTCCGATAGCATGCGTTTACTCTTGCACTACCCTTAAGGACTGATGAAGATCCTTTTCTCCGGAGGCATGAAGTTCAAGGTCATCTATATAAAACAGATGGGTGACCTTATGCCTCCGGTTGCTGGGGGTGCCGCAGTTGTATCCACGGGTTTTCCTCAGTGCAACGGACAATGGCAGAAGAGAAGAGGGCTGAGGGAGTCTCCCTGAAACACGCCCCTTCTAAAGATAACCTGCTCTGTTTGGACTCTGACTTGACCAGATGTTATGGTAAAGTGAGTCCTCCAGAGCGGCATCAGCTGTGCAATGCATCTCACTATTTGACCGGTACCGCAAGGCATCTAAGTAAATGCATGATGAGCTTATGCGATGTTGTGTCAAATGCCTTGAGATATTCGATTCAGGCCATTGAAAGGTTACGCTTATACTGCACGGAGTCCTGCGCGATGCATCTGTCGATCAGTAGGTTCTCCTTGCACCAGCGATCCCCTTCTTTGACCCTCTTTGCTCATATATCCGTTCATACACCGGCTCAACTGCGGAGAGTAAAAAGTATTTTTTTTCCTTAGGAATTTCCCAGACAGTCCCTGTCTCTGGAGCCCCGATACTTCCGGAGGGCACGCTGGATCATTTATCCCAATAACCACTCCCCACGCCGTGGGGTAAGTGACTATGGGGTCCGAGAATCATGTGCCCTGAGCAGGTGGAGTGAATCAAGAATTACGGCTTTCTGCATTCGTCCGGCTAAGATTTCTGTCATATCACGGCAAGCCGGTATGATTTTTAAGTTTATTATTAAGACACTCCAACGACCTCAAAAACTGAATTTGGGGAGTAATTTGAGGTGAACACACCATAGGATCTTTTTTATCGATGATAAGTTGACTGGTGAGGAATATTTGGATATGTTGGAGAATCGATTAATACCGTGCATCAATAGGGCAATTGAGGAGGATATGAATTCATTCGAAAACGAAATGGTTTTTCAGTAGGATGGCGCGTGCACCTCCTCATTATGCAGCTCCAGAGCGACAATTTTTGAATGATCATTTTCCTGATTGTAGATTGGCAGAAGAGGTCCTATAGAATGGCCACCAAAGCCTCCGAATCTCACTTCTTCAGATTTATTTCTTTGGGGTCATTTGAAATCTAGAGTGTATGAGATAGAATCAACAATATTAGAAGATTTGAGAGAGAATATCATGAGGCATTGTAGAGGAATAACTCCCGAGATTCTCAACCATGCAACAACAATATAGGGTGATCGATTAAAAAAAAATTGGTGACATGCTCTTGGGGTGCGATAGGGAGAGTTAGATCAGATATGTCAAAATGTGTCCCCCTTGTTGACGCGTTTTTTTATTTTTCCTGAAAATCATTGTATCAACAGTTATTCAGGGTGGCTCGTTTCCTGCTGAATTCTGTTCTTGTTATTTCCAAACACTTTATTTGAGCACATCACTTTCCAAACTAACTTGTTCGCTACAAAAGTCAGAACAAAATTGGAAAAACCATTCACGTTGACTAATATTTAGAAAATGAAAACGTTTTTCGCAACGAATATACAGATGGGTTTAATTAAAACGCTTGCCGAGGTATTGGGTAGTGTATCAGGTAAATTTTGATAAAACTGTTGAGAATAGCATCGGTGATGCAAATATCTATAACTTTTCAGCAATTTTTCAAAGAAATTTGTTTTCGGATCAACAAAAATTGTTGTTCATTTCTGGTAAGACCTCTGTTGTATATTTAGAAGCTGGATTTCATATGAGGGGACGGTATTATATTCGAGTCGGAAGTCTGAACACGATTACTCCAAAATTTACGAACTGAAAAAATTAACCAGTTGTACCAAAATTAAAACATATTCATAAAAAATCAAAATCCACCTGTGCGTGAAAATCACACAAAACCTTCACTGAGAAAGCGGTGTGTCCAATACTCAACCCTAAATAGTCAGCCGAATAATTACCTATGACAGGAAGGCATTTTTATACAGCCATTCAGTTGGCAGCTAATTCACATTAATATTTGTCTACTAACAACTGAAGAGAATCACTAACGAACTAATATCAAACCAGAACGACCGACACACCCAATGTTGTCCAACTACATATCACGCCCATTTATCTGGTACCCACGAGCCATGAAGGGATGTACTAATGGTTCTCCGGAAGGAGCGTTTAGTGGAAGACATTCACCATGTCAAGACAGGTGTTTCAACGTATTATCATCTAATAGACTATTATTGTTGATTGAATTTGCTCACATTAATTATCAAACCCCGGCCGCGACTTTTTCTGAAATGCACAGGTATCCGCTCAGGCGTGAGCTACAAACAGGGTTTCCTGTGATTACTCGTATACAGTGTGTTAGAAAAAATGGAATTTGAAACAACGTATTGGTAAAGATATAGTCAGAAAGCAGGTCTAATATAGACTTTGGGTATGAATTCTCAGTCATCTAACAACGAAAATATGTACCATAATATGCTGAATCACATGCCGAAGCCGGTAACCACTTTGGTCTTCTGGATTGCGAACAACCCTGAAAAAGTTAGTTTCAAAGATAAATAGAAGCTTGAAAATCATATTACCAAAATTACATGGAACCCTGTAAACTCCTGCTAATTTGAGTGGATCTCTGCTGTCTTTTGCTGATCTCAAAGATTCCGATATTTTCTTCGTTGGTTTGATAATGGTGATTTCTTTCTCCTTTTTCAGAATTTTCCCAATGGACCTTTCCACAGCCATTAGCTATATTTTATGGGAGAACGATATTCCCTATTTCGGAACGTGGATTATGGTGGGGGATATTTCCGATGAACGTGACGTCAGAAATGTAATATTTTTCTTAAATAAAAAAAGTAGAGTGGCACTCGTTGATATATAGACATTTGAGACTACTAACATTCGATTGAAACGAGTTTTGCAATTAATTTTTTTTAATGTAATGCCGATTGAAGTCACCATTCTTTGTAAATTCAGCCACGTCTGTTAAAGTTAAAACAAATTCACAAAATCTCATTCCTCGTGGAAAATCTGTTTCTTTCAGGTGCTGAACTATGGAGAACGTATATGGGAGAAATTTATGTTTGCGCATTATTCTATGTACTGAGTTTTTTTGACAATCCTGATTCTGTTGAAACTTGCCTCAAAGATATCTTTGACGAATCCAAAGTTCTTCAAGTTTTCTATAATTCGTTTGACAGTGTTTCAATAATAATTAATAATAAATAGATTCAAGTAATTTTCATTCTAATAATTCAAACGAGCCGGTATGATTGATAACAATGACATTTCCGTGGCAGTTGATTGTTTTCAACGCAACCGCGGGCGCCATGGCCAACTAAGAATAAGTGAACTCAAGAATACGAGATTTTCCGGAACTGAGACATGTTAATTCCCCAATTTTTCGAAAACTGTTGAGTGTAGGTATAGATAACCTTATTCAAAGTTAGCTTCATGTTCGATGCCGAATCAAATTAGAATATAAAATTGGGGGGTTTCTATTTGAAAAAATGGACACAATAATTTGTTCAAACGGATTTATATCATTTTCTGGCGAACACCCTATATAACTCCAATCGAATTGATATCAAAATTCTGCTGAACTGGGTCCTCTACTACGAATAAATCGATACACAATCGAATGTCTGCCAACGCAATTTTCTACTTAAAATTTGAAATATTTCGAAAACGTTTAGACTTGGGTATAGGACATTATTTGTTCAATAAAATTGTTAAAATTGTTTTATCCGTCAACCAGCTGCACACCCTTAAGAGTACAAACCTCAAAAGTCTTCGAAAGACTTGTCCGAGCTAGGGAAGACGCAGCCCTTACCTTTTAACGTGTGACGCTAAGCATGAAACATGTTCAGAATCGTGCGTAGAATCTAAAAATGTAATAATATACAGGGTGTCCCATTTAAACTAACGAAGTTGGGATCCACTTCCGGTACAACCGGAAGTGCCACAATCTTCAAAATATTTTAGCCGGATAGCACTTATTAACAAAATATAGTGAACTCCTAAATTTTCTTCGGCCCACCTATGGTTTTCAATATATATTCTATTCCTGGAGGGACCCCCTGTATAGCTATTATTGTAACGAGATTTATTATACGATAATCGAGGATGTTGCCAGGCGACAAGGCGATTCGCGCCGAGTTGCCTGATGCAACTTCCGAGATTTATTTAAATTGCATAATAATCAAGTTACATTCAACGCTTAATCGTATCATTGAAAACGATGATGCGAAAATAAAATCAATAACTCTGGATTGTCACGTTATTTTCAATTCAGCGTGCAAATAATAGTCTTAATTAGAACTTATATAAAAGTGTGGCGAAAATAATGGCAGATATTGATATTTCTGAAAATATACTAGCGACTACTAACACTGTTAAATTAGATTTGCTTCCGGATAAATCAAAAATCCGTTATAAAAAAAATACCTTCAGTTTTGTGTGTGGCAAACTACAGAACAGGTTCAAGATGCTGAAGAAACGGTAATACTTGCTTATTTTGTGAAATTCTCAAATGAAAACTCTCCACCATCTTTGTGGCCTGAATATTCTATGTTACGAGCATGATTGGAGTTGAAGAAAAGAGTAGAAATCGACCGGTATGACGCTTTGATACGGTTGTTTAAGAAAATAAAAAGTGGAATATACAGCGAAAAAATTGAAAATATTCACGAAAGAGCAGGTTACTGAATTTGTTCATACTGCCCCAGACGAGATGATGATGAAAATAGCTTTTTAAATTGGAATTGATGGAGCCTGCAGAACTAATGAATTGACGAAAATTTCCATGTTAAATGTTGACATTCTAGAGAGCAAGCTAGTAATCACCATTTCTGATTCAAAACTCATAAAAAAAGATTTTTTTGCGGTGATACCTGACGGGTGACATTATTTAAAAAATATTTAGTTTTACGTCCAGCTCATACTCCACATAGCAGATTGTTCGTATCAAACAGAAACAGAAAATGCAGCCTAGCGGTATTAATTTATTTTCTAAAATAAGGTAAGCTCGGGTAAGTATGAATTTGGGGCAAGTGTGAGTTTGCTCGTTATATTCGCTAAACCGGGCGACATCCCAATGCCATCTATTGACGAATAGCCTACACTCATAATGAATCCATAACCATCATATAAAATACAAAAGAGATCTTGTGAAATCCAAATATTTTCCCCAATTTTCTAACCTACAATTCATCAACCCGAACGAGTATAACGAGTTTATTTCAAGCTTTGAGTTTATTGTTAAAATCTAAGGTAAGAATCCATTTTATACACTTTTCTTCTGCCTAAACAATGAATCTGACTATAGATTGCCGTTTTTTCATGACGTTGTTTTTTTTAATTTTTCCATTGCATGTCACACTTACCCCGAATTATTGGGGATAGTGTGACCTATCTGTCGGGGTAAGTGGGAACCTGGTTCATTTGGCCAATCTAAACAGTAATATTTTTTCAGCTATAGCACGAAATTATATACGGAAATCTCAGAGAGCCAAACAATATACCTGGCCAGATGTGGAAGACATTGATACACTTTCAGAGGATGAAATAACAACTGTGCTTCCATCACCACTTGTCAGAAGATGGGGATCAATTAAATTCGATTTTTCAGATTTCTACCTGTAAATTTTTCTTTTCAACAAATGTTCACTTTCACGATTATTTTTTACTATGTTTTGAATAAAGATGTCTCGAAACAAATAAATTGTGGTGAAAGTCCCTTAACTGTTTACTCACACCTGCCCCAAAGAGAGATTTACGTGCATTAATATCTTTAAATTTGGCCAGAATCACACTTGCCCCAAATTTCCGGGGAAGTGTGACCTATGGAGATGTATATCTGAATATATAAATAAAATTCATAGAATACGTTTTTCAACAGTTTTCTGTGGAGTATTACAAAGACTGGCCTTCGAAGTAAATACCTGCAAAAGTTCATTGTTATATTAGTTCAGGTTCATCAGATGGACTGAATTCAATGCGAACTAATGAAAATCACAGTCACACTTACCCGAGCTTACCTTACCTGACAAAATTACTTCATATCTCAAACCTGAAAATCCAGCTATGTATACCGGTCATTGTATTAGAAAATTATTTGAGTAAGAAGATTTCCATTGCGCGCAGAATTCAAGTTGGAAGTGTTTCTGTAAACTGGCTCGTGTACGAACGAGACCATCGAACTAAATAAGAATGTTGGAGACTAAGATTCAGCGGACATGAAGAATGGTGCAGGTGTATCTATCAATTTCGAAAACTGTCAAAACATTCATGTCAATTTTCATGAATAGATTTTGAAATATAATTGTTATCTAGGGTATTATAAAGTAACTAACTAATATATTGAGTAAGGTGTTGTTGTGGTTTGTGATGTTAATTATCAGTAATAAAGATTTATCTCAAAGGAAGCTTAATTTTCATTGATACGATAAAATATATAAAAATGTCAACAAACGGGAGCAATTAACTATTACTAGTTGAGATATTGAGCGCACCATTAATATGTGAAGAGCTTTCAGTACTGTATACCTAGTCGCTTCATTATCGTTCAATAAATGGATAATAACACATCTTGAACACATTCCTGACCGTTGACAGACTCGTTGCATCATAAAAATATTTGAGTAGGAACTGTTTTCCTTTTCAATAGCGTGGGTATGGAAGAGGAGCGAGTGTTCGTCACAAATGTCAACTATGATATTAATAACTCCCAAAGTTCAAGTGACACAGCTGAAAGTGGATATGCTTAAGTGTCCATTGTCTGCCACGCTAAATTAAAGTCTCATTCAAACACCTGCGAAAATAATTCAGTCGGTGTGGACGTCTTATTGTCTGGCTGTCGAAATGATTGATTTTTTCCAGCGTTGCGTTTACTCGCTGTCGCTTTGCTGGCAGTGGGATATTTCAACAAGTTCCAGTTGCTCAGCTGCACAGACATTGCACATCATTTGTTTTGAAGTCAATTATTAATTCATTAAACATTTAGAATATATCTAAATATATTATGCAGTTGGTTTCGTTGCGTTTTTAAGCAGTTGCATTAGTTACACTAAATAACTATTATAGTGAAATTTTCAAATATTATGTTCTCATTTTTTGTTGGTTCGGCAAATGTACTAAAACATTATTGTTTATGTTTCTGTAGAAGATTACAATAATATTCACTCACTTAGTTGAATCGAAAGTTTATGGTTATTTAACGAACAAGTGTATTTTAATAAGGTCTATACAATTGAGATATTTTAACGCGTGAGCGGACCGAGCGCGTTAATGTTCGAGATTGTTAATCGTCATTTTAATTCACGAGTTCGTTCGTTACAAAACTTTTTCGTTAACGTAATTTTCAAAATAAAAAATAAACGGTACCACTTTAGGAATGAACCCTCGACCTTGCTATCACCTCGCTATCTAGCTATTAATGCTACTGACAACTTTACTGATATATTTGATGTTTTCTGAATTTTTTTTAACAGAACTTCGTCACTATCCATCTTTTGATTTCAAAATAGTACAGATAGTACTAACACAACTACTTGATTTCAAAATAAATGTTTTAGCGGGTAAGTATAAATACGTTTGGTTGCATACGCCACAGGTCACTATATAAATATAATATGTATTGGAGCAATGTACGTTGTGTTGCATATAAGTAAATCGTTGATTAATAGAGAATCATTCATTAACAGGGGTCATCAATCAACGATTTTGAGTGCGTTGAAATACATAGTAAATAAACGGACGACGGAAAAATATCAAAATTGATGATATAATCCGTTTTGCCTTAAAATACATCACACACTGTGTTTCAGTAAGATAAGGTGGACCACAGAAAACATCGAATTCGCTGCTATAGATAACAATAGATTAATCAGCTCTTGTCCATAATTCGAACATAAAAATTGGATTTTTTTTATAG
Source organism: Chrysolina americana (assembly GCA_958502065.1). Lineage (NCBI taxonomy): Eukaryota > Metazoa > Arthropoda > Insecta > Coleoptera > Chrysomelidae > Chrysolina > Chrysolina americana. Next base: position 46,579,131 of record OY293416.1, read on the forward strand.
GGGTTTCATCCCAGTCAACACACGGACATTCGATGGATGTCCATTGGATATTCATTTTGAATATTGGGGATATCCAATTATATCCGGTGGATATTTTATGGACGTCCGTGGATGTTCCGAGTGAAAGAAGATGGATTTCCATAAGATATCCTTCCAGGATATCCATCAGAACATGCTTGAAAGCATTTTATAAGATGATTACCCGCATCTTATACATGCGAATACTCTCTGCAGCTGAGCCGGTGTATGAACGGATATATGAGCACCTTGGGGTCAAACAACGCCACACCCAACAGGTAGCTACTGTTGAAAACTTTCTCCGCGGAAAGTATCAGCACAAACTCCGACAGATCTGATCATCAGAAGTCGCTGCGCACTTGTGGATTTTCTTAAAAGCTATCACCTTGAATATATCTGCGCGTCGCTTACAGGCAACGAATCACAAAATTATTGAAATGGAAACCGAAAACATTGACTCAACTACTTCGCTATAATAGCCTAGCCTAGGCTATAACAGCCTACAATCAGTAGACGACTGCCGAAACGTAAATTTGTTCTCTGCGACGGTATGAGTCATAGCTCTTAAGAAAATCCACCACCTTTACAACAAGCATGTGACCACTTAAAGAGACCCAAGCAATTGAGAGAAAAGTTTCTTGGTACCGGAGCCTCGAACGTCTGTCTGATGCAAGCCAGAAGTTCCACTGCTAGATACCTCAGCAACTGGTCCACCGACCACCATACTATCCAAACTATATGTTCTAGGGATAACCTTGAGATATTTATGGAACAATGCTAGCACACCTCAATCTCAAAATTTATTAACGTACTTTTATAGGTAAGAAGTAAGGTTTTCAGGCTTTGGAACAGTCGTCGGTTCACCTCCGTAGAGGAGGTTTTTATGGACGTTTTGCTCACAACTGCGGTCAGCATCTTCAGCGTGGATTCATAAGGGTCTCGAGGGCTGTTCTGACTCCATCATATGTGGAAGGAAGAGTCAGCAATAGATGAGACACCTTATCCATTTCATCTAATTTGGCTCCAGCGGAAGTGAGTTCGGTTACAATTTCATCGAAACGAATGAAATGTTGTGATAGAGACACTTCTCCTTGTAGTTTCAAACTCAATAATTGTTTCCTCAGAGGCAGTTGAGTTGCAAGACTTCTTCGTTCATAAATGGCATCCAGGCTTTTTAGAATGTCTTTGGCAGAATGTTCTTCTCTTGCGAAGCTCAGAAATGAATCACTCAAGTATTCAACTATTGTGCTATTTGCTATCAAATTTTGCTTGCTCCACTCTTCATCTTGGTTCTCAGTCTCCTGATCTATCACATCCAAAACTTGTAGTTCAGCAAGAAGTGATTTCACACGGAACTTCCAGACAATGTAACGTTCTCCATTGAATGGTTGAATGTTTCGTTTAATAGTTTTGGATTCCATATTATTTACTTGAATCAAATTTCACAACGAAAGCTCACTTTCGATTTTGTTTCACGTACACTGTGCCCATAACCTGTTAGGATAGGGCATCAAATCTAAACAACCAGTTCAGGTAGACTCACTGTATTTATTAAATAAATTCACTTTTACACTTGTAGGACAACAAATGACTGACTAAAAATAAAATTACTCATTCGTCATTCGAGTGCAGATGTGATTCATATCTGTAACGTTTCCATTAAATAAATATATTAGAAAATATAATAATATACAATACAGGGTCATTCCTATTTAATGTTTTATTGACAAACCCAACATTTCTATCATTTGGATGTCTGTCTTTCTCGTCACACAGCTTTGGTAGAAGATGCTGTGGCGTGAATACAACAGAAGTTTGGATTCTTTCTTCCTGCTGCATTTCAATGTTGGATCAAATATTCTATTTTACCCAATTTTTTGATATCATTGACTGAACTATAACTACCCTCTCTATGTTGATATTGAGGTCCTGCGAATTTCACCAATGTATCTGTATTTTTTTCCACTCTCAAAAAAAAATCGTTTTTTGCGTTTAGGCAAGCAGGGATAATAAATTTATTTCGATTCTAATGCACTGTTTTTTTTGTAAAATAATTGTATGTGCAATATTTGATCGTCAATCTGATGATAATTACTAGTTAAAGGTCAACCGTATATATGCAGCCAAAATATACATATTTCAAATGTTAGATACATCTTCCCAAAGAAGAAATAAAGTCGATCTGATAAAAACAACTATGAATCAGATGAAGAAGCGTTAAAAAAACTAAAAACCAATTTAAAAGTTAATGATATTAACGGTTTTGAAATCAATTGAGGATTTCCGGCATTTCAACTTCAAAAGTCCCCTATAACAACGCTGATTTCCTGATGATTCCCAACATTTATTGCCGTTATGACATCCTTCAACCCCTTCCGTCCTTTAAAGCAGTATAGTAAGTTGTTATCAATGAGGAGTGCCTTCTTTTATGCGTGTCGTCACACCGGATACCTTTAGTTGTTATGGTTTATATCCGTTTCAAAGCGAGCGTTTTATGATAAATCTCATTATTTCATTGACTACCTGTTTCATGAATGAAAAAGCTACCTGCAGAACGTGTATATTGGCCTGAATACTGAATACCGTTCGGAATGTTTTACTGTTCTCTAGTCTATTTCGAGTACCTTCATACAGGAAATGGAACAATTCCCAGATTTTTGTATTTATTTTTGAGTTGCAGGTGTAACTCGAATCCCAGCAAAATTTTTGTCCGTCATTTGTTCATATTTTTATCAGTCTTTCCAAAGATAAGGTAAGTTCAATTGATTGAGAGTAAATTTACCGGGTGTCCGCGGAAGTTGACTTGTCATTACAACTTTTTTGTTTATGCATAAAATGAGATAAAATTTGGAGTATCTGAAAGTGACACAATATTACATTTGTTGTTCAATATAGTCACGAGCAAATGGACTAGTTAAATGCATTCCTCAAATTGTTACAAATTTAATGCCAACGTTTCGGTAAAATTTTCATCTTCTTCAGGGCTAAAATAAAAAAATGTGCGTAAATACAAACAAAAATTCACAGACATAAACAAAATACAAATGATCGAATTGATAAAAAATTTGAATAACATTGTGAACAGATTAAATAATGTAAAATTTTTAATGAAATTGGAATGATTGATAAGCCAAAGCATACGTCAGAAAACATTCTCAAAAGTGACAGTTCTTCTACTCATCCCAAGTGTTTTATATTGCTTTTTATTAATATAATTATTGAAGTATGTTACAAAATATTCTGACATTAAACAGTGTCATCATCATCACCTACTCAATAACATAATAATATAATATAGGGAGGAGCAGTACTGAGTGTGAATTATTACATGATTTACAACATCTCCCCTTTCAACAATAACCATACATACAAAGTTTTCAAACTTCTTAGGAAGACACCTTCCTTGTCTTCCAGGCGCTCTTCCTCTTATACCATCACCTGCCTCGTATTCACCAATTCTACCTTCACCTTCAGTATTCTCTATTTCTCTATCTACATAATCATCACCATTTGAATCCAACTGGTTTCTATTTTCAATCATTCCATCTACAATTTCTTCCTCTTCTTCACTGTCACTCTGAATACTTATAAAATCACTATTATGAGATTTGACAACTGTTTCTCCCAGTATGATCTAGGAGTTTTAGCTTTTTGAACTAATTTGGCTGGCTTCCACACATGATTTTCCCATAAGACCACATTTTGACCTGAATCAAATGTTTCTTCCTTCTTTTTAGCATGCCTGTCAAAATAGTATTTATCGCTTTCACGCTTCCTCAGCAAATTTTCTCTCTCATTTTGATAGTTCACCAACTCCGGTTTCAAAAGGTTATTACATATTGGTATAGATGTTATCAGCCTTCTATTAAGTAATAACTGAGCGGTGGATTTATTTAAACCTGATACTGGTGTATTCGATATTCCAGTAACCCTAATGATACATCTTCACATTTACGCAACATTTGTTTCATAGTTTGAACAGCTCTTTCAGCTAAACCATTGGAACGAGGATATCTGGGACTGGAGGTTATAAATTGAAATTTCCACTGTTTCGCAAAGTCTTGACATTCAAATGAATTGAAAGGCATATTGTCAGCAATAACAGTTAGTGGAACCCCATGAACGGAAAATATGTTTTTTAATGCACATATTACAGAACTCGACGTTTTACTCTCTAATTTAACTAATTCAATCCATTTCATCAAGTAATCCACTACAACCAAATATGCATATCCTCCAAATTCCAAAATATCTGTTGCAACTTTATTAAATGGTAATTCAGGTATGTCGTGAAGTATCAGCTCTTGTTTTTCGTTTGAATTTTTGAAGTTTCCACACTCTCGACAGTTCTCAATAAAAGTTTGGATATCACGATTCATATTTGGCCAGAAAAAAATATCTCGTGCTCTTTGTTGAGTTTTAGTTATGCCAAAGTGATTAGCGTGAAGCTGATTCAACATCTCCAATTTCAAAGAAGAAGGGACTGTAATCTTGTCATTATAAAAAAGAATACTATTAGCAAAATGAATATCATAGCGAAATCCCCAAAACGCTTTTAAATTGTCACAAACTTTGTAGATGTTATTTGGCCAACCATTCTTTTTCTATTTGTGCATAGTTTTGCTCTGCCTCAGTGAGAGCTCTAGAAGCAAATGCAATAGGTTTATTAGTCTGCAAAAGGCAACAACCAATTCCATCCTTTGAAGAATCTGTTTGGAAGACAGTTTTCTTCGTTTCATCAAAATTGGCCAAAACTGGTAGTGAACTTATGATATTTTTAATTTTATTCAATGCTTTAGTCTGATGTTCAGTCCAAAGCCAAAGTGTATTTGATTTTTGTAACTCTCTCAAAGGACCAGTGAGACTTGACAAATTGGGTATGAAACTCCTGAGATAATTAATCATACCTAAATTTAAATTAAATTTTTAATTGCTTTGACTTTCTCATTATCTGGTTGCATTCCATTTCTATCAAAAATGTGTCCCAGATAACGAACTTCATTTTGTCTAAATTGAATTTTATTCATATTGAATTTGACATTAAATTTTCGAGCTCTTTCTATGACAGTTTTCAAAATTCTGTTATGTTCTTCAATAGAGGACCTGCAATAAGCAAGTCATCAAAATATACAACACCTGTTATATCTCCGAAAACTCTCAAATTATACTTTTGAAATATTTCTGGAGCACACCCCGACAAATAGGTCACACTATCCCCAATAACATTTTATTTTGGGGCAAGTGTGACATATAGTGAAAAAATGTAAAAAAAATTCAAGAAAATACGGCTATCTATAGTCAGATTTATTGTTTGGGTAGAAGAACAGTGTATAAAATGGATTCTTACCTTACATTTCAACAATAAACTCAAAGCTTGAAATAAACTCGTTGTACTCGTTCTGATTAATGAATTGTAGGTTAAGAAATTGAGGAAAATATTTCAAATTCACAAGATTTCTTCTGTATTTTATATGATGGTTATGGATTTATTATGAATATAGGCTATTCCTCGATAGATGGCATTGGGCTGTCGCCCGGTTTAGCGAAGATAGAGAGCAAATTCACACTTGCCCCAAATTCACACTTACCCAAGCTTACTATACACCAAAAGATGTACCAAATGCACATAATTTACTTGAATACGCATCTAACGGAACGTGATAAAACCCTTCCTTGAAATCCAATACTGAAAAGAAACATTTACTTGTTAGGAGTACACTTATCTCTTAGAGGGTTGTTATCAAACAGTATTCTCTCTCAAGGTTCAGATACTTAGGGTCTAAAAAAACTCTTAAAGACTTATCTTTTTTTTTCTGTAATAACCAAATTACTCAACCACTCGGTAGGACCACTAACTGGTGATATAATATCTCGCTCAGTCAAATCGGCGAGAGCACTTTTGAGTCTATCCCTCAATGCCAGTGGTACTCTACGTGGTGGCTTTGCAACTGGTAATGCATTTTTTTTAACTTCAATTTACACAAAAATTCATATTTTCCAACCTGTAAAAATATCCTTATCTCTCAATTAAATCGTCTTTCGTAAACATACTCTCACATAATTCATTCACCATCTTGATTATACATAAATTCATACTCGTACTAAGACCTAAAATTGGTTTCACATCTACATCTACAATCATAAATTTTTCAAAGTTATTTGTATCATCAAATACGCAATTTAATGTTGAATATCCCATTTGAAACCACCAAATGATTCAAGTACAATATTGGTTCGATTCAAATTCAGTTTACCACCTACCTTTCCATTGATTTTTGCAAATTGATCATATGATAAAACATTGACTTGAGACCCAGTCATCTTCAATTTCATTTCCATTTTCATCGTCGTATTCACGTGCTTGAATTTCTCTCACAATCTTATTTTTGCAGAATTTTTCAAAATGATTCAATGAATTGCACCTGCTACATCTTCGTCCAAATGCAGGACACATTCTTGGTTGATGAAATGTTCCATACATTCTGCAGTGAAATTTATTTACTTGACTTGAATTAGGTTGGTTGTAATTTTCTGTTTTTAGAGGTCTAGACAATTGATAATTTCTGGTAAACCGATAATTTTTATTGCATTGTGAATTTTCTCTGTTTTGCCCTCTTCTTCCTTGATATCTGTTATGTATTTCATCAACTCTTCTCTCTTCATCTTGTATTTCTCTGATCTGTTTCTTGGATACCTCATTTGCTCGACAAATCTCAATAGCCTTATCTAATATCATATCTCCCTTTCCTAACAGTTTTGTTGCAGTTCAATATTATTGATGCCTAATACTATTCGATCACGAATCATGTTATCTGTTTGATCTTTGAAATCACAGTTCAGAGATAATTTCTTCAAATCTGTCAAATAGTGATCAACATTTTCACCTTCTTTTTTTACTCTACTATAAAAGAGAAATCTTTCATTAATTATATTTTTTTTTGGAGCAATATATCCCTCTAGTGCTTTTATAACAGAATCATAACTTCCTTTGTCTTCCTCCTTCAAGTTCAGAGTATTGAAAAGCACTATGCCTCCTTCTCCTATAATATTGAATAATATAGCCACTTTGTTTTTTTCTGGCTGCACCTCTTTGCCAGATGCTTGCAGAAAAATTTCAAAACTTTGCTTGAATCGTCTGAAATTTTCAGCAACATTTCCGTTGAAAAATAGTTTTTCCGGGATTCTCGATTCCATAATAACTTTTCTATTGTCGTTTCAGGTTTCCTTTATGACTGCGCCATGTTTTATATTGCTTTTTATTAATATAATTATTGAAGTATGTTACAAAATATTCTGACATTAAACAGTGTCATCATCATCACCTACTCAATAACATAATAATATAATATAGGGAGGAGCAGTACTGAGTGTGAATCATTACATGATATACAACACCAAGTGTAATGTTGAGGAATTAAAAATTGCAATTTTTCGTATAAAATAATATGGTCATCAGAAGGAGGAGTATAAATGAAACTAATGCTTTCATCAATAGTAATATTGGACATACTTTCCGTTTGATATCATACCCTAACGATTCAAGTATTGTTTTCTCATTTTTTTCGTGTGGAAATGAAGTTTTTTATTCCTATGCTTCTTTTTTGGGTGATAATATCAAAAGCCAGATTAAGTTTACCTGTAGTTGGTTTTATGTGTGGTTAAAATGTTTCTATAAATATTCTTGGATTTGTTACAGTCGATCTTCAAGTTGACACTTTTATCTTTTCATGCAATATAGGCTATTTCAAGGGTAATCTTGTGCTGAGGGAATTCTCTAAAATGTTTGTAGAATTGAAATCGAAACGATAGCCCACCTCAAAATGATACGAAGGCGCTGAAGGGCCACAGTTTTTTTTTTTATAATCCCGACTTTAATCTCGGGATCCCGACTTCAATCTCGGGATCCTGACTTTATTCTCGGGATCCCGACTTTATTCTCGGGATCCCGACTTTATTCTCGGGATCCCGACATTAATCTCGGGATCCTGACTTTAAAGTCATATGTGTTTCCACCCCATAAAAGGAGTGATGAAAAACACATTGTAAATTACTTCTAAATATAACTTTTGAACTCATCAAAGTAATCTGCAAAACTATAACAAATATAATAATGCATTATTTGAATCTGACTGATTTGTTGTCTAAGAATCAGAATGGGTTCAGGATTAACATCTATTGAAATTGCGTCATGTTATCTACTCAGTTATGGTAATCAACAGCTTGACAACAAACAATAAAATCTGTAGATAGCTTTGATACGGTGTTTTCTGAAATATTGGGCATCAAGCTATTTTATGGGATTCCTATAAACATTGTTGACTGGGAGAACTCATATATGGCAAATCAAAGAATGATAATGAGATGCTACGATGTGGATCAAATGTACAAACGATTGGGTGTTCCTCAAGGATCAGTTCTAGGACAACATCTTTTTATACTCTACGTGGATAATCTACCCAAATATCATAATGACCAAAATCGACTAATCTCAACATCTGAATTTGTTGTGTGAGATCAGCATGGGTTCAGGATAAACTTCTTTCAAAATTGCGTCATGTCATTGGCACCATTATGTTTCTCAACAATTCGACAACAATAATATTGTGATGTCTTTTCTAATAGATCTATAGACAGTGGTCCATACCGTGTATTCTGAAATATGATATAATCAAACTATCATCTCATGAGATTCCTATTAACGTTGTTGACTGGGAGGAATCATATACAGCAAATCTAAACATGATAGTGAGTTGTAACGATTTAAGATCCAAGGCATATACTTCCCCCAAGGATCAGTTTTTGTACCTCGTCGTTTCTAGAATCGCCTATGTGATCATATATGCCACACCGATATCGACAAAAAATTCTCAATATGAGAAAAAACGATGACCATTAATTTCCCTCTGAGAAGAGACATGACAATTTTTTAAACAACTACATAACCATCAATCCAATAATGGACTAACCCGTTTTCTAGCCCTACCGAAAGAGTGAAGTACTTAGGTTTAGTGGTAACATTTACAGGTAAAGTTATTGTGCATTCTATAGTTATGGACAGTCCTAAAAGTTTGCGGGGACTGAAAACGCCCCGTTACCAAGAATTTTCGCAAATAGCTTGTTGTTCAACTCGACATGAAATAGGATTTGTTTAGTCTCGAGCAAATAATGTCTATTCGGGAGTCCCAAATCAGTCTTTTATCTTAATGAAGACCTAAGAACTTCGCTTCTTCGCTAGGATTATAATTGCTTGCTTTTGTTGATGGTTATGTCCCTCTTTAGACGAAAGTTGATGGTCATTGATCTGTCTACATTGAGAACTAGTTTCGAGGGCATTAGCTCTTCTACATGGTCTCCTTGAATTGTGATCATCGTATCGTCAGTATATCTTGGTACATGAGCATTTATAACATATTGGGGTAAATCATTCACGAATAGTACAAAAAGAAGGGGTCCAAGAACTGATTCTTGGGAACACCGTACTGCACATTGTATATACATTTGATCTTAAATATTTTTTTTTTGATTCGTCATATCTTATTTCACTCAGTCAACAATATTAATAAGAATCCCAAGCGATAGCTTGATGCCCAATATTTGGAAACACACGGTATGGAAACCATTCGATTGATCCAATATAAAAGAGATCACAAACTTATTGATGTCAAGTTGTCGATGAACAGAACTGAGCAGATGACATGACTCAGATTGAATAAATATGTTTATTCTGAACCCATGCTGATGCTTACACAAAAATTCAATCACATTTAAATATTTCATTATTTATCAGTAGTTGAGGTATCTGGCAGCTTCTGGCTTGCATTGGAGAAACGTTCGAGGCCTTGATACGCAAGAATATTTTTTTTCTCAATAACATAGGTCTCTTTAGGCAACCACATAAGTTGTAAAGCAAGTGTGATGTGAGTTGCCTGGATGCCTTACCTTATCGTTGCCACGGCAAATAAAAGTAATAGCTGTCCTCAACACGCACAGGTTATGCCTTTGAGTACACTCAATGAGTCTTTATGTAGGAGTATTATTATTTGCTATAATTTCAGCAGATACTTTTGAAAATGTGTTAAAAATTGATATTTGCCGGTTATTTACAATGTCTTTTTTGTAACTTTTTTTATGGCGTGGAATAATATATACGTAAGCATTTTTCAAACTGCTTATTCCTAACGTATTTGAGTAATCCCGACATTAAAGTCGGGATCCCGACTTTAAATTCAGGATCCCGAGATTAAAGTCGGGATCCCGAGATTAAAGTCGGGATCCCGAGAATAAGTCGGGATCCCGAGATTAAAGTCGGGATCCCGAGAATAAGTCGGGATCCCGAGATTAAAGTCGGGATTCCGAGAATGAAGTCGGGCTCACGAGAATAAAGTCAGGATCCCGAGATTAAGGTCGGGATCCCGACTTTAAAGTCAGGATCTCGAGATTAAAGTCGGGATCCCGAGAATAAAGTCGGGATCCCGAGATTAAAGTCAGGATTATAAAAAAAGAAAAACCCTGGCCCTTCAGCGCCTTCGTAATACGATGGGAGCTCAGTGCTGTTTTGCTATGTCTGATTTAACATTTCATTTGAGTACTGTTCAGTTTGTCCAATATACACCAAACCACAGTCTGTACATGGTATCCAATAAATTATGTTGGTATCTTCCATCAATGGTGTCTTGTCTTTTTATTTGGAATAAATTTTTTTTTTTTGGTCACGGTGTTATATTGTACTATTTTTGCATTGTTGGTTCAAACATTCACTCAGCTTCTCTGAAAGACCTGTCGGATAAGGTGTTATTTATTTAATGTTGCGTTACTTCCTGTAGGTTTTCTATTCAAAATACTTTTGACTGGAGTGATTGATAATGACTATTTCAGTTTCTTCAGATTTTTGAATTAGGACTCAGCTGGGTAAATTTATCTCTGAACTGTTTTCTGATGTTGGTCTTTTGATAGAGGAAATGAGCTTGCTGAGACCTTGGAAGAGCTATCGAGATCGAGACATCGACCATAAATACTATTGATTAAATAATATCAATAGAGAATAGAAGCAAATGAATTGAAAGTTACCTCGAGCGTAGAAAGCAGAGAGTCAGAGTGAGGAATTCAATATTAAGTGAAATATACAATAATCTTGGTTTACCTCAGGTTTCTTAGGATCAGTTCTCTTCATATTATATTTATATGAAATTGATTTTTTTAACTGTGAATTCATATTTTTTTTTGATGACAACACATTTCATAAGCATGGATGCCTGAACACTGTCATAGTTGAATATTAACAAACTGAAACTGAATGAAGTAAAAACTGAGACAATGATCATGACAACTGAATACAAATATAGACAGATAAATGTGAATAGCCCAGATATCGAGACTGGATAACGTGCAAATTGAAATCGTAACAGTTATTAAATATCCTGGCTTTCTTTTGGATAATCTACTGTAACGAAGCGTTTTATTTTGTAATGATAGATGTTCCGCAACACCCTGTATGCAGAGGTTCCCAGCCTATCCGTCCGCTGATTGCCTTGTATAATGACAACGACATGGTTTCGAAGACAACGCTCAGAGACATAACCCTGAGGCCGCCTGGAACCATTTATTCCGTTCTTTATTTGGGATGGTGACAATCCTGCCTTGCTTTACCACGGTGAATGGTTTCTATAGTATTCATAGTGACGTAAAGTAGCATGGATTTTTTTTACTAAGTCTTGGTCTCGAAAAATAAATGTAGTCTTGGTCTTCGTATTGGTCTTGATGTTTCAAGACCAAGACGAGACTGGCTCAGTCTTGGTCTTGGTCTTGATAGTCTTTGTCTTGGTCTTGATGGTCTTGGTCTTGATAGTCTTAGATCAAAATTTGTCTACAAATTTTAATGATTCAATTCAATTGTCCAAGAGTTTATATGCATATAATAGTTATTTCGTATTTCTCAGTCTTTAACAATTGTCAATTTGTATGGGTAAAGTAAGCGAAATATAAATTTCTCATTTCACCATCATAACATGATTTTTAAGAAATCTTGAATAAATATTACAGTAAACCCACACAGCACCCAAGTCGACGCCCGACAGACCAGAAAAAAGGTTCAAAATGGTTGGACTGTTAATTAGGTTTTTATTGACCGTTTTACAATGGATTATTGTGTAATGAGCAGTAAGATGCGGATGCGACAGAGGAGTGGAATCGGAATCCCGAGGGAATTGCCATTTCTTTTTAACCACTACGACCTTTCAACATACATCTATTTGTTGTAAACTGTATAACTACAATACAGATTTTGAAAAATATATTTTTGATTTTGAAAAATGCATTTTTGATTTTGAATGAACAAATTTTAAAAACCTACCAAATGAAAAATAAATAATTGGAATAAAATACCATAACATTTTCCAACGAAATTTTCTTGATATTGAGTAGATTTAAGTTCACTAGTTTTCTTTCTAGACCAAGACCAAGACCAAGACCAATACTCTTGGGGAAGAGTCTTGATCTTGGTGTTGGAAAACCTACCATATGAAAAATAAATAATTGAAATAAAATGCCATAACATTTTCCAACGAAATTTTCTTAATATTGAGTAGATTTAAGTTCACTATTTTTCTTTCAAGACCAAGACCAAGACCAATACTCTTGGGGGAGAGTCTTGATCTTGGTCTTGGTCTCGAAAGTCAAGTCTTGGTCTTGGGAAGATTCATTAAGTCTTGATCTTGGTCTTGGTCTTGTATCCAGACCAAGACAAAACCAAGACTAATCTCTTGGTCTCGCGAGGCCCTAGTTGGTACATCCAAAATATACTTACAAATTGATTTATTTAGCACTCACACAAGCAGAAAGAACGATGTAAATCTTCAAAAACATAAAACAGTTAATCAATAAGTCCTGCAACATCTTGATAACTGTACCACTGATTCAAAACTGATATTCGAACCGTTGAACGATCGTTTTCATAAAACGAATGCACCTGCTTCGTGGGGCACGGATTTCGGTGACACTCTGTGTGTCATAATTCTTTTAATACATTAACATTAAAAAAGTGTGTTCTTCTATCTATCATGTGGATATATGATCGATTCTCATTGAGCGGGGTTCATTCAGTTATAATTCTATGTTAACTGTTTTACATACTGAGTTGGTATAAAAGCTATTCGCTCTCAAATGAAGCGTTCATTTCGTCAAATGCGACGCACTATTCAATTTATCGACGCCACTGTTGATTCTGGAACATTTGTTCAACAAACAAGTCATGCCACGTGGCGCCTTATGGCAGGCACATTATTCGATCCTTGATTTCTCAAAGGACAACGTTGAGCATAATAAGGTTAAACAGGGGCACTAGCCGTGGATCAAGTGATTCCATTATTCATAATACTGTTACACTATTACGAATGCCATATATTTCATTATACAGCAGGCAAAAGTAGATTGAACCCTGTTGAATAAATTATGAGGCCTTCTGTGAATGATGATCTGGCAGGCAATATCTCCAGAAAGTATGACATAAGTGCAGTTACAGCTCGGTAAATTGAGAAATACAATACCGAGTTGATTATTGCCCCGGGAAAGTATGAGTTAAAATAGTACATTATTCAACGAGCATGTCATAATTGCTAAATTATTTGATCTTGATTTATAAAATTTCATGTTGGATTCACATCTCATTGGGATATTTGTTCCGATTTAGGTGTTCCAAGATTAATTAAATTCTGAGATATTGGATTTCATAATTAATGAAACAAACTTTCAAGTAAATGTGAAATACGTATTTGTAAGTTTATGGAGAAAATCTCAAGTCACATGACGCATAGTTTTCTTTCTAGACCAAGACCAAGACCAAGACCAATACTCTTGGGGAAGAGTCTTGATCTTGGTGTTGGAAAACCTACCATATGAAAAATAAATAATTGAAATAAAATGCCATAACATTTTCCAACGAAATTTTCTTAATATTGAGTAGATTTAAGTTCACTATTTTTCTTTCAAGACCAAGACCAAGACCAATACTCTTGGGGGAGAGTCTTGATCTTGGTCTTGGTCTCGAAAGTCAAGTCTTGGTCTTGGGAAGATTCATTAAGTCTTGATCTTGGTCTTGGTCTTGTATCCAGACCAAGACAAAACCAAGACTAATCTCTTGGTCTCGCGAGGCCCTAGTTGGTACATCCAAAATATACTTACAAATTGATTTATTTAGCACTCACACAAGCAGAAAGAACGATGTAAATCTTCAAAAACATAAAACAGTTAATCAATAAGTCCTGCAACATCTTGATAACTGTACCACTGATTCAAAACTGATATTCGAACCGTTGAACGATCGGTTTCATAAAACGAATGCACCTGCTTCGTGGGGCACGGATTTCGGTGACACTCTGTGTGTCATAATTCTTTTAATACATTAACATTAAAAAAGTGTGTTCTTCTATCTATCATGTGGATATATGATCGATTCTCATTGAGCGGGGTTCATTCAGTTATAATTCTATGTTAACTGTTTTACATACTGAGTTGGTATAAAAGCTATTCGCTCTCAAATGAAGCGTTCATTTCGTCAAATGCGACGCACTATTCAATTTATCGACGCCACTGTTGATTCTGGAACATTTGTTCAACAAACAAGTCATGCCACGTGGCGCCTTATGGCAGGCACATTATTCGATCCTTGATTTCTCAAAGGACAACGTTGAGCATAATAAGGTTAAACAGGGGCACTAGCCGTGGATCAAGTGATTCCATTATTCATAATACTGTTACACTATTACGAATGCCATATATTTCATTATACAGCAGGCAAAAGTAGATTGAACCCTGTTGAATAAATTATGAGGCCTTCTGTGAATGATGATCTGGCAGGCAATATCTCCAGAAAGTATGACATAAGTGCAGTTACAGCTCGGTAAATTGAGAAATACAATACCGAGTTGATTATTGCCCCGGGAAAGTATGAGTTAAAATAGTACATTATTCAACGAGCATGTCATAATTGCT
The DNA here is from genome assembly GCA_958502065.1 of Chrysolina americana. Lineage (NCBI taxonomy): Eukaryota > Metazoa > Arthropoda > Insecta > Coleoptera > Chrysomelidae > Chrysolina > Chrysolina americana. Next base: position 46,594,134 of record OY293416.1, read on the forward strand.
AAATTATTTGATCTTGATTTATAAAATTTCATGTTGGATTCACATCTCATTGGGATATTTGTTCCGATTTAGGTGTTCCAAGATTAATTAAATTCTGAGATATTGGATTTCATAATTAATGAAACAAACTTTCAAGTAAATGTGAAACACGTATTTGTAAGTTTATGGAGAAAATCTCAAGTCACATGACGCAAATCTGTAACAAGATTGATATTGGTAAGTATGGATGGTGACTGATGCGCTGCGACCTAATTAGATCTATTGTGCCCCATCTTCTTCTGCCATTTCAAGGTGTTCTCGTTTACAGCAGCCCCTCTAGCCCCTATTCCTTGAGAAATTTAAGGATTTTGAGGGGGTCTATTCGTGGTATTGCTCTCACAGTCAGTTGGTGTGATCCCATTATTTTCAATCTCTTGTGATGTACAGCATAACACTCCATCAATATATGGTGTGGTGTTTCTGGATGTTCCCCACAGAATCTGCAGGTGCTGTCCTCCTCTGAGCCTAGATTCCTTAAGTGTTCTTTGAGTCTGCAGTGATCCCGTGATTGTCTTTAGACTAGTTCTGCTGAGGTTAATCAGTGTCTTCGATCTTGCTCGGTTGAAGTTGCAGAGGAGATCTTTGGCCTGCCTTAGCCCTGGAAGTATTTGCCAGTATGTTGCTCTCATTGCTTCTTCAGTTTTATTGATTCTTCTTGGAAGTAAGATTTTCCAAGTCCGCAGAATGGTTCTGGTCCGATCAGTGGCGTTGATGCCCCTTCTCGTGCCAGGGTGTCTGCTTGTTCATTGCCCTCCACTCCGACGTGCCCCGGCACGCAGAGGAGGGTCACCTTGTTGTTCCTGCCTAGATCATTAAGTTTGTCTAGGCATTCCCAGACCATCTTTGAGTTGATGTTATATGAGCTAAACGCTTTGATGACTGCTTGACTATCGGAGAGGATTGCGATTTCCTTGCTCCGGTATTTCCTGTCGAGGTTGAATTAAATGCACCTTTCTATGACGTGAATTTCCGCTTGAGAAATACTGGGGAACTGGCCTATGGGTTCGGAATATTTGGTGCGAGGCCTTAAGACTCCTGCTCCAGTTCCGTCGGGAGTTTTGGACCCGTCCGTGTACCATGTTATGGTATTCTTTACCAGTGCTCGAATGGTTTTTATGCTTCATCCACTCTTGGTATATATTTCTGTTCGAAAAAAATTCTCGGAACGAAATTTCCTGGTAATTTCGTCAGGTGGGAGATCGGCAAGGTGTGCTCTTTTGGTGAGGGTTGAGCCCCTTACGTTGTGTGCGACTTTAGCCAACCTGAGGTTTGCTCCCCAAGCAGATCTCCTCACCATGATATGGAGAGGAGTGAGGTCCAGAATTACCTCTATTGCCGCTGTTAGAGTCGACCTCATTGTTCCTGTTATACAAAATCATGCTAGTCTTTGCACTTTTTCCAGGATTTTCTTTGTTATGGCGAGTTCGGTTCTGCCGTGCCACGCTACTGCTCCGTAGGTGATCATAGGTCTCACTATCATGTACATCCATCGCAGTATTGATGGGTTACAGCAGCACATTTTTTCTGCAATGTTCCTCATCATCAGTGATGATTTTTCCTCTGTAAGATACTGGTTATTGTTTATTTTCGACAGCGTAACCTCATCATTCAAATATTTCAAGTTCAGTAAAGATCATTCAATATCCCAGATTGTTCACTCCTTACTACTTCACCAAGCTAGTACAGCAGCCTCTGTATCGAAACCCTGCAAGGCTTCTACGTCCAACGTCAAAATATAGCTCTGCAGTGAGTCTATCCACAGCGTTGCAAGTTGCAACCACTGATTATAAAATGTAAACCAACCAGTCATTTGTAAGCAAATTGACAAACTTAGAACAAGTTAAACTGTATTCTTGTGAATTTATTTTCGAGTTTCTCAGATATATTTTCCAAAGGATCTATCTTTCATACTGGCAGATAACGATACCTGCAACGTTTCGTACCAATATGAGCAGCTCACAACATTGCTGTATAAATGAGCATGTAATAATTTGAAAAGTTTAAACTTTTTAATAACAGCCTCTGCGACGTGAAAGAATACGGAGTACCCTTCTCTCTAAACGTTTCCACCAAGTGGAAAATACAAGGCACACATCTGTCAGAAAACAACTACTTCCCTGGCTAATACCACGACGGACATTGAACTGCATCTGACAGATATTCGTGAAACGTTCTTCCAAGAAGACCCAATTGCAAGTGCTTGTCTTGTAGTTAAACACAAGATTATCCTTCATTTGGCTGGGAATGACCATCTGCAGACATGCATGTTTCGAGGTTTATTACCTCTCATCAGTGACAGGGTAGATCGGACAACATTATAGTTGTCCTGTCCCTGCTAAATGATTGATAATCAACTGTTTAACTAATATTTCCCCACTAATGTTAGCAGACAATACGCTAATGTATTTGCGCCTTTTTATAGGTGTTCCTGACCTTCCCCATCTTCTCTAAATTCCGTTAATGAGGATTCTGGATGCTAGTTCTCTTACGAGAGGGTTTTTCAGATACTCTGCTGTGGTGACCTACGAACATCCTCAACTGTTGAGTAATAACTGTGCTTGTCGCTGATTGGCCATCCGTGAGTAACTCATTCATCCTGTTACTCGATAAAAATGTCTCATATAAAGTCATTGAAAACAGTAAATTTTTTGAATCCCACATTTTTGAGAAAAAAATATGCCAGATTATATATTATGGAAAAGTCACCAACTTCAGAAAACAGGAGGAACAACGAGTTTTTCGAAGAAACTGTTTTCAATTGCTGACTGTTTTTCTTGCGGCCACTACATTAAGAGTTGATATAATGAATACCATTGCCAACTTCGTTAATATTGATGCTACGAATTCGGTTAAATGGGCAAACTAGTAGCATTTTTATGGCCTTCTCGATGCCGAAAACAAAAAAAATGACAGTCGCGTTTTCAGAATATTTCATAAAATGATATTTCTTAGAACACCCTATATTTTTTCATGCATTTCGATTCGTAATAACATTCTCAACAACAAAGCTCCTATCACCTTTCTTCCTAAACTGGAAAATGAGCGACTTATATGGAAATATTTCTTTCTTTCACTAGTACAAGAAATTTCTTTGTTTTGTCGAATAAAACCTCATGATTGTCCAAACACCCAATTTTGGTACTCAGGCGAATGACAATATTTTGTAACTAATAGCAAAATGAGACAGTAAAAAGAAAAAATTGCGCTGGGATGTGAACTCGTGAAACCCGTGATCATCATGTCGCACCACTCAATTGACACCACCTATTTGGTATTAATGTACAAAACGATAATTTCCATCTCAAAGCCATTCCGCTAGGCGCATTTATTTTGGGAATCAAAATATGTCTGCTGTAATGATAACTTTGTAGCCATTTTTGTACAGAACAGAAAATACTGGAGGGTCATATGAATGTGGTTATAAAAAATGTGTTGATTCGATAAAACATAATTATTATGAGCGTCATAAATTATTGTAACTGTCAACTACTCCAACACTACAGCAATTCGTTCCCCGATCGTAAATTACCTAATCGGCATTTTTTTGCTGTGCTTCATCGTCGATTCAGGAACAATGAAAAAGTTTTTGAGAAGAGGAGAACTAAAAAACGTTTTGTAATATCTGAAGATACGAAAATTGACGTTTTATCCTACTTTGAGGTGTATCCAAATAATTCCATCAGAGATTTATCTAGAGAAATAGCTGTTCCACTGTCTGGTATTCAATGAATTTTAAAGAAACAAGATTTCTCCTTATAAGTTAACACCAGTGCAAACACTAGAACCTGGTGATCCTGAGAGACGATTGGGGTTTTGTCAGTGGTTTATGAATAAATGCAGACAAGATCCAAACTTCTATAGAAACATTATATGGAGCGATGAGGCTAATTTTTCAATTCGTGGGATGTATAATAGAAAGAATTTTCATCATTGAAGTAGACGTAATCCATTTCTAGTACATCCCCACAATCCGCAAAGACGATTTAGTATTAATGTTTGGTGTGGTCTATTTAGAGGCAGAATTATCGGTCCATTTTTCTGCCATGGTTCTTTGAACGGACCCCGTTACATTAATTTATTACAAGAGTGATGGAACAGTGTTTCGATGATCTTGATCTGGGGGCTCGTCAGATGATCTATTTTCGGCAGGATGGAGCACCAGCACATAATGTCAGTGGCGTAAAAAGAATGCTGCGAGGCTGTTTTGGAAACAGATGGATTGCTACAAATGGTCCTGTTAAGTGACCCCCTCGTTTTGGGGATTTCTGAAAAATGAGGTGTCCAAAATGAAACATAATAATGTAGATGAACTGAAAAATTATATTGAAACTATAATTAACAGAATTTATGGCCGAACTGTGTTGAATGCCACATTTACTCGATATTTCATAGAGCTTTATCAAATCCGTTTGTTATAAATGTTCCCTATTGATGAAACTGTTTTATTTCCACCCTTACGAAAAAAAGTCAAATGAGATTTGTTGTTGAGAATGTTATTACGAATCGAAATGCATGAAAAAATATAGGGTGTTCCATTGAAAGAAATATTCTGAAAACGCGACTGTCATTTTTTTTTGTTTTCGGCACCGAGAAGGCCATTAAAAATGCTACTAGTTTGCCTATTTAACCGAATTCGTAGCATCAATAATAACGGAGTTGGCAACGATGGCGACTTAATTTAGAACATCCTGTATAATATCTAATAAACTAGGTGCGATAGTACGATAATGAGTGAAAGGATATATGAAATTATTTTCATTGTGAGGATTATTCAGTTATCTCCTGATGATGCTATCGCGGTTTCGATGGATGGGTAATTTTTCTGAGTTAGAAACATATAAGTTAACCAAAGGTTTCTATATAGACATGGGTCACTGATTTTAATCATATGTAAAGTATTCAAATTAGACTGGTCGTATTATCAAACAAATTCACAAGGTAATCTATGCTGTATCACTTCCGTTCAAAATAACGTCACCGTTATTCGTCATTTCCAAGCAATAGCAAAATAACGGTAATGGCGAATAATGGTGACGTTATTTTTAGCGAAAGTGATACAGCATAGGGCTGAATGATGAAGAAGTGTAGAGGCGCTGATAGGCTAATATTTTTATTTTTTCATAATTCTGACATTATTCTCGGGATTCCGACTGTTTAATCTCGAGGTCCCCATTTCATCTCTGGATCCCGACTTCAATCTCGAGATTACTCAAAAAATTAGGAATTAGCAGTTCGAAGGATACATATGTACATGTTAAAAAATATATATAAAAAAAATATCTCTTATGACTTCATTATTCCGTGAATATTATATATTATATATGAATATAAATAATAATACAACATCTGAATCTAATTGATTCCTTATGTTAGAATCATCATATGGGTTTAGAACATATCTTTTGAAACTGCCTCATGTCATTTGCTCGCTTATATTCATCGATAACTTGACAACAATAAGTTTGTCATCTATTTCATATTGAATCTATCAAACGCTTTCTACGCCATGTTTTCTGAAATATTGGGCATCAAGCTTTTATCTCTTGGGATTCCTATTAATATTGTTGACTGAGTGATATCATAATTATATGGCAAATCAAAAAATTATAGTAAGAATCAACGATGTGAGATTAAATGCATATACTATGCAACTAGGTGTTCTCAAGGATCAGTTCTTGGTAATGTACGAATTTTATTCCCCTAGAACTTATCTCAGTGTAGACAAATCAATGATGTTCAGCGTCCATCTGAGAAGAGACAACCAATCTAAGCAATGGCATAACCCCTTCGTAGGTCTTCATTTAGATAACAGACTAATTCAAAACGCCCGAACAAACATAATTTGTTCTAGACTGAACAAATCCCATTTAACCACCAAACCAATGACATGGTTGGTTCTAGAGTGCAATACAAAGAAAAAAAAATTACCTCACCATTGAGACTTCGTTTATCTGTTCTTCCTGTCCAGATGGACAATTTGTAAAAAATCTCGGTAGCGTGGCATTTTATACGGCACCGGAAAACTATTGGTATTCTCCCACAACTATAGAATTTCCAAAAAGTTTCTCTTTTACCACAATACCTAAAAACCTATGACCTACGAACTGAACTTCTTCTGTAGAGTTATGAAGTAGGTTAGACCATTGTTTAGATTGATCGTTATGTCTCTTCATATACATAGGTGAAAATTGATGGTTACTGTTTTGTCAACATATTGAGAATGAGTCGATATCGGTTGCATTAGCCTTTCAACACTGTCTTCTAGAATTGTGATTATCGTATCGTAAGCATGTTACATGAGCATTTATAAAAAAGAGGTCCGAGAACTGACCCTTGGGGGACATCAAGGTGAACGGTATATGCATTGAATCTCATATCGTTGCAGCTTACTATCATTTTTTGATTTGTTATATGTATCTCCACTCTGTCAACAATGTTGATTTGAATCCCATGAGATAATAGCTTGATGCCCAATATTTCAGAACACACGATATCGCATGAATACATGCAATAGAAAAGCCAACACACATTCAGATGTTGCATCCCTCTCTTTGATATATTTAAAGATGCTCTTGATGAGTTCAAAGGTAACATTTGTCGGTAATTTACAAATTTGCTGATTCATCTGAACTTTCACCAACGAAGTCAGATCTCCAGCAGGAATTTATTCCAACCCCATAACGTTCACAATGTAAAACAACCTTTTGGAAGCAACACCCTGTCTAGCTTTTATGTCAGCTTGCAAAACCCGAAATGATATCAGAGAAAAGTAAAGGCTATAACCAAACCTTTGGAGTATTCTAGAATCGGACCGAATGAATCAATTCGAATCTACCAGAACTTGAGCTTTCTTTCGAAAGAGCTGATCTCATAACACTCAACGTTATTAAAAGTGTAACTTCACCAATGGTTGCTTCATCTTGGGATAGAAAACTGTCGGCAGAACTCTTTCATGGAAAGACCATATATGAAATCCATGTCAAAATGGCATCTAATAAGTTTAGTTTCCGATAACTCTATTTTTTGTGTTTTCTGCATACAATATGGGTCTCAAAACCACATTTAGTAAATATAATTCCTTGAATCTCAGCTTTTCTCAAATTTATAATGTTTGAAATTGTTCTTTGACTCAAACGCAATTTGACCTTGAGTCGAATAACTTTCTCAAACACCAGCGCTACTTGTGATTGTTTATGGAATATTGAACAATATTGACAGATTTAGGCAAATATTTCACAACCTGTAAGAGCCCTAGCGCTGGAAATTTGAACTGAGTGACAGAGCTGACTCAAAATGCTTAGTGCTTGTGAAAGCACCTAAAGATGAAAATACTCAGTAATCGCGAGCATCTTGAAAGTGCTAGAGATTTGTGTTTACTTCGTGCTTGAAGCACTTTTTGTCAGTGATCGGCACAGCTCTGCTTTGCAAATATCCGTAGCTACGAGTACTATTTCAAAGGAGATGAAAAAATATGCAGGATCAAATTTTGTTTAGGAAAATTTTGGTTATATTAATCTGCTTTTCGGAGCAGAAGTCGATGTTCAACTCAAAATTTTCCAAAACTTGGATCATATCTAAGGTTTATCGGAGAAATTGCAATATTGCTGTTTGTCAAATATGTTCGCTAGAGCCCCATTCAACTCTACTCAGCTGCTTCCGAATGCGATTCACTTTTGGATCATAATAATGAAATGCTACAAGTATCTGTGGATAAATTCGTCTCCAGCCAGGTGGTGCACAAATCAGCAAAACTCACGACTGAAAATAACAATCACGAAATACTCTGATCATCGGGTCATCTGTTCCCACATTTGATTATTTCGCAGTATCTGAAACACCATCTGCATCTGTCGGTTCTACGAGCTATACTGGTATGTGAACTATGAATAAATTGAAAATAGTCATTGTAAACATTGACCATGTGTTGTGAGTCACCTCGTATCCCCGTAAGCGTTTACGGCCAGCGATTTTGAGGAGGCGGCATTACAAACCCGCACTGTTGACGGACACCCTGTTGAAATGATCTGCGATACATCTGTTTTGTTTTTCTACAAGGGATTGTCAGAAAGTTTGATAATTGATTCGTTGTTTTATTGAGGTATTTGTTTTGAAACTGTGTTTTATTGAAGATTGAACTGTTATTCCCGAACTTTCATAGCATGTGTATCAGGAAACCCACAAACTGATCTATTTGTAAGATGCCAAAGTGTTGAAATCTACGTTACCAAAAAATAGTATGATAGAAACAGTTCATGAATCAAGTCACACAAAATTGTGAGTTTAGGTGATTCATAAACACAGAATACCAACTAAATACCGAAACTATGGCTATTTCACTTACTGCGAGTTTCTCCAACAAAATTAACAGGTTAAAAATCAATTTTATTGACTTCTATGAAGCCAGTGTGAAAAATAAATAAATAATTAATATATTAAATTGAAATGGATATAGACGAGACCTTATCTGCATTCACATTTCGCTATTTCCCGACTCTCAAATTCAAAGATCAGTCTTTGGTCATGTAGGTACTTCTAATTAACATCAAAGTTGTGTCTTCGAATCACATGTTGGGAAATACTAGATTTTTCTGGTAATAAATATATATTACGGCCAGGCGGTATGCTCCATGAACTGTGTTTTCCAACATTTTCCTATTGTCAATCCTTACTACTGATCTGGTAATTCCCAAACTTTCACATCTAAAAGTCAGTCTTTGGTATTATCCAATATCTGCTACCTATTAGAAGTTTTGAATACTTTCTTCATAATGAGGGTTTTCAAATTGCTTACGGTACTCCAAAATCGTATATGTAATAAAAATGCATTCGGGAAATTTCGTTCTTTCTGAAAGGTCGAGAGTTATGAAGAGTTTCGTTCGAAAAGGTAAAAATGTGTTTTCTAATCAGCATGGTGCTGGTTTCCCGGGTTTTCCTACATCTGAAAAGTGAACATGCCACGAAAAATCAGTAAGTCGCCCCGGAGCGTCACCGCAAATAATAATAATAGCTGTCCTCTACCCGCACAGGCTATGCTTTTGGGTACACTCTTTGAGTGTCTATAAGGGGGTATTATTATTTTAATTATTTATTCATTCGAACAAATTTCGAAAAAATGTTCTGGAGATAATCACGATAATGAAACGAATGAAATCGACAAAATCGAAGTAGGTACCCTTTCTCTCTATACGTTTCGAAAAATGAAGCAAATATCTGTCAGAAAACAACGACGGACATTGAACTACATCTGACAAATATTTGTGCAACGTTCTTCCAAGAAGACCCAATTGCAAGTGCGTATCTTGTAATTGAACAGTAGATTATCCTTCATTTGGCTGGGAATGACCACCTGCAGACATGCATGTTTCGAGGTATTGCCTCTCATCAGTGCCAGGGTAGGTCGGACAATATTATAATTGTCCTGTCCCTGCCAAATGAATAATAAACAAGTGTTCAATTTAATGTTTCCCCACGGATGAAGCAACGACCCACAACTAAGTTGATCGTAGCACCATCCGCATGGGAAATCAAGAAACACACGCCTCGAAAAGCACAGACTCTAGGAAGAGTTAACTGTATCAATTCGAACAAAGTTCGAAAAGTAGTGCTGGAGATTATCGCGATAATGAAACGAATAAAATCGAAAAAGTCGAAGTACCCTTTCTCTTCACACGTTTCCACTTAGTGAACACAAATATCTGTCAGATGTAGTTCAATGTCCGTCATGGTATTAGCCAGGGAAGTAGTTGTTTTCTGACAGATGTTTGCTTCATTTTTTCACTTGGTGGAAACGTGTGGAGAGAATGGGTACTTCGACTTTGTCGATTTTATTCGTTTCATTATTATAATTATATTATTATTAAATCACCTGAATACTACCTGAAGGCAGACAGTTTCTGTTGTCAAAGTCAGAATAAAACGTTATAGCTTATACAGATGAAGTTTCCAGTCATTGACCATCTTGCTCAACATATTTAAATCTTTTGGTTCTAATTTATGGTATATTTAAAATATGAGTTGTACACTGTACATTGATCCATGATCCATATACGGAATTAAACTCAACATTGATAATGAAAAAAAGAACGGTACTTATAGCAGACGACTTTTTTTTAGTACTATAATGTATAATAATAATAATAACAATAATAAAAGGTATAATTCAAATAACTATGAGCAAGACTCATAAAAAAGTATTATGCCTCATTGACCACAAGTAACGATGCTAAAATTGGTGACACACAGGAGTTATTGTACTTGTGCCATGTATCTTCATACGTCCGCCATAGGATGTCCCGCTGTGATTGGAGAAAGGTTGTACCGAGAAGTTACATTTTCTGTTGGATATCTGTTCACATCCAAACCGTCTTCGGGAAAATCAATAGTTACATTAATTTTATTTTCAAAACTTTCTCTTAGAGAAAAACATTTGAAATTGATCACCAGAATTTGTGGAAATTTTTGAAACAATATGGATTTCGTGCATTTCCGATTTTCTTGGCATTTCGAACAGGTAGGTTTCTCAGACGACTTGATTTTCTTCAGCGCGCAGGAGGCCATAGATAGATATTGCTAATATTTTCAGTAATTAGGAACTTGAAATATTCCATTCGTTTACCCACTCCATGTACTTACTGAAACTGCTTCGAAAAATGTTGACCCTACCTCAATTTATCATCGTTGGATTCGTATTTTATCTGAGATTTCATTCTCGTTCTGATTAATAAAAAAATCAGTGCAATAAAGATGTATTGAAAAACGGTGTATCATATGTCATATCAACCGACCCGGTAGCTTGTTTTCACACGGTGCCAACCATCACCCATCGCGTATCTATAACAGTCTGAAACCCCGGCGCGGCGAGTATTTCAGGCGTTGCCTGATGATATGTAGCGGCGTCAAGACGCTCGAGCACGTGCGTCGCCATGTGGTAGTTGACAGACGATCGCATGTGCTGCTCGCTGCCGTTTTGTTTGTCAGTGCTACCCCGAAATAACCCGCGTTGGGTAGCAGCTGTCACACCTGGCCGGACATTTTTTGCCAGCCCGAAGCAGCCGCTAACTCTTTTCCTGATTAACTGAAATGCTAATTAATTATTGGGAGAGAACACAGGCGGCGAAAGAAAAACACAGAAACTGTTGGAAGTGTGCCTAATGTCGATGAAGAATCTTTTCGTGGTCCATGTGATCCATTAGAATTCGTTAGGAGGATTGTCTAAAGATTTTTTTCATCTTTGTTGAAATATTCTTTCTCTTCAAACATATTATCTCTACACTTCCACTGATAACATACCAACTTAGTTCTTCAATGCATTCATCGTTAGCCTCGAATGTTCTTTTATCAGGTAATGATAATTAAAAGAAATATTTCAAAGAAACAACAAATCAGATAAAATTATTATTCTCACCGTTGACATAACTAATCATTTGTTTCATTCGACAAAAGTGGGTATTGATTTAACAACTTGTTAGTCCTGATGAGTAGAAAGACCGCAACCGTTCAATATTAGAATTACAGATTATCATATACATCACATTCAAAATCAAAAGGAAGATCTAGTACTAACTGATTGATAGATAAAACTAGAAATTAGCATAGCTCCATTGCATATAAGGCAACTGGTTAAAACAGAGATCAACGGTTATTTTGTTGGTGTTCGATGAAAATATTTTTCTTCTTGTAGTATCTTATTGTGCATCTCTGATCACTGTCCTTACACCACTCTACCTATTATTGTATCTCGTAAGTTCCGCCTCGTATTCCCAGAAAATCTGCAGTGCGAATTGCCTTCAGTCAGTCCCAGTACCTTTCGAGGAAGAAGGAAAATTACTATTAGTACTCTTAATTACTCAGCTCCTGCTCAGAATAAGAAACAATTAATTTTTCGTATAGTTCTGCAATGAATAGTTTCCGTGCTTTTGTTCTGATACATTTTTCCAGTAATTTTGTTCAATAACTGTGCATTTGAGTATAGTGAGGACTGGTTTAAAGAGCAGAAATAGAGTGACTAATTCCTGCTTGTCCTTTTCATCAGCATTTAGATTTCTTATATTCCATTGTAATCTGGTTATAAGAATGATTATTCTTCATTCTTCTCTGCGGGAGTTGTCAGGTCTGCAGATGCTTGAAAATGTCCATCAAATATATTGATCATTTCAATAAACAGACAGTGCACCTCTTCTTCAATTAATTACACCACAAAACGGGAAACTTGCACTGCGGTAAGAACTAAATACAAGCTTCGAATGGAAACAAACGTATTCGATACACAAGGTTGGTTGTAACGTCAGTGTTCAACGGGATGTTGAAAAGTGACGTTGAGAAAAGGGCATCAGAACGACATTTTCTAACGTTAAAATAACGTACGTATCATACAAGTTTGGGAATGGAGGTTAAGAAACTCATTATAAACGTCGAAACCTGAATCGCATAAAACGTGTTAGGTGAACTATTTGAAAAAAAATTAATAACGTTGGAGAAACGTATATTACGTCTTCTTAACGTATTTTCTAAACGTTGAAGAATTCAACCAAATTTCGTTTATTTAACCGATGCCACGTTGATGATACTTTTAAATAACGTACGTGTGCCCATTGGGTGGGTCATTAAAACGAAACAGCTGCTCTCTAGGTCAACAGAACCGGCTTCAAAAAAAAAACACTCGGAAACGTCAACAATTGGTGTACCGAATATAGTTAGTACAGCAACTGAATGAAGATGTCTTCAATTGGCGACAAGAGTTTGGTGTAATTATGACTGCAAGAATAGATACTGGTAAGAATTTCACTTACAATGTCTGTATTCTGATGAGTGTACATTCTTTTTCAATTTGAACTGTGAATCATTATAATTGTCGGGATTGGTCAGACACCAATCCACATTTCACCAAAAACTGAATGTCGGGGCCGTTATTTTTAAGATCTTTTGATTGGATCAATTTTTCTCGAAGGCAATCTCTGATAGGAGATGCATAACCTGTCAGAAAGTTTTTGAATAGGATATTTCCGGAAAGTTTGATTGGAAGAATAGATCCTTTAGAGCGGCTAGCCAGATCTCCAGATTCAACCTCACTGATTTTTCTCTGTTGCGGGTAACTTGAAACACAAGATCTATGGTACGGAACCTGAATCTCTGCAAAATCTGCGACATGGAATTATCGAAGAATGGTAGATAGTTGTAAGATATGACAATGATAATTATACTGAGTTGCATTGTCGAATTTTGTTTTTTTTTGTTGAATAAACCGAGCGAAATTTTTCAACTTCATCATTGAATATTTCAAAAACAAACCGACTGAATTCGATTTTCTCTTTTGCTCGATATTCAGAAGATAAATAACTTCCATAAGTTGCCATTTTGAATTTCAGGGATGGCAGTAACGAGGGATGAAATGTATTTCGGAAGAGATTCAATGCGAACAATGGCCTCCCATTGAAAATATAGTTGACGTGTCTGAGTTTTTTTAACCGGTTTTCTCGACTAACATCAGAGCCGCCGTTTTGTTTTTATTGGCCCACTCAGTATACAGGCCGTTTCTTTTATCATGTGGTAACATTGCTATATTCTAAACCGTAATAGATACAAAGACGATTAAATGGGATAAATGTAACTATTGTGGTGATCTACGGGGATTCTCACCCTTCCCAACTTATACAGGGAAAACTGAAAATGCTGTTTTCGGTTTTTTACGAATAGAATTGTTATTTCAGAAAATATAAAAAAATTAAAAAGGAAAGTTTTATTGTATTCGAAATGTACTAGAACTACGTAACGATGAATTTTCAATCAAACGTTTCGTGTCAACACCGCCATCATCAACTATTTTTTTCAAATACGGACCTGTCTATTTCATCACAAATATTGAGAGTACATTTCGAATACAATAAATGTTTCCTCTGAAATTTTCAAATACAAAGACGATTAAATGGGAAAAAAGGTAACTATTGTGGTGAGCAGTAAATTGGTCATAGAAAATTTACGGGGATTCTCGCCCTTCCCAACTTATACAGGGAAAACTGAAAATGCTGTTTTTGGTTTTTTTACGTTCAATTAAAAATTTATCATTACGTAGTTCTAGTACATTTTGAATACCATAAAACGTTCCTCTTTCATTTTTTTATATTTTCTGAAATAACCATTCCATTCGTAAAAAACCGAAAACAGCATTTTTAGTTTTCCCTGTATAAGTCGGGAATGGCGAGAGTCCCCCCCTGTTACCTTTTGAACCGTTTGACGTACAAACATAAAGAAAACGTTCGGAAAGAGAATTGAATTATCTTTTCAACGATGTGACACATGACACCCCATGCCATTTAAAAATTTTTAGTTGATGTGCCCCCCACGTCATCTATCGAGCAATCACAATGTGTTTTATTTCAAAAAGTAGTATCGGTGAAACCCTCCAAACGTTTTTTTATGTTTGTACGTCAAACCGTTGAAAAGTTAACAGGGGGGGACTATTAAAAGCCGCACTGTATATATCCACTCACTTCAAACCTCGCTTCAAACCTAACCCAACCTACCTGCTCAAATATAAAACAGAGGAATATTTTACAGCTAGACTGTTTTGACAGTTGTAACAAAAGGAATAATTATAAGAAGCCGTTTCAGGAAATACTGAAGAACAATGACAAATTACTTGTCAAATTGCAATACTTTGGAATTCACAAAATAGTTTTGAAATGGTCTGTAGTCCAGTCAAATTAATGCTCTAGACACTAAAAATTGCTCGAGAGATGGAAATCATTTTAATCCCTCTTGGGGGGTCCTTAATAACGGGTATATGAGTTTGCGACACTTTCTAGGTTGTGCTTCAGATTTGAGAGCCTAAAAATTGCGAAATTTTCGCACTCAATTCAGTTCAGTTCAGAAAACTACGAGTCTTACAGAAAATGTTCCTTTTCTGAAGAACATTAAATTCCGCCTCAAATAACCATTGAAACATTGATATCGGTCTAACTGCCCGTCAAATATAGGCGATTTTTACCAACTTCGTTAAAAAGTTGACATTCCCCAACATCTATCGCCCCTAGATTGAAAATTACTGCTCCGATATGTCATAGAACCAGAGTTGTAGTGAATTTAATTCCCAATCAGATGCTTTTTAAAATTCAAAATTCGCAAAAAGGTCGTCGCGCCAAATTTCCGCCAAGGTAGCCCAACGCTGTAAACTTCGTATGAACTCAAAACTTTCCACTTTCTTGCATTTCGAGTGAAAGTGAATGTAATCAACCCAATTTTAACTCAAAACACCGGGGAAAGCCAATCAGCAAACCGTGATCTACAGTCCTAACAACAGTAAATATCCGAAGATGCAAAAAGACATATCTAGTTTATCCATGCCTCTAGCGGCTATGACACAACCTCTTCATTTTTCAGATAAGGCAAGGTCAAATTTATCAACACCCTAGCCAAAAATCCAGACCTCCTAAATCTTGTCTCGACCATAAAACTACTCCTGATCAGGATGCTCAGGCCGGAGCCGAGTTCATTGCAGCAGTTTACTCAGGCAGCAGAAGATAATTTCTCACACAACTGAGATTGCAACTCTTCCAGAAGGCCCTTCGATAAAACACTTTCAACTTGGCATCGTTGCTCCCCAGTGAACTTGCCGCTCACCAACATTCTTTCAGGGCATTCTTACAGGAGCAGATGTGGAGGGACCGACAGACTAATGCAGAGCAATGGGGATTGATACCCATCCAAACCAATTAGTCTCCAGCACCCAAGAAATTGCTCAACTCCATTTCCTGCGTATGCAAAAAAGGGGGTAAGAATGTATGCTCCTGTATGTTGGGGATACACCAAGACTACCACACTATGCAGGTTCTGTGATGAGATGGACGAAACAGCCTCACTCATTTTGTTTGAAGCCCTGGCTCGCATAAGGATGGATTTTCTTGGACACTGTAGTGCAGAAGATATCATCCCACAAAAAACCGCACATGAAATCTACAGGAATTCATCAGAATATTTGTGGTACTAACGAAATAAACCTAACCTGTAGAAAAGTCGAACTCAACTGCTCAGCCATTTGTGCCTCAGTTCTGTGAGTGGGCAGCATGAAATCACCCTCGAGTTCTCTGAACTCCAATCCGAAGGGAGTGCGTCGGAAGACAAAGATGACCTGAAGAGGAGAAAGAGCAAGAACTCGATTCCGATGATGACTCTCCAGAATAAGCCATACCGTCTAAAAGAAGACGACCTAGCTACGATGTGATTTGGAAATGGTAAATTATTGTAACTACTAATTAGTAGTACGGTGATTCTTCATTATCAGTAATAAAACAAAACTATTCTTCTGCCTTCTACTTCTACTGAGACGATCCAGGGGCCAGAAAAAGAACCGCGCAGACAAGAAATTACTATTGTCACAATCCCCTCTTAATTGTATTAACCCATGTAATTGACCCCCTTTTAATTGTGATCGGTAAAGAGGCGGTTAGATGCCAGCCTTTTAAACTTCCGGTTGCATTTGGCCAGGTTCGATTCAGCGAATAGGAGAATTTTTCTTTATTTCATAGGAGTCGATAGGCAATGTAATTTGTCTAGATCCCAATCCCGACGTATGGTGCTTGCTTGGAGCAGCAGGATTTTCGGGTTTTCCTACAGCTGAAAAGTGAATGAGCAACCAAAAATGAGTAGGTCGCCCCAGAGCACCACGGCAAATAGTAATAATATCCTTTCTCTACCCGCACAGGCTGTGCCTTTCGATACACTCTATGAGTGTTCATGAGAGATTATTATTATTAGTTATGAATGCTTTGCTATCATTCATTTTTCATTTTCTCTTCCTTGTATTGTTGTTCTGTGATCGTCTGGTACCTGATTAATAATTGATCGGGTACTATAGTTATCTACGCAATCACACATTGACAAAATTATTTTGAGTTTGAAATGAGTTAATTGAATTTACTTTCATTTGAAAAAAAATGTTAGAAAGTGAAAAGTTTTCGAATTCAGACGAAGTGTCCTGCGTTAGGCTGCCTTAGCGGAAATTTGCCACGACGACCTTTTTTTGTTTAAAATTCATATCTCAGCTCTGGAGTAGGCAAATTTTGAATTCTGAAACAACTCTGATTAAAAATTAAATGTTGTGCAACTTTGGTTTCATCACATTTTTCACTCGAATCAGTAATTTTCGATCTACGAGCGTTAAGAATTTGAGAGTTGTAAACTTTTTAGCCAAGTTAAAATTGACAATATTTGACGGTCGATTGCGGCTGAGCAGTTCGACCGATTCCAATGTTCTGATGTTCTAATAATCATTCGACACGGAATTCGATATTCTTCAAAGAAAGAATGGTTGCCATTTTCTGTAGGGTTCATACTTTTCGAGTTATATGCGAAAATCTGAAAAAGAATCGAAAATTTCGCTGTTTTTAGGATGTCAAATCTGAAGTACAATCTAGAAATTGTCGCATACTTATATACTTCTCTTAATTCGAAAGTAGAACCTTTTTTCAATGCGGTCTTTTTGGATGAATTTGACATTATTTGTGTAAGCGAGACGTGGCTATCAGATTAGGTGAATAATTCAGAACTATTTTCCTACGACTATATTGTTTACGGATGTGACCGTAATTTCGATGCAACCGGACTTTCTACAGGGGGTGGGACAATGATTGCCGTGAAAAACAAGTATAGTAAAAGCAATCTAAATGTTGGAATTTTCAAAGATTTATTTCCGTATATCGACATTGTAGGATGCAAAATATCGTTGAAAAATTGTTTACCATTGATGTATTGAGTATTCCATTTATATTCTGCCAACTGTAACCTTAGTTGATTTCGAGTCTTTTCTTGACGGTTTTGAAACATTCAATGGTTTGTTTGAGCAATGTAAACTGTTCATATGTGGCGACTTCAACATTCCCACCTTCAATGTCGTCAATGATGATAGGAAATCTCTCATCATGCATAATGCCTGTTTTTTTATGAACATAAAACCACAAAATTATGTTCCAAATAAAAACAACCAATTTCTTGACTTCATTATGTCTAACATGAATTTTGAGGTTCATAGAGATGACTGTCCTCTGATCACCGAATGTTTCAGCTTCAAAGATTTGGGCGTAATATTTGACAGTAGACTTACTTTTAGTGAACATATTAACAAAATTGTAATGAATTCAATGAAATTATTAGATTACTGTGTTAGAAATTGGTTTAACTTTGCTAATATAGACACTCTGAAAATACTGTACCTCACATTCATCAGAAGTAAATTAGAATATGCCACAGTTTTGGTCACCATTTTATAAGAACGCAATAGACAGTATAGAATCTGTTCAAAGGAAATGTCTTAAATATATGTTCTATAAATGCTATGGCTATATGCTCATCAAGTCCTTCTGAATGTTTTTCACTTTCAATGTCTGCGCGACTGCTTGGCACTTACTACTCTCCATAAATTACTGAACGGCATAATAATGATAGTTTGTTGATTATGTCTAGCATAGTATAGATCAAGCCAGTTCAGTACAGTATGAGAAAAAAAAATCACAAATTGTGGTCAATATAATTATTAATATACTTCTTAGTGCATGAAAACATGCAAAAAAAGAATAACATTTATAAATATTATGTACCTATTGATAAAAATATGTAATGAGTTTAAAATATGAATGAATATGATGAAAGGAATAATAAATAATAACATCCATACATCCAAGCGAATTTTCGACGATACAAATAAGAGACATATTACATACAGATTACAAATAGTGCACAAAAATGTTCAAAACCAAGAAAATCAAGTAGTTTAATAAAAGATAAAATATGAAAATACACGTACAACGTACATACACAAATATACAATCAGTTATAATCTGTATCTCCCAAAAACTCACTTATTGAGTAGTATGCTTTTTTTAGTAAGTTATTTTTGACTACTATTTTGAATTTATTTAAAGGAAGATCTTTGTAGCAATTCGGTAGATAATTGAACAGGGTTATTGCCATGTATTTTGGACACCGTTCTGTTTTTTGGAGACTGTCCTCATTTGTTGAGCAAGATCAATTTTCATGTACCTACCAAGATTAGTATTTACACCTCTGCTCCTCGTACCAATGTACTTCTCGAGTCACCAATTTTTTCAATATGAAAAATCTTCAACGATAATAATTGTTAGTCGTGTGATATCAATTTCGATGATATCAACTTTATTTTATCAATCTATAAGCAAAACCAGAATTGAGATTTTAATTTTTATTTGAATTTATCTTTAATGTTAACCTACCTTGTAGCTATATTCTACCTTGATTTTTTTTATTGGGTATATACCTGATGAAAATAAATGTATTATTATTATTATTATTGAGGACCCCCAAGAAAAATTAAAAAGATTTTCAGCTCTCGAGAAATTTTTATGGGCCAGAGCCCATTTTTTCACTAACTTTCCTGGGCTAATGATGAAGTTTAGTATGAATAAGAGTCGTTTGACTGCTGCCTTTTACTACTCGATTGGTAGTCACAGTCTAACAGCTATTTAAACTAAAATACTCTTAGATCTCATTATGAAATCGGCATTAGTGACGTCAATGTTCTCCAAGCGCGTTAAATTGTGATGCAATTCATCACATAGATACAATTTGGAATTCCCTTTCGCAAAGACTCTTTTTCGCCTTTGCACACAAAAAAGATTTAGTCATCGACACAGCTTAAATTAATTTGGTATCTATGAAATATATTGGTATCGGTTTACTTTAAGGTAGTTTATAGAAACTGGAAGAGAATAAATTTAGTATGAGCAGAAATTACCATATAATGATGGAGGCAACAGACAATATTGCCATAATGAGAATAAGTTTGAAGACATCTGGAAAATTTCACGTTCACATTTAGACTTCGAATGATAATACTGAAACAAATTCATTCAATCACAAAGCAATCATGTTCATACTGTTCGAAAAATGATTGAGAAACGTTATGAATATGATATTGTTATATTGCATTGTGAAAGTAGAATCTTCAATTAAACTATACATCTATTCTGATTGAAAGCCCCAATTTCTTTGAAGCTGACTTAAAATAAAATTATATACATAGGTCATCAACAACTTTGACATGACAACTTTTTGTGTAAGATAGCGCACTGTGTTTATATAAAATATCAGACAAACAGCCTCAAAAATCGTGGAAACAATAATAACTCGGTAGGACATGTTTCACCTGTATTCAAATAAATTATTGCAAACAGATTTCGACTACGAAGAGTAAACACGATTTATTAGCAACGTGTTCTACATAAATAAAAACTATTTCGACCAATTCATCTGACAAAGAAAAACAGGCATACCAACACATGTGTTTCTAATCACAAAATCTCTAAATTTAAAACAACCTAAACTTATGAAAGCAAATATAAGGAAAAGTCGTAGGTGTACGGTTTTGCAGATGCCTTCTGTTTCTGGTGTTATGAAAAACAAAACATAAAAAATACGGTAGTTTGGTATGTGTTGATGAGATATTTGATCACATATCCAAAGCAGAAAGCAGGGGGAGATTCGTTGAATGCTTTATGGTGATTTTATTTTATATAATAAGCAACATCAGAAAGGTTCAATCAATTATATTACGGAAACAGGTAAAATTGAGAATTTTCTTCGATGACCATAACTCAATTCACAACTACATCATCTGTATTCTCAAAAAGTTATTATTTTTCTCCAATCTAGATTTTTCTGCAAATCCAAATATTTCCAAACATTCATTGTAAATATTTGAGAATTTTCAAAAATTCAATAGTTATTCCAAAAGTGATTTTAACAAAAGAATTTGATAATAGCATCAATTGGTTCATTACTCAGGGTGTAAGGATATGACACTAAGGTAAACACGATTAGATTTTCACAAATTTATTAGAATCGCTACACAACTGTATCAAGCGATAATAGTACACTGAAGAGATTTACTTTGATACTTCGTATCATTTCGCATAAAGTTCGAAAATATATCGGAAATTATCACAAAAATTAAACGAATAAAATCGACAGAGTCGAAGTACCCTTTCTCTCCACAAGTTTTCACCAAGTGGAAGAATGAGGCAAATATCTGTCAGAAAACAACTACTTTCCTGGCTAATACCACGACGGACCTTGAAATACATCTGACAGATATTTGTGCAACGTTCTTACAATAAGATCCAATTGCAAGTGCGTATCTTGTAATAAAACAGTAGATAATCCTTCATTTAGCTGGGAGTGACCACCTCAGGGCCAGGGTAGGTCAGACAAAACTATAATTGTCCTGTCCCTGCCCAATGAATAATAATAATTCGTGAAGAAATATTAGTTAAAATATCAGTTAAACAGTTGAGGCACCCTTTATTACTATAACAACATGTAATAATTGGTAAACACTGAACCTGAAAAAACTCATTAGGTACTAATTAAAGAAATGAATTCAACAAAGGAGAGCGATTAAGATCAAGTTGGTCATTTATAAAACCACAGTATATACGACTATGGGTTATGGAGGATTGAATAAATAAAAACGAAAATATCAGTTTAGCATATAATCACTACCGATTCAGATGTCCTACCATAGAGTATTTGTTCGAAATGTGCTCAATCTACTTACTGACAGTAAAACAGCCTATTAGTAAACACTTGTCGTACCCGTTCAAATGTTTCAGCAGAATTGGTTTTCAAATGCCGCATGTCGTCCAATCTTCTTCAGTTGAAACTGAACCCCAATAAACGCCATCTGTTCCAAAAAATAGTACGATATCGATTCTGGCAAACGAGTAGCAATAGATGAGCAAAGAATCAAATCTGTGGAGGAATGGCCCATTATAAAAGCAGTTTCAAAGTTTCATTGGTTTATGCACTTAATACCTGTTGGGGCTTGCCAATTCTGAGCTATCCCCTTGCAAACGGAAAATTCATTTTGGATTCGGACGCAAGCATCGAGGGACTTGGAGCTCTTCTATCTCAGCTCCAGATAGACTGAAGAAACCACAACAATATTACTGTGTCACCAGGCGGGAGCTTTTGACTGGTCAATGGAGTGGAACATTTCTAACAGTACGTGTATGGGAGAAGATGCCTATTAAAACTGACCATGCAGCCATCAAAAACCTTCAAGTATAGCTAAATTGAGAAACTGCAAGATGACGATGACCCCTTTAGAAAGTGATGTAACCATTTAAGTGTGCCAATTGTCAGTATGATGTCGAAGACTGGTGCCGAAAATCTGCCGTCCTTAGTAAAAATACCGCTTCTACTATCAGCTATTTTGCTTAAAATGCTGTTGATCAGACCTTCATACAAAGGAAATTCTCAAACTTTTGTACATAGGGCAAAATGATTTGTTAACTTTGCCTGTTATCCGGGAGTATACATCAGTTTTTCTTGGTAAAACGCAAAATTTATATGTTTTCAAACCTACGGAATCTAATATCTCAATATTCATTCCCAACCAGGAAGCCATTGCCATTGCCAACGTCTTATTTCCAGTTCCAGGAAATGTGTGGAATGCTGCAGATGAGAACCTCGAATCTCCATTCTCTGTCTTATGGAATTATGGGGCGATTGAACAGGATGATAAACTTTTCCAAAGTAGTCTCTGACCACCAGAGAGACTGGGACCAGTATCTCCATTTGCTCCTGATGGCCTATCGTTCCGCGATATGAGTCAACTAGCTAAACCTCTGCTAGTATTGGGCTGAAGGCCGCGATTGTGGTCTGAAGTTTGGGATGTCGTCAGGACAGGATACTGCGGAAGACTGCAGCAAACTGCGACAGAGAATGGACGATAGTCGTGAATAAGTTGAAAAATTCTACTCATTCTGATACATTGTCGAATACTTTCAAACAATCCGTGAACAAGCTCGTTTGAACATCCAGAGCGCCACCGACATAATGCAGGAGACATAGTACATTTGATCTGATGCTGGAGGATTCCAGGCTGGTTACCTGACTTCGAGCATCACAGTGGCTTATCAACAAAGTTACCTACCATCTGATGAGGTCCGTACAAGATCACGAAGAGGATAAATGTTCTCGTCTACCAAATCTATAATTCACCCCGAAGAAAGCCTAGGGTTGTTCATTTGGTTGGCCCGTTACTCTAGAATCTACGATCAAGTTCGCACCGTCAGACGACCGGAGGAAGAGACGACGTTCCAGAAGTTTATATCTTTGTACTCAAATGGCCGAAGAGTTCTACATAGGCGGTTACTCTAAAGAAGCCACGAGAACTTTTCAAGATGCCTTCCGATTACACGCCAGCTCACTGTGTGGTAGAAGATCTTCAAATATCCAGAGTCATTGCTGTGGTGTTTTTCAAGAAATTTGGTCGACCCCAGAAACTACGGGAACAGAATCCAGAAGTTAGAAGGGTATACTACATTTGAAGAAAAGCCAGAGAAAAATCTAGTACCTGGTCACCTATTATGTAAATAGTAAATACTTTGAATATTCGAATCTGACATGAATTATTTATTTACTAACTTATTTAATTACATTGTTCATCTATGACAGCTCTTGACGAATCATCAAGTGTCATGAATTCTGGGTTCTACAATATACAAGAACACAAGAATCTCCCCCACATGATAAGAAGTTACATGAATCATCAAAATAAAAAAAAATAAAATATAAGATTTTCATGTCATGTCGTAATCAGCAAAATGTGGAGACAGACGTACTTGACGCTTAGGTTGTTCTGGAACTGTAACCGGATCTGGAGTACGCTCTACATTTGATTGTGTTGGTTCGACAGCACTTTCGGGAACATGTGATCGAGAGTTTACTGGTATTCTTGGAACTTCAAAAGATTCAGTAGGTCCAGAAGTGAAAGTATGTTTCGGAACGTAACTTGATCTGAGTTGGTCAACATGTCGTTTCAGTATTCTACCGGAATCCAATGAAACTAAATACTGCCGTCGGCCAAGTATTTTTTCCTTTACTCCGAATTGCCCTTCTTGTTGTGGATGAACAATCTGGTATGAACGCTTGAATGAATTAAGTCCTTACTATGACAGATAAAAACCTCATATCTCGTATTCATTCTGTTAGGTCAACCGAACACATATTGGAAAATTATGTCGAGATAAACCATCCCCTGAAGATGTTTGGAAGAGCTTCGCCAGTCTAAGATTTACTATCCTGCACCAGAATCTTGTGGACCTTGCAATCCCAAAATTGTCTCATGGGAGTTACAAGGTATATGTTGAAGATTCACATCCAGCGTCATCAAAATATTGGTATGCTGTAACTATGAACGAACATGCGAAGTCTGTAGACTGACTTTCATCGAACGTCACGGTGCATATATGGAGAATCTTGCAGGTATCAACAC
This sequence comes from Chrysolina americana, assembly GCA_958502065.1. Classification (NCBI taxonomy): domain Eukaryota; kingdom Metazoa; phylum Arthropoda; class Insecta; order Coleoptera; family Chrysomelidae; genus Chrysolina; species Chrysolina americana. Next base: position 46,618,477 of record OY293416.1, read on the forward strand.
ACTCCAAGGATGATATTTTGGGACGAAAGGTCTTCATCATCTGACCGTTGCTCGACTCGTGAACAATACCTAACATCATCGTTCGCGAACTGCTCTAGTCACTTCGAAGATTAAACGAGAGCCATCTAAGAATCATCAAGACGCGTTTCCGCGTGTTCCGAGTCGTTCCAAATAACAGCGACTTGTCTCTCGGCTTTTCTGGCGGGTATAAATGCAGGAACCGTAACCACACATGGCATTTATTCAGTTACAGTCTAAGTTCTAGATTTTGCGAGTTGAAAATGCAGAGTTGGCTTAGCCTCAGTGACATGTCATTAAAGTTGAGAGAAATGAGAACTTAAGTATATTTCTAAAGTTTCAATTCATTAGTGTATTATAAGCTAAGTGCATTTTCATTGCAATATTCATGAGTTCTTCTTATTAGGCAACTGAAAATAATAAGTGCCTACCGAGAAAATCGATGTAAACAATTTAGTTTGATTTCTTATTATTGAAGGTTGAAGGATCAATATAACCAAGCTCACATGTCTATACAATGTCTGTCCATGAAGTATCCAACTTTTTTTTAAATGGCATTGAGGGTTGAGTGATAATTCATTCGAAACATCTTTCCATTCTCTATACTCTATACAGCAGCAAAATTTCAGGCTAAAATATTCATCCAAATCAAAATGGCGGTTATGATAGAATTCTTATACGGAGATCCTCTGGAATAGAGGGCTCTTAACGAATTCTATTAGCATAATGGAGAGATATTGCAGTTCATAATAATGTCAGGCAGTAATAAAGTTGTGAGATCGTGGACACGACGTAACTCATGTCTGATAATCATTATTTTTTCAACAAACATCAATGTCGAAGCCCCCACTGGCCATTCTATCATCACAATAATTGTAATTAGTATAAAATAAATTATGTACAAAGAAAAATCTGAGAAACTAGATTCGATTTATAGGTTATGAATAACGAACGCTCATGTAAATGAGGGACGAACAGACAAAACTGAAATATCTCTGTTTTTAATCACAGAATAGAGCCAGCCACTATTAAAATAAAGTCTTCAATACTGGCTGGCCGTTATTGCAATATCTCTCTAATGAAATTTTTTTGTGTTATCTACAAAAATTCTCTGTGCCTGAGAATCTTTATTTAGTGCTTCATAAGAACATATTTTCCAGTTCGTAGTTATCATTTGATTGGACATTACGTCGTGTGACCATAATCTTTGGACGTAGTCATATAAAATACCCAGTGCCTCGATATTCGTTTTAGACGATATTTCAGTAAACTGGAAGAGAAGTAGGCCTTCCAGGTCGATCTCCATTTTCTATAAAGAATGTACCTTTTGTGAAGCGTACAATCCATTTTTTCACGGTTACATGTGATACAGTTATATTCAAGTATTACCAAGGGTTTCAAACTTATCTTGATCAATCTAATAACATTATTTGAATTTTTTTATCAGGCTGAGATTTTAACCATTTTACAGGTTCCACTGTCTTGTCAATTCAATTCGATTCAAAATATGTTTCACTGTCAGAATTAAATAAGGGGTGAAATTGTCAAGCTATGTGCAGATTTCAAAATAATAAAAGGAAAAAAACTAGTTCTTTGTGCAGAAATTTATTTTAACAGTCGAAAGCACTTTATTAAGATTTCATTGAAAATAAATTATATACTGCTTGTAAAACACTTGAAAACAAAGCTTGTTATTAACATATACATAAACATACGAAAAAACAATAGTTATTTATAAAATAAGGAATATAATGACGATCATTATGGTATTAGCTGTGAAATTAACGGGCGATGCGATGAGCCGAGCCTGATAACACGGCGTGCACCATAATGATAGTTAATGATCCAAATTACATACAAGACTTTATTTGCTGCTTCCAACTTCTAAATTTAATATTTTTGAAACTACAGATACATCCGATTTATTCATGATAAAATGTTGATGAAATTCCAGAAAGTTTCACAATTTTATGTTTTACATTTCATTCAAAATTACATTCAAATATTTTCAATAGCAACCAAAGTCAGAAAACAAAAACTGTGAAACATTCAAGAAAAAAAATGATTTTATCCAACACATGACAGTTATGACTGTCATTATTAATGTCATTTCAGACAAGTAAACTATCAAATAACTCACACGTTCATATTTAAAGTGGTCTATGTATTTCAATTTATTCATTACTATAATAATATATCGTCGTTATCTATTACTATCACAAGCAGAATTCACATTGATATTGAAATTAAAGGAAAACGGTTTTTTTGAATTTGAAGTCATTGTAAAATTCGTTGGTTCTTTGGAACCAGATGCTCCCATATCGGTACAGCTGCTGATAGTGCTGGAAGACGCCGAAACATTAGAACCTTGTATTTTTTCTGCAATTCATATTTTTTTATGCACCGATTCTTCTAGGTATCCTTCTGCTACCGTCGCGTCGATGACTTCCATCCTCCGTGACGCTTCAAAGTAGTCCCCGCATTGGCCAAAGGAGTCGCCGAAGACCTTCTCAGGCAGTTACCGGTGTAGAGCGCTGGTTCCTCCAATTTCAAAAACATTGCAGTTCTTGAAGGTGTCTTCGACAACGTATTTATTCCCACAGACGGGCTGGTACATCTCCCATTTTTGTAAAAAACAAAAAAAAAGGGGCTAGAACTAGTATTCTTTGGGCTTAAAGACATGTATTTTTTACACAAATTGATCGGGTTGACTGAAAATCCTTCTTCGAGTATGGTGGTTTTAGTGTGTTGGAAAACTACGTGAAAATATTTCCCTTTGTCTTGAATATTTTCTGTTTTCTATTTTCAAATTGACCAATTCATCGCATATACAAGCACCGCTAATCCCCATTATAAAAGCCACTTTCATCAACAAGTACTCGTCGGGAGCTTCGTTCAAAAACTTCTCTATTCCAGGTCGTTCCAATGTCTATACGTTTTTTTCTTGAAAAAAGCTTCATTTTTCTGCACGGAAAAGTGACAAGTATCAAAATTTATTTAAACATTTGCTAACAATATATCATGCCCGTAACAAACAACCTGCTTTGACCAAACTGCAAAAAAGTCACTGTCAAGTCATTCTGACATTTATAATAAATTTTTCTCGCTTGACTTATTTTCAACATAACACACTAGTACCATAAATAACTATAATTCTCAACAATTCATTATGAAAAATAGTGAACAAGCTTTGCCTCACCATTTCATTGATGTCAATGCAACAGCGGATTATTTGATCAATGATCACTGTCACAGTACTGCAGCTGTCAATTGGATTTGTAGTGAAATCTCAAACGGATGATTCTGATGATAGTTAACCTTCCGGTTTGGAGGGTGAAGTTTTGTATTTTGAATCAAATTGTTTGATATTAAGTAGGTACATGCATTTTTTCTTATAAAGTTCATTCATACTAAACTTTCAGCAACTTTACAATTGAATTTAATTATAGTACTTGGACTTCTTGAACTCCATTATCTCACTAAAATACAATGACATGGCGATATCATTATGAGCCAGCAGATTAATAAATGATACGAACATAGATGATACAAACAACATTTATAACTGGTCACTGCAGGCCCTCCAGAATAATACTATTCCATATTTCGGATGGGATTCAAGTATGCAGGCCCTCCAGAATAATACTATTCCATATTTCGGATGGGATTCAAGTACCGCAAAATATGCTCTTCTAGCAGATGCAAATCCTATTTCGGTGGCAATGAATCTGATGGTATAGCATCCAAAGCTAGTTTTCAACATATGGCTGTCACATGTTCGATAAAAAGTTATTTCATTATTCGATTGAGAATCCCACAAACCTGGTTGATAATTTGTTTTTTCTACGACCACATAGAAATATGCCCATTTTATGCGCTTCATCAATCAAGGAAGTAGGCCGATTCTTTCATTTCCACATCGCGAGCTGTAACACTGTAATGGTCATTTCATTACAGGCCATGGTACGGATATTGCTGAAATATAAAGCCCAAATAGACCAGTCCGGTAAGGTTTTGCCCAGGATAATTTAAAATAGAATAAGAAATTAAATAGAAACTAGAGAAAATTTACCTTCAACTTCTAAAGATTGGAAAAGTCAGAAGAATTCAACTGTGAAAATTGAAACTGATGAAAGTCCAAATATAACTGTCAGTCATTATGGAAACGTAACACTTAATATTGTAAATAATAAATAAACTAATGTTGAAGAGTAACGTATGATTTGAAAAATATTATCGAAGTTCATATTTTATAATAACTTCGTTATATAGTGTGAGGCTTGTGAGTATTAAAATGTCGCTATGGTCGTAGAAAAAGTATAGTGTACAACGAGCCCATTTCTCACTCGAATGATTTACGGCACTCGCCTTCGGCTCGTACCTACCGTAATTTTTATACACGTGAGAAATGAGTGACATTCCATGCTCGTTGCACAATATACTATTCTATTTCCTCATTGCCGAACAAACAATTTCTCTTTTGATTTTGATTCACACCAACTTTTAATGACTCCAATATCCTGCTTTATATTAGAGTGTAATCAATCGTTCTTGTCAGAAAATAAGTGGTATCATCAGCAAATTGCTCAATTTTACCTCTGATTTCTATAGTTATGTTTGTTGCTGTTATAATGTAATATCTCCGCTGGTATTAATCCACTGTTGCTATTATACTCAGATTACCTAGATCTGTTATATAGTTTTCATACTGATTGATATTTCAGTATAAACTTATAAGCCTCAATTTTCGAATGCTTTTAACAAAGTTAACTCACTTTCAACTTCGGTTTGTTATTATTCAATTGACCCGTCTCTGTCATAACAGCATATAAACCCTTTCCAAATTGTTTATCTTAGCGTAGAACACGAACTCGTTTCCTAATTCTCCCATAAAAGTGAAACTCGACCGTTTTTCTTTGGTCATCCAACCACCAACAAAACATCGCAGGTGTGAGGAAGTCTGTTTCACAGAATCTCACAATATGTAACTTTCAACTAGCCTTATTGGGGGCAAAAAATCAGTGTTGTTTAGATAATCTACGAAAGAATCCTTTAAACTCACGTTCTCTCAACTCTTACAAAACCTTTCCATTCTAAAATCAACAGGCTCAGGTGTTCGAATTCAAGGCGGTGTTATCTTCGATAACCATCCAACAATCACGTCCTGACAATAGTTACCCACTAAGAGTTTGGTCACTCTCTCTCTTGCGAGTGGGATACTGGACAGGAGCGTGTAAACTGGACTGCATCAACTGGGTCAATTAGCAATTCCCGAAGAAGGGTATCGTACTGTTATGAATGTAAAGTATAGAAAATCTATTAGTTTCCTGAAACTTATAAACCTACCGCCGATACACGTATTTCATGTTAATGAGTTATTTTCAGGAAAATTATCTACGTAATGAAAATGTTTACCAAAGAATCTCATATTTCCGTGTGTTTGTCCTTTTAGCGGCATTACTTTTAACTGAATACGCGGCCATATGAAGGGCAAGGGACGAAGCAGATACTGAACAATTTATTTTTCGTGATAAATTAGTGCTATACGTATAGAGTAGTAAAGTTGATAGTATTAACATTCTCTTTTCTTTTAACCTGACGAGCAAACACGTTTGAAAAAAAAATAGTAATTATGTGATTAATTTTGACGGTAAACACAAATTCTATATTTTTGTAAAAATTTCAGGACTAAAATTAGTAATTTGAATGTATCCAAGAAATGAAAAAAATGCGAGTTACAAAATGTGAAAAGTGACACATGAAAAGGTTAGCATTTTGTTATGAGGGCATATTTATTATAAAGGCGTGATAGTTATAAGAACATCATGGAAAATGGATAGAATGGAATATAGTCAATTTGAGAAACTGGCACAAATTTATTATTTTGTTAATTTCTAATTTGTAATAAAGAAAAATATATCGGGTATCCAGTCATTCGCTCAAACTTGAACAGTAGGTTCGTTGGCAAGTATCCAACAGAAAAAACAACAATGGTCTTGATAGATTCTTGGGAAAAAACTTTCAGAACTATTTTGCAATGGTCTATCTCATAGGGCTATTTTATTTTGATTAAAACGATTACGTCACGTCACGTCCTGGTCATTGCCAATTATGAGCGTATGTAAACTCACCCAACTGAATCAAAATAAACCTCGGGCTCAAGATAAACAGCGAGTCCAAGATAAGGAGAGTGAGTGCAGGGATATAGGAAAATGTACCAAATTACAATTTCAGTTAAATTAGAAAAAAGTTTCGTTGCAGAAGGGCTATTCGTATGGTCGTAATTTTTGTATTATAAAGTTTTTTGGATTTTGTCTATTTCTTCTTTAATTTTTTTCTGTTATTATCCTCAGGGCGTTTCGTTATCAATCAGCCATCACCAACATATTCTTTGAATAGGGCCCAGTTCCAATAAATACACATCCTTGAAGTATTTTCCAATCTTCATTCAAATATGTATCTAACATTGAGTAGATAAGTTTCATCTAATGAAAATCTCTTCAAAAATTCGCGCGTGATGATGGCCAAAGGATCTGACATGAATCTGTCATAATTGATATATCTTGGAATCCAGAATAAAAAATATTTCTAAAGAAACAAAACAGAGTCGTATTGAGAAAATTGGTTAATGATGGCTGATGGATATCGAAGTATCTTGAGAATAAAAAAATTTCTTGTGAATTTCATGCGACTTCATGTATTTATTACCGTTTAACATATCCCCATGGTTGATATTCTTACGTTGGATCCACTGTAGAATCCAGAAAGCACTATGCTTTCGACTTGACTTAGTCCGAAGCTAAAACGGTCCGAGTAAATGGTCACTACTACTTGACGGAGGATCATTAAGTAATAATGAAAGAATGGACTGGGTCATCTAGATTCGCTCTTACACCACAACCTATACCAAGTGTCCGCGGAAGACAATGAAATTTAATTTGGGGAATATGAAACTGGAAGTGACATGAACTTTTGATTTTTGAACGAGACTCCGGTTTATTTTACTTCTTTTCTCTTCACATCATGTGTCCGTTTTTGTAAACAAATATTTTCTCATTTCAAAATAAATGTTTCAATCTAGAGAGCTTTGGATATTTTCGAATTACCAATTTTAGTCCTAAAGTTTTGGGAAGAACACAACTTCATAGTTTTCGGCCGGTAGTTTAATTTTTATATTGGTATTATCGCGTTTTTTTCAAATGACAATATGGTGGCTTATTTGGTTAGCAGAAGAACTAATGAAATGAGAATGAAATGCATAAGGTAACTCCAACACAACTGATAAAATGAAATCATAAATGCCGAAATTAATGACATATCTCCATGCAAAAATAATATTTTTAAAATTTTTTTTGAGATACCCTAATGATTTTTTTATCAGTTTCGTGGATCACAGGTTACTCAATGAATTTACATCTAATTTTAATCTTAATTTTTTCAACTGAAATTTGTCATAAACCTAATAGTGTGCGTAGGTATCAAATTAATCTTAATAACACTCTATACGAGCAACCATGTTTGAAAAAAAAATGTAACTCCAATTCATTTTGACCAATATGATTGTATCCGTAGATCTATAGATTCACAATTAAAGAACCCCGCACAGACCTTATGGGAATCTGGCCCTCTGTCGAATTAGTTGTAACTTTGAGAAATGAAGTTCTTGGCATCCCGAACAAAAGTCACCACGGGCAGAAAAAAATCCTATGAGTAGTTTCGGATATATGGGACCTATACAAGTCCCAGACTTTTGATGTTGCGCCTGTTGGAAAAATTGTATATTTGATCCCTACCGTTTGAAAGTAAGTGATGGATATGTCGGAAAATACGAGAAAACTTGAAAAATCGTGGAAAATTCGCTTAAAATCTACATTTTCTGCTGTCGAGATGTAAACAGTCTTTTTTTTTTTTATTCTTTTTCAGAACTTGAAAGCTCACGCTCAATACTATATATAGTGTGGGAAAATCGGAAAAATCAATGAAAATACTGCCTTTACGCACGTTGTGCCAGACTCGGGTAGAGGTTGCCCGGTGTTGCGCCTCCTATATCTGGTCAGTTGAAAAGATGCGACGTTGACTATTAAAATGCCAGTATCAAAACCGACTGAAAAAAATCTCTACATCCAGCTTGCATCTTGCATTACTCAAGATTATCAACATTTCGAGCGTTTAAAATATTATGCAACAGTAACGTGGATGGATATTATATTTGTGCTTGATGACGTGCATATCGTAAATACCAGAGTAAGGACACAACATGAGCACAAGTATCTAAGGTTTTTGCTACAGCTTTACAAATACAATGATGACCTATGATAGAATTAGATTTTCTTTGATTTACCGATTCTCCCACACTTTATTATCAAGCGAGAGGTTCCTAGTTCTGAAAAAAGAATTCTTTTTTTGAAAAAATCCAGGCTGTTTACAGCTTCTCGAAAGCGACAAATGTAGATTTAAGGGAGTTTTCCACAATTTTTCAGGTTTCCCGGATTTTTCGACATTTCCATCACTTACTTTCAACCGGTAGGATTCAAAAATACTATTTTCCAACAGCCTTAACTAAAGTTCACGTTTATTTTGACTCCCAGCTACTAAGTCTACTTACAGGCGCAACATCATTAAAAGTCTTGGACTTATAGGTCCCATACCTCCGAACCTACTAATAGGATATTTTTGTGCCCGTGGGGACTTTTGTTCTGGATGCCGAAAACTTCAGTCTTCTAAAGTAACAGCCAATTCGACAGAGGGCCAAATTCCCATAAGGTCTGTGCGGGGTTCAATTAAAAATGGAAAAATGTTCGATACAAAAAGTAAAGTGACACATATGGAGATAAAATGAATAAAAATATACCTAGGGTACTTACGTCTATTTTGTCTCGTCATCTATCTTTCATAAAAATTGTTATGGGTAGGCATGTAGCTATGTAGTTTGATACCGGGCTAATATAAATTGGGCAAGTTTTGCAATTTGGTTAAAATCTGGGTATTTATCCATCGCTCGGTTAATGATTTGAAAAATCTCTTAATTTTTTGTATTAAATGGAAAGCGGGTAACGTGAACCTTTCGCCGTCTTCCAAAAGCGAAGAAAATGTGAATACATAATTTTTTTCTGACAAATAAATGTCATTACAGGAAAATGATTTACATATATGGAACAATTTTGTGGCAGAGGACTTGCACCACTCACATCAACAAGAAATTATGAAGAGCAAAGTGGGTAAAACGTATCGAACTTTTGTTAAAATCAGATACAAAGAAGTGATACCAACTTTCGATATTTTAACGGAACACCCTGTGTGTTATTACATTCGTGAAATCTGCGTAATTTTCTAAATCCAATGACACCACAAAAGTGACATTTCGAACGTCAAAATGTTTGATAATTTAATTTTCAGTTTTCCATATAAGTGTGCAATGATGGTGTCGATTTGTTCCATGTGACCTGTTCAATGCTAGAAAAATCGAAATCCCCTCAAAAATACTAAATTGCGTTTTTCATCGTAATCGATTTTAGGGTAAAACTCAATTTTTTCAAAAAGAACCATATTGGTACCGTGAAACCATTTATTAGTACTATCAATAAGGAATTTATTCATAGCTGGTATTAAAATATGCGATAAATACGATCAAAATTACTGCTAAAAGAAAATAAGATCAAGAATGTTCTAATTTAATGCTAAGAAGTTACTAAGGTGTGGTAATGACCTTGGAGACCGTCGCACAGAATCATTCGTCGAAATTCCCTTTTCTTCGAATGCCTGTTGAAGGTAATCAATAAGTATTCTTGAATTATGGGGAGGAGCTCCATCTTGTTGGAAATACATTCCCTGTCGTAAATGGACAGGTAATATAGTTAACCTGTCCCCAATTTGATTTTATAGAAATCCTAAGTATATAGCTTCAATCAAGGGTCCTTCAAATATTATTGGACCAATGATTCTACGACCGAGTATTCTAAGTCAAAAATTGAAACCGAACCGCACTTGAAAGTTACCCTCCCGCAATAAATTTTTATTTTCTTGTGACTAATACCTTGTATTTTGTCGGTTAAATAATCCCATTTTTGTAAACCTAGACTCGTCCGAAAATAAAATGCTTCCCAAAAAAGCATTGCTTGGCTGCACATTATTCTGCAAGATCCAATTGCAATATTCCATCTTATATTCAAAATCATTTTCGTACAAGTGCTGATGCTGGTGCAATTAATATTTGAAAGATTTATAATTATGTTTGTGCAAGATTCGGCTTACCGTTTGATGACTAATTTCCAATTCAAACCCAATTTGTCTTATCAACTTCTATTCGAGCTGAAACATTAATTTTTGTTCCTTCGTCAATGATAACGTTTTCTTCGGGATCATGGTTAGGCTCTCTTCGAAATTGATTTTCAATAAGACTCAAATAATTTCTCGCTGGACATGAAAGTTTCTAGCCGCAACGGCATTTTTCTATACATTCCCTATAAATAATAGACATGTCCACGTTTTCATCCCTTGGATAAATGTGCGGCATTTTGAACAAAAGACTCTTCCAATACACAATAAAAACACCGATAAACCAACAATTATTTATTTGACAAACTGAAGGGATAATTTCATTGTTTTCAAAAGCCTTCTAGTAACTTCCTAACACTAAATTAGGACAAAATAATTTTCTTATTTTGTTTCAGCTGTAATTTTGATTGTATTTATCGCACATTTAAATGGAAAACTAAAAATTGAATTATCAAAAATGTCGAAATGTAACTTATGTGGTATCTTTGAATTCAGGAAATTTTGCAGATTTCAGAGAAGTAATAATATACAGAGTGTTCAGTAAAAAAATCACTTCCGACGAAACTGGTAGTGAAAAAAAAAACACTTGTAGGTCAAAAAGTGTCGCTTATTATGTATATGGAAAATCCCAATTTTCAATCAATTACATTTCAAACTAACGGACAAAGGGGGGGTGTACCTTCATCCTGTTACACCCGGTATTCAGAGATTCAATGGTCGTCCAATTCGTGAATAGACGCTATACAACTGACCATTAAGAAAAAATTTTTTTAGCAAGTTAATCCCACTCAATTTGACCGTTTGGCTTCGATTTCAGTCATCTATCTTTCATGGCATTTTGTTATTGCGCTTCCATAATATGTCGATTTTCACGAATAACTTCCACGCACAATGCATGATTTCTGTGGGTAGCTTTGTTTATTCTAAATAATTCAATTTTGTGTGTAACCATGGACATGGACTGTTATGAAGTATAAATGTTTCTTCGTGTCAAGTATAACGTTCTTGAAAAGAACAGATTTTTTTAGCGGAATTACATCAGTATGTTCTGCATCGATAAATGATATCCTACCATCTGAATCCGATTGATGTGGAAGAAATAACTGCGACTTCAAACCACCTTCAATTTCATTTCATAACTCCCACAACACACCCAACCCAACTCTCTTACAGATAATGGGAGATGCAGGGTTATCCACACACACAGCCATAGGTGGGTCGTTGTGGAGATAATCTAGTACAAACGGACATACAGGTTTATAATCATGTATACACTTATATAGATTTCGCCCCTCAAGCGACATCCAAACCTGGACCAAAGCTCCTTGGTGTTGGATTGCATTGCTCACCAGGCGTAATGTAAATCACTAACGCCTCTGGGAGATGAATAATATTAAAAGAATTATGAATGATTTCACACTACTTAACTTCATTATCTGATATTCTGATTTTTATAGTAAAATGAAATCCAGTTATTACTTCAAAAAACATATAGCTTCAAAGCAAAAGGTTTGGAGGTATACGCGGTGCTAACATAAAGCACTAGAAAGATAGAAAAAACAAAATACTGCAATACTTAAAACCCAATGAAAACTCGTTTGTTTATTATAAAAGACCGTAGTCTCAAGATATTCCAGACATTTTTACAGAGAGAGAGAGAGAGAGAGAGAGAATGAGTTTGTTCTACCATGATTATAATACGCGCACCAATCATGACTTTACTAAACACGATTATTCATACGATTCAACTCGTTCGGGGTTTTGGGGCTAAGATTGAAAGGGTGATCCTAAATACGGAAGGAGGTAGATCTTTGACTTATCTCATTACTAAAAAGAACTATAAACATTGGTCCACCAACGCTTCGTTATCAATAGGCAGGACGTTAAAATTTCAAATTTCAAATTAACTTCTGCAGTTTTCGAGATATCTAGCTCAAATTTGGAATACAGGTCACCCTGCAAGGCTTGCATCTTTATGTGAAGTTCTTAAAGCTGTGTACACGTAACTATTCAATTCAATGAAAGAGTTGTATTTCGTGTAAGTGAATTCACTATTTGTAATGCAGCGGTAGTAGATTTTAAATTACAAACTGAGTTTTTTTTTTGGTTAAAATAGTTTTGTTCTCTTATAGTTTTTTCGTATATGCGACAGTCATCAAGAAAAAAATTAAAAACCATTCGAAAATAAAATAAATTCACTACTTTTTAAATTAATCCCTCGTACATTCTACGAGTTATTTTCATATTAACAAAAATATACACTCTCGGACAAAAATTTGAGCGAGTTAGTTTGTGTTAAAATTGTTACATTAGTCAATGAAGGATGCAGACAAAAAGATATTGAGCGGAAATTGCATGTCCATCAATCGACTGTTTTTCGTATGCAATGCGATACAATGAGACTGGGGAGTACAAAAGGCGACCTGATCAAGGACGTAAGAGATGTACAACGTCAAGGGATGACCAATATTTGAAAATTCAATCTTTGCGAAATCGCACGCTGACAGCTCCGCATCTCAGAAATGATTTACTGAGCACAAGTTAACATAAGTGCCAAAACAGTAATAAGAAGACATAAAGAAATTGATTTGAATCCAAAACGCCCTACCAGAGTTCGTAGGCTTCTCCCACGTCACAAATCTAGACGGTTACAATTTGCCATAGCCCATGTCAATAGGAATGAACATCAGTGGGAAAAATTCTTTTCACAGATGAAACAAGAATACATGCAGTTATAGAAACCAGACGGGCGTAATATTAGCGCTAACACCAAGGGAGAACTATTTCCGCCAGAGCAAAAGGACCTTTTCACGGGCTATGAGAAAATACTGTAATTAGAAAGTATATACGCTAGTATCACTTGGGATTTTTTGTTTATTTTTTCTGAGCGCCAGTTTCTCTATAATTTGAAAAAAAAGTGGTTCCGTGACATCACGTTCTTCAAAATTAAAATTGGAAACGTTGTATCAATTGTACACCATGGAATCTCAAATTATCATTACATCTGGATTGTGTTCTATGATAGTTGTCAATTTGATACCAGATGGGTTTGTTCGTCTGTTTCACGGAGCAGATCAATAACAATTGTTTTTCTCTGTTTAACTCACTTGCTCAAATTATGTTATACAAGACAGATGCTAGTAGATCAAATCTATGCTGGAAACTAACATACTCTTGAATATTTTATTTTCTGAGGTTAATGGCAACCACAACAACAAACATTAACCTCAAATCCCAAATATAACCACAAAACAAATGTATGTGTTCTGTGGTAATAACAACTTTTGTTTGTTATTATAATTTGCGGTGTTCAACAATAGTTTTTCATCAGAAAAAATTACTTTAACGTGATGAGTTGATCCAGTGACAAAGTTTCAATTAATTCTCGATGGCTTATAATCAGCCAGTTGCTATATATTATGGAAGAACGATATTCCCTATTTCGGAACGTGGATTATGGTGGGGGATGTTTCCGATAAACGTGACGTCAGAGGCACACTTTGAAATGTGATATTTTTCTTAAATAAAAAAAGTATAGAGTGGCACTTGTTAAATAGACATTTTAGACTATTAACAATCGATTGAAACGAGTTTTGCAATACATTTTTTGTAAATGTAGGTCCATTATGTAATACATAAATGAATGCTTGTTTGAAATCAACAAACAAATGAAATATTTTTCTCATCTTGTGTTGTCCGTGAAGTTGTATAATAGAGAAAAGAACAAAAATGTTGTCCTTATTACATTTTAATACTATTTTGTCTTTGGATTACTGTAGATGATTATCTCATACTTCATCAGCTTTCAATTAGATTCTTAATTATTATGTAACTAAATAAATATTATTGGAGATTGTAAATCATATATAAATATTGTCTAAGACAAAATATCAATGTCTTCATTCAAATGAGACTGTTGCCTGAATTAAGTTGAATTTAGTTGCACCTACATATTTTAGAGTACTCGTTTTAATTACCAAATTGTTTTTAACGCTCAGATATACCAGTTAACTAACATTTAAAATTCTTCGAATTAATTAACAATTAGATAAAGTATAATTTACACTTGAAACATTGATAAGAGCTCACTTTGAAAAGTTAGTTTATATCTAGTTAATTTGGCGAATTTCCAATCTTATGTTCTTAGAATCAATTTTCTACCCAGGGTGATTAACCAGCTCCAACCACCTTCTCACAAGTCCTCGTCCACGTAAGCAGTGGACGAGGCTGTAGACAAGGGCAGGTAAGCAAGAGTTCAGGTCCGTACTGGAAGAAAGTATTTAAATATATTTTCATAGAAAATCTTGTGCGTTAATGTAGTTGACACTTCGTTTAGTTTGATGAAAGAATTGAAAACTTATGTTATTTCGTTCATCATGAAATGAAGTCCACGTGGTTAGGTTGAACAATTCAAAACTCAAGCGGGAAGTTGAATCAAATGGTTAGATAAACGGTAGATATAATTTTATCTTTTGATAACTATAACCATGGGCGGAAGATCACTACTTCACCATTGGATTTAAAAGAAAAAGTTTCAGATAAAAATTATAGATATGCATGGGAATTACCTTCCGAAAAATTTGTATACCGGACGCTCTACCTAGAGGTACCAGACTGACTTTTAACATTTTCAGATAGAAAACCCTATATTTTATAGTTTCTCGAAAAGAACATATGGTTATATTATACCCTGTATGCAAGCGTGGATCTAGGGGTGGTAATGACCCCACCCCCTTTGGGCCTAGTTCAACAACTGATTTTTCTTTTGATTTTGAATTCAGAATTGTTAAACATTTCAATCTTTCATCAGAAAGCGTTGCCGTATCTCAAGAAACACAGGACATAAATCGTCAAATCGGGAATTCTAATAATTCATATCCTAACTAATGTTCACTCTCTCCGTTCTGAAAATACAGTACTTAATTTCACAAATAAGGTTACTAAAGCACTGGATGGATCTAAAAAATATTTGGCAGTTATCTGGATCTGGCCAATGCATTCGACAGTGATAAATTCATAAATAAACTGTATCAATATGGAATTGGAGAACCAGCGCTAGATATTTTGAGGAATTATTTATCAAATAAGAGCCAGATGGTCAAAATTAACATTGAACAAAGTACACCATCAAAAGTCACTACCGGTGTACCACAGGGAACAGTATTAGGATCGATTCGGTTCCTTGTGTATATCAACAGTATTATTAGCATGATAAATGGCTTCACAGGTCGTATAATTCCCTACGTTGATGATACGGCACTAATATACACCGGTGAAACATGGGCCAAAGCATATAATATGATAACGAAATGAAAGGGTTAAGAGATATCCAAGTCTGGCTTGATGAAAATGTTTCAAGTTTGAATATCAAGAAAACGTAATGTCTTGCATTCACTCTGACAAATAATGATCAATCCAGTTTGAATTCTTTAAAAATATATTCCCCCAATTGCCTAAACCAAGAAACTTGTGACTGTCAAATAATTGAAAAAGTAGCTTGTATCAAATATCTCGGGATCCTCCTGAACCAGTATTTGAAATGAGATGAGCATGTCATCCACGTAACAATAGACTAACACAACTGACAAAAAGTTTATACTTTGAGAGAAATCTTGTCTAGGGAAAATTTACTAACACACCATCTGTGTCTCACTTGCAGAATTAGTTATTTCATATGGTATTGCATTGTGAGGAGATATGTTCAGTAATGTTTTATATGAATAGCGTTCAGACTATGCAAAATACAATACAAAAAATTCTTTAAAAAAAAAATATTCATTATTTCGTACTGAAAATCTATATGCAGAAACGCACTACTTGCTGGATATACGAAGCTTATACGCTTACCAATGCTTACTATGGATGTTCGTTAATAGAATAAGATATTCAAAATGCTCTGAAATTGAATATAATATTCGTTTCAAACAAAACGTATCTATAAATTTGCCGATTTATAGAAAAACATATACTCGAAAGAGTTTACTTTTTTATGGTACAGGACTTTATAACTTACTGCCAGTGGAAATGAAGAAAATCAACAAATTGAACTGGTACAAATCTGATCTCAAAAAATTCATACATCAAAATGAAAACAATGATAAAAAACATGTTTGGAACAAACTGAAGCATCAGTTGATTCAATTTTCAAACTTGCCAAATGTCACCTTATAACGTTTTCTCCACTTTATTCATACAAAAAATCACCCTGATCAATTTAATATTTTATTTCTGGGACATTATAGATTTTATAATTCCCTCTACCTTTCACAAGTAAAAATAAAATAAGAAATTATAGTATATTTTTATATATTTATGAAATGAAAACTGAACCGTATTTGATTTTTTCTATCGTTCGAATTCATATTTTACATGCAAATTCTGTTTTCCGGTTTATGGTCTCTACTAAAAATATGTCTTGGTATTTATACATTTTTTTGTTCAATAATTTGAAGCTGCATGTACGGAAATTACCAGAACTGTGTCATATAAAGAATTCCGCAAAATTCGCCTAATGCTATTTTCGATAATTACACCGTTGTCCTTTCACTATTGCCAAGTCCGGTTCTGTTAAGAGAGCGAGGTGTGCATGAATAGGAATGCGGCATTGCCGTCGTCGGGATTGGAGCCGTGGCGCCGCCAAGTCTGGCGCACACCTGCACTCGACCGGCCACCGGCCACCGTGTGAACCGATGGCCTCCGGCCGTGCCTCACCCACATCTCTTGTTCTTGCTGCGTTGTCTCGACTCGCTGTACCGCAGACTCACCTTTGCCACTCGAAGAAGAGGAATAGCCGGTCGATTTCGATCGGATCGCGTTTCGATTACCGGCGAATGCGGGGAATTCGCAGTGTCTTGAAGACGACGGGTTCTCGACGAACAAATACGTACGTTTTCTTCGATTTATCTGAGCTATTTTTTGGCGTTGAACCACATTCAATAATGTTTTAAAAACTTATTCAATTTACGTCATAGATTTGACTATGTGTCAGAATATTGCATTAGGTTTAAAAACATTCCGTCTATGACGTCAATGTTTCAACGCTAAAGCAAAGTTTTTAAAACGGACCAAATTATTTAAAAAAGTGGTATGCCACAGCTCTAGTATTATTTACGAAATACCTATTATAGTATGGAGAGTAGCACAGTGAAAATGAAACTTCTTTACTGATATTGAGAGTAATTTACACAAGTCCGAAACAAATTGTACGTTTGGAGAAGTGGGCGATTCTACATTATTATATAATGATATTTATATCGAAATTCGAACAATCGCTAGTATTAAAGAGATTCAATTTTTTTTACATGTTTAATGTTTAAGAGTTTACTTCTGATGATTTTTTAATGTATTTGGAAATTTTCATTTTGGTGAAAATTCAGCTATAATAATATTCACGATCGGGGAACGAATTGCTGTAGTGTTGGAATGCTCTTACGCTATTTTTCTGGCAAAGCAAGTAGGATTGTAACATAACACAATTTTCTTGATGGGAAAACGGCATTTCGAAAAATATACGAACAGTAGTTGACAGTTACAATAATTTATGACAATGTCTCTTGGGCTTTTTGTGTTTTCCAGGTTATTTTTACAGCACCCACTCCGTAACTCTAGTCCCCTATACCAGTCTGTACAGGTTCTTCCCGGTTGACTGTTGTACCTATTCTTCGAAAGTTGGTCTAGGATTCTCGAAAATTGCCTATCTTTTGCGGTCTAAAGCCTCGCATTCTGACAGTACATGTTTGGCTGTTTCAGTCCCTTTACCACATTGTCTGCAGGAAAGTTCTCCGTTGTACAGTTCCATTTCGTGCAGGTGATTTCTCATTGGACTGTGACCAGTGAGAAGATCCGTTAGGATTCTAACTTGATTCCTGTTCAGCTTGAGTAGTTTTTCAGTTTTGTATCATGATATACTTGAGAATATTTGACAAATAGTATTTCAACAAAGTTTCAAGGCAACTTGATTGCTCATAATAATTATGTTTTATCGAATCAAACACATTTTTTCCAACCACATTCATATGACCCTCCAATATTTTCTGTTCTGTACAAAAACGGCTTCAAAGTTATCATTACAGCAGACATATTTTTATTCACAAAATAAATGCGGCTAGCGGAATATCTTTGAGATGGAAAATATCGTTTTGTACATTAATACCAAATAGCTCAGTGGTGTCAATTGAGTGGTGCGACATGATGATCACGGGTTTCACGAGTTCACACCCCAGCGCAATTTTTCTTTTTACTCTCTTATTAGTAACAAAATATTGTCATTCGTATAAGTACCAAAATTGGGTGTTTGGACAATCATGAGATTTTATTCGCCAAAACAAAGAAATATTTTATACTATAGTGAAAGAAATAAATATTTCCACATAAGACGCTCATTTTCCACTTCAGGAAGAAAGGTGATATAAGCTTTGTTGTTGAGAATGTTATTACGAATCGAAATGCATGAAAAAATATTCCATTGAAAGAAATATCATTTTATGAAATATTCTGAAAACGCGACTGTATTTTTTTTTTGTTTTCGGCATCGAGAAGGCCATTAAAATTGCTACTAGTTTGCCCATTTAACCGAATTCGTAGCATCAATAATAACGGAGTTGGCAATGGTGCCGACTTAATTTGGAACACCCTGTAAAGGAAACTATACAGTTTTTACTCATTAAAGAGGTAGTTCATTTATGAATATTAAAATGGACCTAATATGGATCCCTGAGAAACTCCTATGTCCGTCGTATAAAAGTCTAACCGAAGGTATTTTATTTTAACAGACATTTCTCTGAAACGAATATATGATACTATCCACTATAAGAAGTTTCCGTGGAAACATTATGACAGTTTGCCTTCGATAGTGTTGTGGTCAATTATATCGAATGCTTTCAAAAAATCGAAAAACAGTTTCCCCATTTAGTTTTATTTAGTGAATCTTGTATATATTTAGAGAACTTATATGAACCACTCTCGATCGAGTTTCCAGGAAGAAAACCATGTTGATATTCTGAGAGTGACTTTTTTATGTTAAGGAAGCGTAGAAGGACCACGGATTATTTGTTGATATGATCCGCCATAATTTCGACTTTTTTCTCGAAATTTCCACTTAATGTAATAATTCCGATATAGTCAAATTTCCCCCCTTTCCACACTATTCCAAATAACTTTCAGAAGACAACTACGTTCCCCTATAAACAATGAATAACAGGTTGAATGAAAGAGCATTGAGTTACTCACGTGACAAGATCAGAACTTGAATTCTGCCTTTTGACAGAATGTATCACAATAAAATTGTAAATGTTCATGTATTATGTTTTAAATTTTGTCAATATAATTTATTATTATCATTATTATTATTATATTATCTGTACGTCTGGTGCTTGCTTGGAGTGCGCACCGACCATCCGGGGTGGTGTTATGGGTTTTTTGGGTTTCCTGCAGATGAAAAAGTAAATGCACCACAAAAAATCAGTGAGTCACTCCGGAGAGCCACGGCAAATTAAAGTAGCCTGCTTCTACCAGCTTAGGCTGTTCTTTCGGTAGACTCTATGGGTGCTTATGAGGGAGTATTCTATTTAACATATATTGCGAGCACTTATTGTAATAAAGCATTGAATACGATTCCCCACCTGTTTGGAAATAACCACCTGCATACGCATGATACGTTTCAAGGTTGTTTCCTCTGATCAGTGCCAGGATAGGTCAGACAACATAAGTGTCAAAAGCTAGAAGCACTCCTCGGCATTACAGACTCCTGGAAGAGCAAATGAATAAATTCAAACTTCGAATGTTGTTTATAATAAATAAATAATAATAATGATAATACTTCCTCATAAAGACTCGTAGAGAGTATACCTTAAGGCATAGCCTGTGCAGGTAGAGGACGGCTATTGTTATTATTTGCAGTGACGCTCTGGGGCGACTTACTGAGTTCTGGTGGTCTATTAACTTTTCAGCTGCAGGAAAACCCGGAAAACGTATAGCTGATACTTGCTTTACAACAAGGCATATGGTCGCTTACAGAAACCGAGATGCATGAGGAAAATTCTCGCGTACTGTGGTCTCAAACCTCTCTTCGATGGGTGCAGATGTTCCACGGCCGGAGACCTAAACTGCTAAGCTACCAGCCACCCATGACAAAGCCGAAATCTCCTCCACTCCACAGAGTGGAAAATTTGAGGCTAATATCTGTCAGAAAAGAACTTCTTTATCCTACGAACAATATTTATGCAAAGAAATGTCAGATATATGTTGGTGGAGGAAAGTAGTTGTTTTCTGACAGATAATTGCCTAGAATTTTACCCTTTGAAAGTTGGTTGAATTAGAAAAAAGTTGCCTTTGTTTCAAATCGGAAGTATCAGAACCGTTTTCAAAATATACGGGGAAAACCAAAATGTCCCATTTTCTTTTCTTTGCGCTGGTGCCTTTATTTAGGGATATGGGAATGTATTCGGGAATTTTTTTTCTCTGTTTTGAATTTGCCTCATTGTGCTGCTCTTCGATTTTCAATACGACGCTTCGTTCTTTGGGGGCTATAGTATATTTCCATCCACTTAATTCAATAGTTAACCCTGTATTGGAGTTTCGAAAGTAGTTATCAATAAATCAGTACCTTGTCAAAATGTTGATTTGATATTGAGGGCAAATTCTAATTAAAAACCGTTCAAAAAGCCACAACAGGGGCCACCCTCAATTCTATTTTTTTGAATACGGACCTGTATTTTTTCAATGAATTTTGTAGTTCTTGTCTTACTAAGTTTAAATATGTATTTTACCTGGTATCTGTTTCTACATTTCTACCCATAGGGTCCGAACACTGATATTACACAATATAGATGTGAGATGTAATTCAATTCGTAAGAGTGTGGAGAGAAGGGTATTTCTCACACTGTTCTAACTTTTTTCGGAATCAAAAGTTGAAAACATGTCTAACTAGCTTTGTTTTGATTCCTTTCATTACCCCACATTCAAGTGCTATACTTACTAATTCAGACGGTTCTAGGACTATTCTAGCTCTAGCTTAAAACTAAAACAAGACTATTGTCAATTGGGAATCAAGGATCTGAAAAAGTCGGGAGAGCTTGAACGGTCGATTATTTCTTCGAGCATTTTTGCCAGAAGTTCAATTTGATCACTTACAATTCAAAATTAAACGGTTGATTATTATTTGGAAGGGACAGGACAATTATAATGTTGTCCGACCTACCCTGTCACTGATGAGAGGCAATAAACCTCGAAACATGCATGTCTGCAGGTGGTCATTCCCAGCCAAATGAAGGATAATCTTCTGTTTAATTACAAGACAAGCACTTGCAATTGGGTCTTCTTGGAAGAACGTTGCACAAATATCTGTCAGATGTAGTTCAATGTCCGTCGTGGTATTAGCCAGGGAAGTACTTGTTTTCTGATAAATGTTTGCCTTTCATTTTCCACTTGGTGGAAACGCTAAGAGAGAAAGATACCCCGTATTCATTTCACTTTGTTGATACCTCTATGGCACATTGTATTTGAAATTGTTTCGAAATATTACAGTTTTCTCTTCCCGGAGTCTGTGCTACCTAGGAATGCTTAACTTGCCTCTTGATTTCCCGTGCAGATGGCGCTACAATCAACGTTGTTGTTGATCCTAGTGTCATCCGTGGGAAAATATTAATTAAACGGTTGATTATTATTCATTTGGCAGATACAGGACAATTATAATGTTGTCCGACCCACCCTATCACTGATGAGAGGCAACAAACCTCGAAACATGCATGTCTGCAGGTAGTCATTTCCAGCCAAATGGAGGATAATCTTCTGTTTAATTACAATCGGGTCTTCTTGGAAGAACGTTGCACAAATATCTGTCAGATGTAGTTCAATGTCTATCGTGGTATTAGCCAGGGACGTATTTGTTTTCTGACAGATATTTGCCTTTATTTTTCCACTTGGTGGAAACGCTAAGAGAGAAGGTAACCCCGTATTCATATCAATTAAAATTTATTTATTAATGAAAAATTATTTGGAAAGTAATTTAGGGAGATTAATTAACGGTAGAAAGAAAACCATCTATTGATGACGTCTTAGTCATTTTGAGAAAGATAAAATGCCTATTCCGTAAATCAAATAAAGGACCATTACATCAATTTCTCTCTTGTCATGCAGCTATGATATTTGAGTATTGTTGACACAATATGAGTCGTTCTGGGGAAGGTCCAAAAACCAAAACATCATGGAAAGGTGGGTAGAGAAAAACACATTTTCAAGAAGAATGAAAAATAGTTATTTTCCTAACAAGTGCGCAAAGTGTTACTTTTCCAAACGCAAATACAGTTAGGCGAACTACGTTCGTAAATGTTTTTGCGTGCGGTAATATATATTACAATATTGATTTGCTGCAATCAATATTGATTTATTTCTCCATATTTTCAAGACATACTACATGTTGTAGTCTGATCATGAAAAGCTGAACGATTTCCGATGATTATCTTTAATTTTATTCTGTCAACTTTACTTTGGTTGTTGCATTGTATAGGAATACAATTACGGGAAAAAGTTTTCAAAGAAGATCATTTTATGGAATCCAAAATACCATTGATTTTGAATATGTATATCTACATTTTTAAATCTGGCTGAAAAAAATTTGAATAACCTGTCTAGAGTTATAAATCTGTATGGGGCTCCGCGAAAAAATTATTTAATGATACAGGGTGTCAATTTTATATAGTACCACCATCTTTATTGTCCCTATACAAAATATAGGGGGACATTTTATGGGTTGATCTTAAATTGGATTGAATCAATCCTCTAGCGAGGGCAGTCACAACCCCTAAAATCTCAAATATAAACCACTACTGGGTTGATGTAATTCAATTGAAATCTAGCCTACAAAATATTTCCCTTAACAATAAGTTCAATGTGTTTTTGTATATTTTTAAATTTTCTATAGGGAACAAAATATGAAGGGTGGTACGTTTTCAAATTCACATCCTGTTTTTAGCTCGTTCCAAGAACGTACCAAGTATATTGGAAAAAATTACACTACATATTTTTTTCTGCTTTTTAGTCTCATATGTCATGTTAAAGTGCAAAAGTTCGTTTAAAACTGATTATATCATCTTGTTTTGTATTCAAATTGCATACTCATTCTCATTTCTTACGGATGGAAATTCAATACCGTACGGTTGACAAATCATTTAGAACAACACTGATTTTCAGGTTAGGTCAAGTTCCACAAGTCGAGTGCATCTGTCTGCAATTACCTTTTCTAAACATATTATGCAATAGTATTGCATTGTCATAAAGTCATGATTTATGTTCAAAATTTCAAGCCCCAGTACCGGAAAATTAGTTTAATGTCGTTTTAAAAATTTGTACCGAACAGAAAAAC
Source organism: Chrysolina americana (assembly GCA_958502065.1). Lineage (NCBI taxonomy): Eukaryota > Metazoa > Arthropoda > Insecta > Coleoptera > Chrysomelidae > Chrysolina > Chrysolina americana. Next base: position 46,642,130 of record OY293416.1, read on the forward strand.
AAAACAACAAACAAACAGACAGACAAGGAAGGGAGTAAATGAAAAGGTTGTCAAAATTTGAGTGAATGATGGTTGCGAAAAAATAAGTCACATTTCAGTAATGACATCGCGTGAAAATATACATATAAAAAGCTTCCTTGGGATCGTACGCTTTGCTCCAGTTTGACTGGATTTTACGCTGACTCGAACAAAAATATCAAAAATGAATTAAAGAAATCCTTAATGTCACATATACCTGTATGAGATTTCACCAGACTGCAAACATATATATTTCTCAGTGGCTGCTTTTTATGGTTGAAACTAAATAACTTGTTCGCATCAAATTACACCTACCACACCAAAAATCCCACCCTCGGTGATACGCATTCTGCCAAAAATCACGCTCTAATCTCGGCTTACATACCCAATAAACATTTCAAGAAACCCAACGACCCAAAACTATGACTGTCTAATTGACTATTCATTTCTCATAATAACATTTCGGAAGGTAGACACTTGTAGCGTCTAGCACTAATAGCCTAAACACCTGTACAGCCATTTTGGGCATTTAAACAAGTTGCTATCGGCGCCACCCCCCATGGAGGTGCACAAAGATTCAACAGAATCGCCAGACAGGATCAGTTAGTTCGTATTCCATTGTTTGCAGGTGCGCGGGTACGACGCTCAGAAAGGGTCTTATTTTCGGATATAATAAAATTATGTCTGAATGTTTGATACTAGAGGCAAATCATAAGAACATTGTCGTAGACATGAAAAACCTTGAAAAAAATTTTAGAAATGATTGTAATATAAAATAGATAAAACTTTTAGTTTGACAAGTTATATGTCTATAAAAATTCGTTATTAGTAAATAAAAATCTGAATTACCTGATATGGCGATGCCTAAATATTAGCTCAGATTATTTTTTAGTATTTTTCAGAAAGTAAGTTTTAAAGTTACAATCTAGGTTTTTGTGTGATGGTCACTTGATAGAAAACTTCGTTCGTATTATTACAGTTTTCTCTCCCCGGAGTCTGTGAGTGTTTTGTCTTATTTATTGCAAATGGCGCTGTGATCAACTTTGTTGTGGATTGTAGTGTCATCCGTGGGGAAATATTAGTTATACGGTTGAGTATTATTCATATGGTAGGGACAGGACAATTATAATGTTGTCCGACCTACCCTGTCACTGATGAGAGGCAAAAAACCTCGAAACATGCATGTCTACAGGTAGTCATTTCCAGACAAATGGAGGATAATCTTCTGTCTAATTACAATAAGAGCACTTACAATTGGGTCTCCTTGGAAGAACGTTGCATAAATATCTGTCAGATATAGTTCAATGTCCGTCGTGGTATTAGCCAGGGAAGTAGTTGGTTTCTGACAGATGTTTGCCTTTAATTTTCCACTCGGTGGAAACGCTCAGAGAGCGCCATGAATTTGACTATTCATTTCTTCAGTTTCCGAACTATGGAACACTGTATATTTTTGATTATTAGAACGAAAAGAGTTATCAATTTTCTGTAAGAGAATTTGTTGAAACTGTTTCGTCAACAACCAAGCTGATTTCTGAAATGAAATTTTTAATTGTTTTGAATTGGTGCAGCTCTGTTAGGAATTAGAGCAGGAACTTAATGCTTTGATAAAGTTGATTTAACAAACAATAAATTTAAATCTTCACTTTACGACGTGATCACTGCAGAATCATGAAGGTGGGAGGCACTGTTGGTTCTGATGGCCAGTTCATCACCATAATGTGAGTTTAGGGCATACATCACGAAAAGTAAACTGTGGTTTGAGGGCTTATCTGTCAAAATTCACCACAAAGTACTGGAACAAATTATTCGTTGTTAATTTAATGACAATCGATTCAACATTATGATTAACTAATCATGATTTGTACGAAGTTATAAAGTACCTACTTTAATAAATTTTTTATTTAAATTGAAATCATTGACATTAACTTGGAAGGAACAGCATAATTGAACAAATTATCTAATATAATTGGAATTGTAACATAAATAATCACGCTAAAGGGTAGTACTATATCAATATATTTCAAAAGCTTTCCTAAATAAAATATTAATATAACCAGTTGGAGAAGAATTTTTCATGGGGTATTTTTTGAATTATGGAAAATTTGTCACTAGTTAATTTTTCTTGTCAAAAATCAAGTAATATTGCTTTCAAAAGAACATCTTGAATGTAAATGTTTTCGCGACCAATATTGCTCATCCATAAGGCATTAATGAAGTGATACTCAAAACGTAATTCTTAAAATATGGCTCTATAAAATATAGATGAGATCAAACCAAGTATCACGCTCAATTGTTCATCGTTTGATTGTGTCATACTCGACGAATTATAAATTTTGTATAGGGTAACTCAAAAAGTCACATTATTTTCGGTGACACTTTATAATTATATTATTATGTATAATACTAGTCTACGAACCATTCGAATACTTCTCGATCGAAATTGAAATACAGTGTGAGACAGATCATAGTAAAGCCGTAAGTGTATGTGGTCAATCTGGAGGTGATGACAAAGAATGAAAAAAATAGATGATAAATTATAAAAAAGTCATCGGTTTTTCGTAGTTTTTAAGATCACCTAGCGTTGTAGAAATTTCGAGCAAAAAGTATTTTGAATGATTTGCAGTTAAGTATCCATAAAGCAAGTTTAAAATGTAGCACTTGTGCAAACATTTTGTTTTCGTATAACAATTAGTATTAATTCACAAAACTCCGACCTAATGACAAAAATTTGTCAAAAATCCAGAAAAAATACTGACATTCACTATTCATTGATTTCTGCTTATATTATATTATTTAATATTATGGAGAACAGCATAAAATTTTTTTAGATTCATGTTAACTTGATATTAGATTCATGAAACCTTTTTTCCAGACTGCAATAAAAAATTCGAGATTATAACCAATCTGAGAGTCTATTCTCGAGTTCATGCGAAAACATTTCCGAACGTTTGAAGTAACATAAAGCGATACAGACACCGCTCGTTGAAAAGAGATACAACGTCGAATTCGTATATTATCAATCTCCAGAAGAGTCTCCCAGATGACATTTTGAAATTTTCTGTTGGATTCTTGTTGTTTTCAGATAAATCTATGATTCTTTTCTGAATTCCAGGATTGTAACAATACCTACTATTAAATTCCTCAGTTCAGTTATGAATTCAAGTACCAAATGAATATAAAAGATAATAAATTCTTTTTCATCATGAGAAAGTCACAAACACGAAATAACAAAAAAAATCAATATGTTTTGAAAAACAGTATTCTGGGAGTTATTGAAGTTTCACTTACATTCCTATTTCCATATGAATTTAGAAACATATTATAATACTTGATACACCTTCCTTTCTCCACCCATTTTCTCCGCCCATGTCCCTTCGTCGGCTTCCAGAGTCCCAAATATGACATTGCAGGTGCATGTAGTGGGAGACCATTGAGGTAAAGTCGCTACCTCGAAGGTAAACTTTTCTTTGATAAACTCACGTGTTTTCTGAACACAAACAGGATATTGGGAATGGGAAAGGTATTCGGAATGGTTTTAAATGGACGGATTATCTTGTATAATGGTCGATGGAATTTATAACAGTTTACCGTAAACAAGGTATTTGAGATATTTTTGCGTTTCTTTCCTGAATGAGCATGTCTTAAAAATTATATCTCGAACTAGTCTCCAGAAATTTTACAGCGTTTTGCCCATTCGTAAAGAATTTGTTGGATGTGTAGATGTCTTATTATTGTAGGTACTTGATCCCGATCTTTTTGTTGGTGTTACTTCAAATCGATGGAAAATAAGATAGAGTAGCAGTTACCAAATAATCGCGTCTTATGATAATTACCATAAGGCTATACTTTACGAAACGTCAATCGCGGCAATCAGTATTTGTTATGAGCAAGTAATTTTTTTTCTTTTGGATATTTGGATAGCTTATTCATTTGGGATTGATATTGAGTGTTAATTTGGTCATAGGTAATATAATATGCCTATGTTGAATGAGGTGTCAATCGTTTTTTTGTCTAAGAGCAGCGTTTGTAGAAAAAATAATTTGTGTATTTCGAGCACAAACTGTCATTGTCGCTCTTCAAAGATTATTACAACTTACTTGAAATGAGGGGGAGGAAAAGTACTTTCCTCCCCAGGGAACAAAATTATGAGTTTTCTCCCTAATTTGAGGGAGGAAAGTGTGTATTTTCTATAGGCGTAGAAGGAAAAAATAGTTTTTATTTCAATAGAAAATTTTTATATATAAAAAGCGTAAAACATTCTGTCGAACAAAAATTTTAATTCACAACGTACGAGCGGATTTCTATAAAATCAGCTAAAAAAATATTTAAAATCGAGTGGTAATTTTTAGGAGGGATATTGGTTATATTTCGAGCAACCCTTTTATTTATAACTCTTTTTCCGACAAATATAAAAGGATACAAAAAATTATATACTCACTATAATGAAAAATGTAATTGTCCGATGAAAATATTAGGGTAGATCAATAGTCGGACAAAATATTTAATTTTTATTGGTGATTGGCTTCTCAAATATAAATATGTTGATGTTTTTATTATTGCATATAAAATTAAAAAAGAAGCAGAATTATTAATATTACTATATTATTACCAAGGTAAGCTCGGGTAAGTGTGATTTTGGGGCAAGTGTGAGTTTGCTCGCTATCTTCGCTAAACCGGGCGACAGCCCAATGCCATCTATTGACGAATAGCCTACACTCATAATGAATCCTTAACCATAATATAAAATACAAAAGTGATCTTGTGAAATCCAAATATTTTCCCCAATTTTCTAACCTACAATTCATCAACCCGAACGAGTATAACCAGTTTATTACAAGCTTTGAGTGTATTGTTAAAATCTAAGGTAAGAATCCATTTTATACACTTTTCTTCTGCCTAAACAATGAATTTGACTATAGATTGCCGTTTTTTCATCAAGTTGTTTTTTTTACATTTTTCCATAGCATGTCACACTTACCCCGACATTAAATGATATTGGGGATAGTGTGACCTATCTGTCGGGGTAAGTGGGAACCTGGTTCATTTGGCCAATCTAAACAGTAATATTTTTTTAGCTATAGTACGAAATTATATACGGAAATCTCAGAGAGCCAAACAATATCCCTGGCCAGATGTGGAAGACATTGATACACTTTCTGAGGATGAAATAACAACTGTGCTTCCATCACCACTCGTCAGAAAATGGGGATCAATGAAATTTTCATTCGGTTTATTAGATTTCTACCTGTACATTTTTCTTTTCAACAAATGTTAACTTTTACGATTACTTTTTGTTTTTTTCCAATGGGGCATTTCAAATTTAATATTAAAAAGTTCCTAATTATGTTTTGAATATAGATATCTCGAAACAACTAAATTGTGATGAAAGTTCCTTTACTGTTTACTCACACCTGCCCCAAAGAGAGATGTACGTGCATTAATATCTTTAAATTTGGCCAGAATCACACTTGCCCCAAATTTCCGGGGAAATATGACCTATGGAGATGTATATCTGAATATATAAATAAAATTCATAGAATACGTTTTTCAACAGTTTCCTGTGGCGTATTACAAAAACTGATCAACGAAGTAAATACCTGCAAAATGTCATTGTTATATTGGTTCAGGTTCATCAGATGGACTAAAGTCAATGCGAACTAATGAAAATCACGGTCACACTTACCCGAGCTTACCTAATTAGGTTATTATTATCACTAATGATATTGTTATTATATTATTACAAAATTTGAACAATTTATTTAATGATGATTTTTGACGGATTCCTCTGATTTATTACTTATTTATTACTAGAACCTGTGAATATAACATTTAATCATAAAAAAAAGTTATGAAAATCTTTAAAAATTCAATAAATCTCATTATTCTAAACAAAATGAACTTATTTCAAGAATCTTTTTTTGTTGTTTTTGAAAATATTTGAAATATTGAAAAACGCTTGTTTAAAAATTTCGTAAAATGGTATTTCTTCATTCTTTTTTTAAGTTTGTACGTCAAACCGTTCAAAAGTTAACAAGGGGGAGCTATTAAAAGCCGCACAGTAAATCATATTGGTCTTACATTTTTTATCATGTAAAATGCATGACTTTGGGATGGCTTAACAAGAAAACGCGCCGCCACCATGGTTCTTTACGTTCAAAATTTGTCCGACTCAACGTGAATATGAATACAAAAAGTTTCAGCAGTGTAGTCATGAATAAGATTTCTAGGTCTGGGCCCGAAGACTATCGTCGAGCACTGCTACAACCAAAGTGTTTGAGTTATTGAAATAATCCGTACTATAATAATAGCTCTGGAGAAGGGTCGATGTCTGCACATAGAGTGTACCCAAAGGCCTAGCCTATGCGGGTAGAGGACGGCTATTATTATTATTTGCCATAGCGCTCCGGAGCGACTTACTGGTGTTTTTGGTGATGTATTCCCTTTTCAGCTGTAGGAAAACCCAGAAAACATACATACATTGTGAACCGGCTGCACCCCTACGTGCAATCCCCAGAAGTCAGAGACTTGTGCGAGCTAGGGGAAGACACCGGTGGCAATGCATGCTCCTACGGATGTTTGGATTAAGGAGCGAGCACTAAACCCGTATGCCACCAGCCACCATTGCTTGTATCCTTTATGGGTCAACAACATTAAGGAAACATTTCGTCCCGGGATAGGGCTTCCAGCACGATAGTCCATAAATTAACTTTGCATGCAGAAGTGAGGACAGTACGCAAAACATACGAGTGATGACATCTTCCATCGAATAGCGAAACTACGTCGAATTTACACTACCCTCATGCGACATCGACATCTATATTAAATTTTTCAAATAATTCGAGCATATAAGGTTTGATGAATAGTAGTTATTATCTGCTGAAATATAATAATGGCATCGTAATGTTATCGTAGTTTAGTGACATAATGTAGTTTATTATGATCCTAGACCCTAGCATGAATGAACTTTAGAAGAAAATACTCAAATACCTAATATCGAACAATTTGATTCAAAATACAATACTTCCAAATCGGAAGGTTAACTATCATCAGAATCACCCATTTGAGATTTCACTACAAATCCAAGTGACAGCAGTGTGTGTTTGAGGATGAATAAAATCCTATGCAATAGGTATGGTCGTCTTTTTCTGGAACCCACATAAGATGGCGCTAAATTTATACTTCAGTATTTGTCTCGTCGATTTCCAATAAAACTGAAAAGATTTTTCGATTCAATTAGGTCGAACTAGCCTTCGCTGATGATTGGCAAGGACCATGAAACCGGTACGGAGGTGTTTCCCCAATTGAATCGAGAAATAATTTCAGCATTGATATTTAAAATGCATTGTAAAGTAGTTCTGGTAGAAAACTTTGCCAAGTATTAAATAGATTTGATGCAATGTTTTTAGGGAGCAGTAGTTGTTTTCTGTTGAATACTTGCCGACGACCATACCTATTATAAAGGATTTTTTGCGTATTTGGATTACGTAATCCACCATTTTTCATGATTAAAATAATGGTCTTCCGTCAAGTAGTGTCGCCCTTCTTCATGATCACTTGAATGTATCTGTAGTTTCGAAAATACAATATTTATAATTTGAAAATTATATATTTATTTAGTTATGCCAGCAGATGAAGTCTTGTAGCTGATTTGGATCAGAAATGATCATTATGGTGCACGCCGAGTTATCGGGCTCGATTTATCGCCTTGCCCGATAATATTCACGGCTACTACCATAATGATCGTCATTATGATCCTATATGATACGATATTTTATTCTTTAACTGTGCTGCTGTCATATACCGGGTGACCACGAGGTGAGGTACGCCCCCCAATTTTTCTAGAGTTTCAAAGATACAGGTTTCAAATTCAGTTCGTCGATATATTAGTCAAATAACGCATATTTTGACTCCGTTACCGAAAATTCACCACTTCCGGTTTAACCGGAAGTGACCCCAAACTTTTTTTTCAAATGACACCCTGCAATTTGTGATAACACTGTTATCCAAAATTGACAATCGAATGAAAAATTGCCGAGATACATTTGATTGTTTAATCGAACAAAGTTGGCCATGAACATCAAACTCATACCATCACAACTGACGCGCCGTCAACATTTACGAGAGGGGGGTTTGAGGTAAGATACAGCTGAAAATTGATCTTCTCACGTAATTGCAGCAACCATATTTTCCAAAAATTATCAAAAATGTATTCAAAACGGAGTAGTACCCATAAAGAAATGCCATTTCTCAAATGGTAATATACTCTTTTCACATTGTCGTATTGAAAAATTATGAATTATCAGATTACTCGAATGAAAAGATTTGATTTTTTGCTTAGCTTTCGTAGCTTCAAGCCGCTTCTGTTTAAGAATATTCAATTTTGAGAACACTCATAATGAAACATCCAGTATCTTCGATTCCTTTCAGAATTCTCTGAAACTGTTAACACTATCATTTGGATAATTCATAACTTTTCAATACGGCAATATGAAAAGAGTATGTTGCCATTTGAGAAATGGCAGTTGTGAGCATTTCTTTATGGGTACTACTTCGTTTTGAGGAAATTTTTGATATTTGTTGGAAAATATGGTTGCTGCAATTACACGAGAAGCCCAGTTTTCAGCTGTATCTTACCTCGAACCTTCCTTCCGTAAATGTTGACGCCGTTCGATGATTTGAGTTGATGTTCATGGACAACTTTATTCGATTGAACAGTCAACTGTATCTCCACCAACCGATTTTTAATTTTGTAGAATAGTGTTATCACAAATTGCGTGTTCTTCCGGATAATGAAAAAAATTGTACAGGGTGTTATTTGAAAAAAAAAGTTTGGGGTCAAACCGGAAGTGGTGAATTTTCGGTAATAGAGTCAAAATAAAAGAGAAACCTGTATTCTCAGAACTATAGAAAAATTGGAGGCCTCGTGGTCACCCGGTATGCCATAATGATTTTTTTTCCATTATGACTCATACGTTTTGCGTAACAAAATTGGGAATTATGCTTACACAAATAAGTCTTACAAGGAGACCTATTCCTCTATAAAAAATCAATTCGATTTGCGATTCAGAATGTGGCTATTCAAATTCGAGCCTATGCATGGTGATCTCGGTAGCGGTAAAAGATAGAAGGGTGGTTAAATGATGGTAAAGTTGCGTAATCCAGAGGTCAAATACGTGAAACAAAAAAATCTTATCTAGCTGCTTTGGTTCTGGACTTATACTGGAAAAATCGAAAATTTTGAAATTCTTTTTTTTTCCAATATCTTTTTATTTTGTGGAGATTTTTTGAATCTTCTGGCACTTAGCAACTTTTCATAGACTATCCAAATATGAAAATAAAAATTATATACAAAGTATCGTACAACCCGGGCCACCCTTAACTTTTTGTTTTCAAATACGGTCCTGTATTTTGTATTGCATTTTGTCAAATGTCATGAGTCATATTTAATATTGGCGTAGTATTTTTATTTGAGTTACAGAGTGTTTTGGAAGTAGTGAACAATTAACAGTAAAATTATAATTTTTTTATTCCATAACAGCCAGTGTTTCACGAGACTCTCGAAATTCGAGATTTCTCGTCTCGTCTCGTCTCGTCTCGTCTTGATTTCGAGACGAGATCGAGACGAGACTAATGGATTTTTTCGAGAACGAGATCGAGAAAAACACTTTGAGAGTTTTCGAGAACAATAAATTATTTCGAGATTTCTCGATCTCGAAAAAATATATGTGCTACAATAACAGCTCTAAATAAGCCAGAAATGAGAAAATAAAAAATTATGCTACGAAATTTCAGGGTAAAGAAAGGGAATGGGTCATAAATTCAACTTTATTTCTATTGTATTCTTTAAATATGTTAGACCAAGCTTATTACTTCTAAGGATATTCTTATGACTTATAGCACCATTTTTGCATAAATTTCACTATGCAGTACTGCGACCCCTACTATTGAGACAAAATAATTTGAGTAATATCGATATTTTTTTTTCAACAGACGACTGTTTAAAAAATTATTATAAAAAATGAGTTTGTTGTTGGTACTGGTACATTTTTCTCTTCACGAACGAATAAACAATTCTAAACTTTCACTTTTCGTTCCTAGGTAAATTTCAAATGTATGGATAGAAGAATAAATTAATACCTCAAGGATTCGTTTAAATTTAATTTTTTGGAACAATATTGTTTATTTTTGTGCTGATACTCGGCGAATTTTTGTTATACGTGGCTTTTAGTTCATAAATATAGCATATAGCCTCTGTATTTTAGTATTTTTTTTATAGAAAAAATTTAATACCCTATATTTTGGTGAAGCCTTGGCCTTGTGTTATACGTTATAACCTATATATAGCATTTTTTTAAATCATTCAGTTTTTGTTTTCGAGACTCGAAATTTCGAGTCTCGATAATCGAGACGAGACGAGACGAGAAAGTGCCTTCGAGACGAGATTTCTCGTCTCGATGAAACCCTGATAACAGCTGTAATTAAAAAATGTCAACTTGTCATTCATTATTCCACTTTTTTATTCTTTGATACTTTTTAACTATAGCTGTTATGAAATTGAATAATGTTAATTTTACTGCATGTACGACACTTTGTATATAATTTTAAATTGCATATTTGCATAGTCTACAAAAAGTTGCTATATGGCAAAGTGTCAACAGTTTCGAAAAATATCCACAAAATAAAAAGGTATTGGCAAAAAAAGAATTTCGAAATTTTCGATTTTTCCTGAATATTTCCAGAACCAAAGAAGCTAGATCAGATTTTTTTTGTGTCACGTAATTAAACTCTGAAATACGCAACTGTGCCCCCATTTAACCACCCTTCTATCTTTTGCCGTCACCGAGATCCCCAGACATAGACTCGAATTTGAATAGCCCTGTATATGAATTTCATGTGTTGATGCCTTTTGACATTCCAGCAGGATACTTTCTGCTCCGTATATATTGCCTATCGACGATATGTTTGTGCCCGTTAATGCAAATGAAGTTGTTTTTTCTCACCGACTATTTCATCTTCAATCTTAAAAAATTACAATTTAGTTCTGGTTTATTGAGTGGTAAGCTAGCATATTCCTATTGGGGAATGAATCAAAACCCTAGGTTTCTAACATTGAGCCTGAACAAATATCAAAGTGCTTTTCACTCGCCCACAATATATTATTTCAAAATTTGATGAAGAATCTTTACTACTAATAGATGATGAACTGATACTTGGTATTTCCAATGTTTTCGTGGCATCTCCTTGTCTGCCACCACTTAGAGAAATAATATTTCATATCCAGAACTCTCGATTCTGAAGCATTTTCTCATATTCTGAGATATAGTAGATACTTTTTTATACTGAATATGTCAATCGGCCATAATTCAAATTCATAATGTGTTAGCTCTGTAATCAAGGATAGTGGATAGGTTGAAATTATTATTCGATTTGTAAATATTTTGTATAACTTACTATTTTTGTCTTAATATTTAGGAATCTATATTTATGTCAGGAAAATCGTGGGAAGAATTTAAAGAATCTGCAGACAACGACTTGTTGTAACTTTGTATACTGTTTAATTGTGACGAGTCTGACAAGATATCGCAGAGTGAAAACCATGAAAGTGGTGAGTTTTCCTTTGTCGCCAAATCGACATCTTTGGAGCGTCGGACTGCTAACGATCCTTATTAATTTTGTCGGACAATGGTGCCATTGAAAATCTCATTAATTTATTGTATTCTCCTAGAAAAATCAGACAGAAATGTTCGGTACTTCTAGGTTGTCCCCCACTCTAAAAGTGTCGATATCACGACTTTGAACTTGAAAAAAAACAATTATATCACATTTAGTTGCAATGAAAGAACAATACCTATTTACTTACTGCAAGCTCAGTCAGACAAGAGACAACAAACGGTGAAATGAGAGAGGTGAATAACACAAACTATCTTGGAATAGTGATAAATACATTCATGAACTGGAATTTTCACATCTCATTACTCGTAAAGAAACTCAGAATTATTATATTGTTCGAATTCAAACAATTCAAAATTTATTTTGTATGGTACCAAAATCTACCGTCGTGACTCATATTTCACAATTTATTGAAATGTTGAATTTACTTGAAGTTCAAACATCGGTCATGGTCGAGCTCGGCCTGGTTCGATTGATAACAAAAACAAAACATGGCACGGCTATGAAGATTTCAACGAACTTTTTAATTGAATGAAAATTCCTGTAACAATAACACGAAACTTGAATAAATACAAGATGACTGATGGCGAAAGGGACAGTTAAGAGTAGACAGGGAAGGATCGACAAGCGAACCCAGAGTGGGTTTGCGACACTGTCGAACCCAGAGTCATATGGTGGAGGCGCCTTGCTCGTCCTGGAGGTTAATTATTCATAATTAACCTCTAACAGTTCTTTTTCATTGACCTATGGAAGATAATATCTATAACTATGCAATGAAGTTTGGTAGAATCGAAATATTGTACTCTCGATTATCAAAGGATAATTTTCCTCATATTGATGATAACGTTTTGAAAGAAAATAGTGCGAAGTTGAGATAGATAGTTTTGAAAAGTAGAAGGATACTTGTCATTTTTGTGAATATTCATTATACAATATTCAAAAATGAGTTTGAGATTTTGGACGTACTCAGTTCAAATTTTAGCGTTCTCTTTTTCTATATGTGATATAAATGAGGGAATTTGTGCTGTGACAGGAGTTCTATACAGAACTCTAAATAATGTTTTGAACAATTGGGAGTTAAAGAACCTCCCAGATTTCAATGACCGATACCATGCATGTACACGCTGGAGATAGAAGCCGCGGAAATTTTCATTTTTACTGCCAAGTGTGAACTCAGTTAGTTATTATGTTGTTTTTATAGGAAATAATATTTTTTTATGAAGTAGGGGACCGTCACCATTGAAGAAAAGGGGCCAAAAGGAATACAACATATTTGGAGTATAATAGATAATAGCAAGTATAAAAAAAAATAAGTGTATGAAATAGGAAAATGTGAATAAAGAATGCAAATGCGAGATGATTGAATTAAATGAGAAAATGATTTTGAAAGTATGAGAGGAAGTGAGAGAATAGTGTCAAAAATACCTTTTTGTTGTGTGAATTAGGTGTCACTGAGTGCAGAATGCGAGTTTTATTGAGATGACTGAGGCAAAAAATGTTGGAAAATGTCCAAATAGATGCATGCTGAGTATTTGCCTGGATTTTTTTTGTGTCTTCCTTGAATGTGTCAAGGATAAGACTTTGTCTCATGTGGAATGCACGTATGGACAATGGTGTTAGTGCAAGTTGTTGAATGAGAGGGATGAAGGTATTTTTGAAACGCGTACTAGTATTTCACACTTAATGTGAATCTTTTTTTTTTCAATAAAGTTGCTTTTTCAATTTTAAATTAGATTCGTCATTATCTAGAGCCTCACTAATGAAATAATAATATTTTGGAGTTTTTGAATGTTTTAATAGGAAATATGTTCTGCTTTGCAATCTTTTCAGAAATTAAGCTCATGACTTCATATCATTATTTCAGAGTGTTGTATTGACTGTCAATTGTGGTGTGTAAATCGGCTTATGCCTTCATGAAATATCGTGTTATATATTGAGAGAAGACAAAATATATTTTGGGTAATAAAGTTTACCTGTATCTTGAGATAATTATGGAAGAATATCCTAGCTGGAATAAATAATTTCCTACACAAGTTGTTATATTTGAAGTGCAGAAGGGGCGATGGAACGTCTGTCTGCGTTATTTGACTTTTGACGTGTTTTCAAGAAATTTGAGACTTATTAAATGATATATATGGTGATATATATGCTCGTGAAAGGCGGGATTAAAATATGAATACATATCCTCTCGAATTACGATATTAGTAAAAAGTTAATGAGTATGTGAGAAACAGTTGCATAGTGAATGAGTTTTGTTCGAATGATTGTTGAAAATGAGTCATGCGTAACTATATGAAGTTTGATTACAAAAACAGTATTTGAAATAAATGCTTAGCAGAATTGCATAACAGAACATTAAGTGAAAAATTTGTGTGCTAACGAGGTAGTGAAAAGATCTAAATTGCTGATTAGTAATTTGAATGATAATGTGATTGAAAATTTGTATAACTGTTCTAACCGAATTGATCACAGATGCAAACAAAATAATACTCCTTGCGGTGTATCCTAGAGTACAATACGGCATATATGGGTGGGGTGAATGAAGCATACAAAAAGGTAGAAGTAGTTCAAAAAATATTTATAAAAATTATGTTCAATAAAAAACGTACTTATTCTACATATTATATGTTTATTCAACGAGAACAAACTTAAGGACAAAAACTCCCACTTTCCAGTACAAAAAAAATCAACTTGATAGATCACGACATAACACACGTTACAAGAGAGACAAAAACAAAAACTATCGAAGCAATTGAAGAAATTAGGCAAAGATCGTTCGACTTCACAGCACAACACATGTTTATCCAAATCCCTGAACGTTCTTCGATTCATTTCTGTATTCCTTACTAGTAAACTCTTGAAAATATGGTGAACGCGCCAATATTAGGCCTTATGACTTAGGTATGAAATGTAAACAGATTCTGACGTGATCCGTGATAGGAACGGGATGATTTGGGTTTGAATCTAGTATACGTTTTTGTGTCTAGTCATAAGAAGAAGAAGAAGAATCAGACTCTTAAGAAATAAAATCGGACAATTATCTCAATTTGTGCTGACGTTGTTTCGGAAAGTCTTTTCAATTAAAATTATTTTAATTCCTGAAATAAACGATGTACATTTATGAAACACGTTCTTTATGAACGCATAATTGATATTATTTGGTCCATGATATGCTGAAAGTTTTTCACGGATTATTCATGAAGTAGTTTTCCCTAAATATCTTGTGCGCCGAGTGGCGGTCATCTAGAGGACATTATTCACTACCTTCATAGATAATGCTACTCAAATGGATCAACAGGTTTGAGTAATCAATAATGGTTGGTATCAATTCTACGAATAACGAGTGTATCTATAAGCATGAGTAACAAAAAACTAGAAATGAGACACACTACTGAACGGAGCGGTATGTTGGTTTTGTGAATTTTTGGTTCACCATACTGCCAAGGGGGATATAGCCTCAATTCTACAAAACCTCTTTTTTGTGCTATCTTGCAATGAAGATGTTACAGCAATTTAAAATTTTGATGGTTGCTAGTGTCTCGTTTCAGTTTTTTTTTTCAGTGCCCTCCTGAAAAACTGTGATGGCGGTTCGTTGCTGCATGTCTGCATGACAACTAAAAATCCGTTACGACTTATATCACGTGAGCTCAGATTTGGCGGAATTAAAAAAAAAAGTTGTCAATGGTGCCAAAAAATGGGTCAAATTGACAAGATATCGGAAAATTTTATTGAAAAACTGTGTTTGGAATCCAACGAAGACCCCATATATTTTCAGATTGGAACCGGGATGAAAAAAAATATCAAAAATATCATTTTTATTCCTCTACCACTAAGAATCATGATGCAATTTTTTCTTTTTATTTAATTTTATCCTAAAACAGCTTCAATGACCCAAATCACATAAAGTTTGGTCAAAACTAATCAAATATTGGTGGAGACAACTTGCGGGAGGTTAATTATGAAAACACTATTTATTCTTGTGACTAGGTGTAGCCATGCCTGTATATTGGTGCACATGAGCTTATTCAATATTCACAACTCGTAAATAGAACTTAAACCAACCAATATTTGTAATTAAAACTCAATAATACATTGAACATTGAATTTAGTATTAGGTATTTAGGTAAATTTGAAAAATGAAGAAAATATCAATAAATAAACTATGCAAAAATTTTCAATATTCTACGTGACAACCTTCGCGCTCCATACATAGAATTGTTTTGGAAACCATTTCGCGGCAAATATTTTTACAACATAGTTCTGTTGATCAGTTCTGCACAATACCTTATACAAATTTCTAAATGTTCCATATTTCGAAATGGGCGTTGTTTATAAACAATACTTTTCAGGTAACCCCATAAAAATAAATCACACGGCGTTAGGTCTGGAGATCTAGCAGGCCAAGGATTACCTGAATATCGACCTATCCAATGCTCATCAAATTCATTGTTCAACCACTTCCGCACTCCATTCGTAGAATGAATAGAAGACCCATCTGGTTGAAAAAATAAACGAATTTGCTGTTGTAATGGTATTTTGTCAATAAATGTAGATATCTCGGTCCGTAAAAAGTTCAAATAATGTTCGCCATTTAGACTTTGTCTAAAAAGAAGGGGCCTACGATTCGCTCATTTAAAATTCCACACCATATATTTACTTTGAAACTATATTGGTTCTTGGCTTCAGTAATAAAATTAGAATTATGATCTGCCCACCATCTACAATTTTGAGAACTAAAGACACAATTTGAGGTAAAAGTTGCTTCGTTAGAAAAAAGCATATTATTGGAAAAATCACGATTTTCTTTTAACATTCCCTGGAACCATGCACAAAAATAAAATCGAGTGTCATAATCCCTACTTGCACAAATTTTGGTTTGTATGGGTGGAAGTGATTTTGTTTTAAAATGCTTCTAACAGAGGTTTGAGATATTTCTGCCTTCTCTCCCATAATTTTCGTAGAAACTCTTGGTGTCTCAGTGACGGTCATCAAAACAGTATTTACATTATTTTTATTATTTACAACAGGTTCGATGTGAACATGTTTATATTTGTTTTCAACCGAACCAGTTTCCTTAAATTATTGCAATATCTTTGCTATATACTGTAGTGGAATGCAAATTTTTGTCTGGATGTTTCCCATTGAAAATTTCAGGTACTTCTCTTGTGCTATAATAATTTTCACCATATAACAATACTATTTCTATGTTTTCTTGTATACTCAGTTTTGGAGCCATTTGTACTGATAAATTAAAAAACACAAACAGTGGTAAAGAACGACAACTCGAATTGTCAACAAGTTATTATGACATTTATAATTGTTACAACAAAAGTAAATCTCTTTTCAAAGCCGACTTAGCTGTTTGAAGTTCAACTTTACTAACCAGTATGAAATTTAGTATGGATAAATAATGTATTATTCATTTTTAATTACAAATTTGAGTTGATTTCAATTTTATTTACGGATTATGAATATTGAATAAGCACATGTGCATCAATATACAGGGTATGACACCTAGTGACGCAACAATGTTAACCTATTCTGGATACCAGGTCACACGGGCCTAGAAGGGAACGAAATAGCGGACGCCGTAGCAAAAGGGGGGGCCGAAATAACGTTCACTGGGCCAGAACCGGTAATCGGTATAGTACATAGCTCTGCCAAGAATGTAAAAGACTGGAATAGTGGAATATTGGCGTAGTCTGCCGGGCCTAGCCCACTCCAAAGCTCACGTGATATAAGTCGTAACCGGTTGACGGATATAACAATTTGATTTTTTTTTTCAACAGATTTTTTAGTTTTCAGACATGTAGTTTAGTTTTCAAACATGCAGAAACGAACCGCCATTTGAGTTTTTCAGAAATATCAATATAGTATATTATATAACAAGGGACTAAAGTGAATATTTTAATCCCGAACGTGATGTTTATTGCCTAAGGGCTCGTAGAGCCCGAGGGCCAATGATCGTAAGAGATAAAATATCTGTTTAGTCCTGAGGCATATACGCTATTTCTTGCATTGCACAGTATTATAACTTTCAATACTGATACAATTAATAATTTTGATGAGTTATATGAACACGGTACTTGGATTACTCAGTAGGTAACGTAGGTGGTCATTCCCAGCCAAATGAAGGATAATGTAGTTTAATTACAAGATACGCACTTGCAATTGGGACTGCTTGGTAGAACGTTGCACAAATATCTGTCAGATGATAAATTATCAATTTCTAGAACTTTTCATTACATTTGAGGTGGTAGAAATATATATGTATAAATAATTCACATTATTTATAAACTGTATTTATACCCAAATTATCGCGTTGAATAAAATACAAAACTACCAACTTTTATTTATTAACAATTTTGTACTTACTGAAGGAAATAAAATTTTTCCTGATTTAAACGAATTATATTTATAGCTTTCGCAGAGCACAGGCGAGTATTATATCATACTTGCCGCTGTTGTCAAGAAACATAAAGAAATGATTATTGAAGTACTTATCAGAAAGTTTTTAAAATAGCTATTTGTGTTTAATAAATGGATTGTAATAATTACCTAATATTGAAAGTTTTTAAAAGAATAACTTATGTAATTATAAAGAATTGGGCCATGTCCAAGTACGACATTCCAGTTTAATATATCTTGCAACCCTAATAGAAAGCTGCATCCATCATCTGTCGGAAATGGTTTGTTAAACAACATTCAGAGGACTCTACTAAAAATATCGACCGAATATAATAATATTTCCAGAAGAAGAACAAATAAAATCGCTTCAAAATGATATTACATATATGTTATCAAACACAGAAACTTAATAGGCACCGAGTAACAGTTCGCCTAGTTTTTCACCATCAAATAGGGTAGAAGTAATGGAGGAATTCCAAAAGCATATAAATATGGTTACACTCAGATTTAAATCGTAAAGTGACACAATAATATGTAAATAACTAATTGAATAGTTACTAAAGTAATTTTTATTGTTTGTTTACAATAACACACATGTAGATCGCAAAGCAATGGTCACACGTTTTAAAATTTGAACTGTCAAATTTGAGGTTATCAATAATCATTAATCTTGCCACTTGACGATGATCCAGTTCTTTATGTAAATGTTCTGGTTCACATAATCTTCGAGCACCTTCTATCAAAGAGGTGATTATGTGAATCACAACGATTACATGAAGAACTGGATCATCTTCAAGTATAGCCATGAGTTCAAATGGATACGATGTATCCGAGATCAACAAGGCCTTGAGGCCAAAGCTTTCCACACGTCAAAATAGGGTTGAGGTACAAATTGATGCTTGTGCATATTTACTGTACATTCTCGGGTATCGAATATAATCAGGAAAAGAGTTTATTTCGTTTTCAATAGTTATGACCAGCACTGTAAAGTCCATTAACGATCATTGTCTGTGCTGACTGAACTTGTATGATCAGCTGAAACGATCTTTCAAATCCGGCCACGTGACCGGAACATCTCGGCCGCGTGCAATACCGGAACTATAAGTCATATATCGCAACCCTACTGAGATTATCCACACGCCACGACGCCAAAGAGCTGACTGACTTGTTCTTCAATTGAGCGAAAAGATATTTGATAACATATTATCCAATTTTCTACTCGATGCAGGCAGAGGCGGATTGGCACTTTAGTGTGTCCTGCATCACGACTACAGAATAATAAAAAACAGAAAAACAAAATTTTTCCATTATTTCCTCTGATCATTGTTTTTTTAAGTAACGGTAGACTGAAAGTAATTTTGGAATGCAAATGAATCAAGTGAGAATTCAAGTCCCAAGGAACAAGATCAGCCCAAATAACATCAAATAACATCATTGTGAGTAGTTCAATTCTGATTGATTGCTTTGTATTCATTCTGGAAATTTTCACATTTGCAGAGATTGAAACTTTTAAAGAGTATTTCATATCCGATTTGGGATATTCAGTTGAGTTTTTTATTTTAATCAAAACAGTTTATTTATCAAGCAGAAAAATACACGATCAATGCTCTACAATGCCTAATTGAAAGCATTGAGAAGACATATGTGGCAAAAAATGCCTCTTTGCGCCTTCATTGACATAGAGGATCCTTTTGACAACATCCCACATGCTTCCATAACCAGATCATTGGAGGAAAGGAATATTAACGCCTCACTGATCAGATGGACACAATCAATGCTGAACAACAGAATCATTGTGGCGACCCTTGGGGGAGAGATAGTCAAGATGACAGCAAGAAAAGGTAGCCTCCAAGAGGGAGTTTTATCGCCTTTGCTGTGGTCACTGGTGGTCGACGACCTGCTAGTAAAGCTACACGAATCTAGTTTCACGACGTCAATCCTAGCAAAACAGTGCTGGTTCCATTCACCAAGAGGCGAAAGTACGAACTTAAAACCCATACTCTGAATGGAACCCAGCTAACATTTTCCAAAGAGGTGGACTATTTGGTAGTTATAATAGACCAAAAACTGACTTGGAATAGCCAAACACATTCATTCAAAAGCTATAGCGGCAAGCTGGACATGCCGCAAAGTCCTTGGTAAGACATGGGGTCTGAAACCAAAAATGATTTATTGGACATACCAAACAATCGTCAAACCCATGGTCACCTACGTCTCACTGGTACGGTGGCCAAAAATTCAACAAATTTTGGCACAAGTCAAGCTGCAGAAAGTGCAGCCGCTAGCCTGTCTGGGAATCACAGGGGCAAAATTTACGTGCCCCACTGCAGCTTCAGAGGCAATGCTAAACCGTCCGCCATTGCACCTATGTGTAATGAAAGAAGCAGCAAACAGTGCCTTCAGACTGAGCAAGGCAAAAAACTTGAAAGCAGGAGATCTGATCGGACACTTGAAGATTTTGGAACACGTTTCCCTCATGCCAGTTAGGTACGACTTCGAAACTTGCACAGATAACGGACCTCAACTGGGAAGGGATGCATCAGTGGGGTACACAGATGGATCTAAGATGGATGAAAGGGTTGGAATGGGCGTTACAGGACCAAATTTCAGGCTCTCAAAACCACTTGGTAACACCACAACCATCTTCCAAGCAGGAGTACATGCTATAGAATTATGTCCAGGAATGCCTTGAAAGAGGCACTCGAAAGATATGAAAGTCAGAAATCTATATACTTCCAGATAGCCAAGCAGCTCTGAGGTCATACACCTGTGTGTCTAAGTTGACTTGGGACTGTAAACAATCCCTAAGACAACTGGCAGTAAACAATCAGATCACCATGATGTAGGTGCCAGGTCACAGAGGAATTAAAGGCAACAAAGAAGCAGATTGCTTTGCCAAAGAAGGGGTAAACACATAATTTCCCGGCCCAGAACCATTCTGTGGACTCTGCAGAGCCCACTTGAACGAAGAGTTTCGAATAAAGTGCCAGGACAAAGACAAGCGAAAATACTAGTGTGTCTATCGCCAAAGAAAGCTAAACAAATTCTCGAGTTGGATAAGAAAGACTTGAAGATGGTAACAGGACTTCTCACTGGACACTGCCCTCTGGGGTACCACCTCAAAAAGATGGGTAAATCAGAGAGAAAACTTCGCGGAAACTGCAGAACATTAGCTGTGCGAATGCTTAGCGCTTTTCTGCAAGAGGCTCAAGTTCTTGGAAGGGGCCTTCTTAACGCCTTCCGACATCAGGAACTTAGCTCCCAGGAAACTGATATACTTCGCAAGAAGTCTTGGTATCCCGGGCCTCGAATAGATCAAGGGTCACGCACAATTGAACTTATAGGTCGAAGTGCTTGTGAGGCTCCACAGCCTGTACGACCCCCTCACAATCTATTTCAATCAATGAAACTTGTGTTATGTTTAAAGTTTTTTTTCCTACTCCTTGGTCCAAAATTAATAGTACAGATAACATGTACATATGATTCATTCGCTCTCTTTAATATATCTAGCCAAATTCCATTACATCCTTTAACTCTCCATTACGGTTGAATGTTCGAAGATTTCGTATATTTCCATGGTGGAAGTTAGACAAATTTTTCTGTTAGTTTATTCCAACATAAATTTCCACAAAAACAATAAATCGTCAATAGAACAAACAAAAAAAACAATAGCCAATTCTTAACACAAATTAGCATGAGTAATCTCCTTTGTAGAGAAATCCACCCATACAATATTAGTTAACTCTGGATTGATAACATGGCTAAGGATTTTTCGGCCAAAGTTTTTACTATCGCTACTTTTATTCGAGTTTGAAGGCCGTCGATTTTGGAATTGATTCCTAACGTTCCGTTACTTCAGAGGTTTCATCTTGATAATCCGCCGATAACTCAAGGTTTTTTACTCCACAGATTGTATTTATTCTGGCACTGGTAGTCTGGCTCATTTAATATTGTTTCTTGATTCGTACCTATACTTGTGAATGCATTGTTATTCGATAACATGTTTGTACCTGCTGTCGTCATTCAATTGTTCGTGATTATTCTTTCCCTTGCATTTTTGAGAATGGGATCTCAGAACCGGTTTAGGTGCAAAGGCTCTTCTTTTCTATTAAAAGGCTACAAGGCTATTATGCTGATTCTGTCAGTGACTTTAGGGATATACGGTAGGTATGCACATGCCTTGTTTTGACTTGTAGATCCTATGACCAGTTTTTGAGCTACAGAGTGTCTAAAATTCGATTTTTGCTATTTTGGGAATTACGCCTCGATTTAATTTTTGTGCTCTAATTCGAAACTGAACTTTCTCAGAAATAAATTCATCACATCTAAGATGAAACTCATGAGTCCTCTCATTCTATTAAGAAATAATATCCCACAAAGGGTGTTGCCTTACAGCATGGCGAAACAATGTTCATAGAAATAGATAAATATCAATACCATAATCGTTTTAATTTTCCCTCATTCCGTTGAAGCTGGAAGACAAACGGCTAGAATTTGCTAATTTTTTGAAAAATTATGGATTTATATCAAACACACGAGGATTCATACGATTGCCTTTCTAACAGTATATCTATACTTTTCAATGTAAAGGGTGACAATTCAAAGCTTACAAATGCTTCATCTCATGAACAAAATAAGGATATGAAAGTTGAACTGAAATGACTCATGGAATAATCCTCCCCACCACCCCCCTCATTCCTAGCTACCCCCATCGCCGCCCATGGTTGCCCGCATTCGAATACTTTCAGTAGGAATCTCTACTTGTGGTATTTCATTGAATAGCTGGTAAAAAATGTTCATCCCTCTCTTCCATTTCCTTCCTTACCAAACAAGTAATTCAATATTATCTCTGTGAACACCTAGGCGAAGGAGGAATGCTATTTGGGCACCCATCAACGCAAATGATGTGAACATTTTCCTAGACTGGGGTTAGAGTAGGTATTTGAAGGACCATGCTGTTGGGACATATCTGCAAGATATAATGCAAGGGCGACATGACCAAAACGAATTCCAAACAGATACATTATTGGAAGACCCAAATATAAAATTTATTCGGAACCCATGCAGAAATGGGACTGGAAATACGATATCTAGGTATAATCTATCTTATTTAATGTAATTGAAGATTATGGGAAAAGGAATTATGCAGATGCTAAATCCCCAAGAACAATATTGAACAATATAAGATCATTTGCCCCTTTTCTTTTTAAAACTGAAGATTTATGTATTCATTTACTAAGCATGGTCACTCAACAGACAGAACTTGAGAAGCTTGTCCTATAACAGAGTGACACAATATAACAAAATGCATTAAATATATGGAATCCTACAAAAAACTGAAATTAAAAGAAGAAACAGTAAGTTACCACTGTATACATACTTATGCATAAATCAAACAATTTCATGATCTATTCTAGTAGATAATTATAATTTGAACACAGAAGAGTATTGAGATGCTTCTTAAACAGATTTATGGGATAATGAAAAATGTCCAAGTGGGTATTGAAGGTAGTCGATTTTCTTAAGAGCTATGACTCATACCGTCGCAGATAACAAATTTACGTTTCGGAAGTCGTCTACTGAACGTAGGCTGTTATAGACTAGGCTGGGCTATTATAGTGAAGTAGTATAGTCAATGTTTTCGGTTTCCATTTTAATAATTTTGTGAGTTGTTGCCTGTAAGCGACGCGCAGATATATTAAAGGTTATAGCTCTCAAGCAAATCTACTATCTCTACAAACAAAATTATAGGAATTCATTGATCTTATTAACGGAGAAGTATTGATGCAAATAATTGTAAATAGAATATAAAAACTACTGTTTTGCAGGCATGTAAGTTCATTTATCTCATATATTTTTTTGTAACTATTTTGAATTTGAAAATACCTATTTGATTAAAATACCCATGATGCGGTCCTTCATTTCATTCCCATACGCAGAGGTATTCACAAAAATAATATTTAATCACCTGTTCGAATGGAGTGCGGAGGGAGGGTATTTTTAACAGTTATTCAATCGGATATCAAAGTTAAGATTTATATTGAAAGTATTTGAATGCGACTGTAAATCGCGGCTTGGCTAGAAATGAGGGGGTGGAGGGGGTAATAATTATATAATTTTGTTCATGAGATATAGCATTTGTAAGCATTTAAATAGTCATCCTGTACATGGAAAACTATATACTGTTGGACAGGCATTCATGTGAATCTTCATGTAGTTGATACAGACCCATACTTTTTAAAAAAATTGGCAAATTCCAGGTATTTGTTTTTCAGTTTTAATGGATTGACTAAAAATCAGATTGATTATGGTATTGACATTCATCTATTTTCATGAACATCTTGCCATGCCATAATGCAACTCCCTTTGTGGGATATTAGTTGTTATTCGAATGGAGGGATTCATGGGCTACAATTAAGATGTGATAAGTTTATTTCTAGGAATGTTCAATTTACATTTACAATTAGAGCACAAAAATCGAATCGATGCGTACTATCCAAAATAGCAAAAATCGAATTTTTTACACCCTCTAGCTCAAAAACTAGTTATAGAATCGATCTGTAAATTGGACCATGTAATGAAGATGCCACATATCAAAATTTGAAAAAAATTTACCGAAAGCCATTTTATGTGGTAAATGTGCGGTGTCCTTCTAGCCAACGATCAACGAGTGCGAAATTCACATATATTATGGAATGTGAGTTGATATCAAATTCACGTGCTTCAGGGGTAAGGATGGAATTAGTGTACAGCTTACTGAAATAAGCAGACGTACGGCATAAGTATTACAAGAAGCTCTAAAAATTAATATGCAAATCAAGGGGAGGCCGCGAAAACGAGTACAATTTTTTATTATACCATATTAAAGCCAATCAGGCCATTGCAATAAAGCATAACACATAAACACACACTGAAACTCAGAATCTGTACAAAAAGTAGCCAACCGTTTGGTCCATGATGCTTCAATTACAAGCTCGCTCACTTCTTTATAACACCAAGGACATGTTGGGGATCTGTCTTTGTTTTGAATGCCCTTCAAGCTCAGTCTTCACATCCCTTGGTCATCGCATTGGAGGCATGCCAAACATCTTTTTTCGGGGGCTTGTTCTTTGAATGAAGGGGAAGTGCCTCGAGAGGTGTTCCCTGAGACATACTCCAGAGATTCAAAAATAACAACAATTCTACCTATTTTCTCTCGATGTTCTCTGAACATAACAGGATTTCACTTCTGTGAACTAGAACTTAATAATAAAGTATTGATACATAAACTCCTAATATTAATGTTCTGAATGTTATTCTACACCACCCAATGAATGTATAATGAATGCATTCATAAATCTGAGTTTTCAAACTTAATTTTTCTCAACTAGTAAACTTATCATTACTAAATATGGCATTGATACCTACAGAATATTCCACTCCTGAATTTGGAACCGAATAACATTTCGTTTGAATATTTTGCACTCGTTGTCGTTGGTTATAAATTACAGATTGACCAATAAACGGCCTTGATCCCAAATACATAATTATTGGAATGTCTAGATGCAAAATGATGGGTAATTTCGTCTGCAAGTATCCAACAGAAAACAGCTGCTGACCCCTACGTTTGTTGTTACTATTATATACTATATCATACTACACTATCATACCTATTCATCAGAATAGGTTCTTTTTCAACAAAAGCAGTGGGATTTAGCATTTTTTCAATACTGCCCCTTTAGAGCGAAAATGCTGATACAAAATGATATTATTTGGAAAAAGTCAATGTTTTCGAGCAGCTGGACTGATTTTGAAAAGTAAAGTGGTGTTGAATAAGTGTTGTAAAAACCATATTAGGCACGAATGGAAAAATTGTAATTGCTTTTCAACACGCATTACTTACTATAGGTACTTTTTCTATGACTTTTATACCGGATGGTGCATTTGTTTAAGCATAAGATAATAACAATCGAAGGTAACTAACGTAGTTTATGGTTTAATTATCAACAACAAACTAAATAAAAATACATAAATTTATAAATACATTTTTGATGAGCCTTTTCCATATCTATCCTTTAGATTTTTGCGGCAGAAGCAGCCTGAAGAAGAAATTCCGGTGGCGTTGTACTTATTTTCATTTCGGAGTTGCACATAAAAAGAATTCTAATAAACTGAAGATCAATTTATAATTCATAAAGTATCGATTTGAACTTCAAATCTCAAATAATCAAAGTGTCATTGTGAAATATTCAAAATGCAAGACACATAAATGTCACTATTATAAGTAATTGGTTGAAGAAAAGGTTTGTATTTCGTGAAGAAATTTATTTATAAAATCATAGCAAAGCGCTTTCGACTATAAAGTCATCATCAGTGCGTACTCGTCAGGTGTACAAGAGCAAGACCATAAAAATATCATGTAAAAATTTAAAAACAGGACATCATATGAATGCCTGTTGAAACTTTTAATTAATCCTGGAATATCGATTTTTTAAAATGTTATTCATATGATGTCCAGTTTTAAATTTTTTTTAATTTTTACGTGGTCCTCTGGACACATGATGTTTTTATGGTCTGGCTCTTATACACCTGACGAGTACGCACTGATGATGACTTTATAGTCGAAATCGCTTTGCTATGATTTTATAAATGAATTTCTGCACGAAATACAAACCTTTACTCCGACCAATTACATTGGAACGTGCACACAGCTTGACAATTTTCACTATTATAAGTGGTTCAAGGATAACGTGATTGTTATAGTAGGCATCATAACGCACAGTTGTGCGTAGGAATGGATTTACTTATATATAGAGAACTGTACGTAAAACAATGTTTGCTAGTGAAAATGTATTGAAAATGTCTCGTTTTTACCTACACTTGACTAGACCTAGATGTTTTGTCTCATTCCAAATAGTGAGTGCCGAAAAATGATAACACCCCAATTTTCAATTCGACCTTGACAGCTTCATCAAACTTTAGGAAAGTACTAATTTGGCGTTTTAGAACACTATTTGAAATAGCATTTAAAATATATTTCAAAAATAGCTCCTAACCGCCATCTTGAACTTCGGATCCACCTCATTTATGTTGAAATCAATTTTTCGCCGATCGGTCAGAAGTTAGCAGGAGGTACGATATATACGACCGCACTCAACTCGACTGTTATAGATGACTCAGCTCACAAAAAGATACTAATAGACTTTTCAAAATGTGCATCCCCAAAAAATTTTATCAAAAAGAAAAATTGTTTGAAATTCAAGGTGGGCTCAACCAAAAAAATTTCTGAGTTTGTCTCTGACCGCACTGTATCACTGTGTATATAGTCCTCCAGTACGTTAATATTTTGCTGGATATATGAAGCTGTCGTCCACATTCAAGAGAGTGGGAATGAATAACCCTAAGGACGTCCCTGTATGTGACAAAAAGTTTATGCAGCTGCATTCTGAGTGTGCCTCGAAAAATAGATGAATACTGACTAGTCGTTTGAATGGAATGAAATTACAAGAACAACGCTGATTTTAAATTGGCTCGCAGCTGTGAAGAATCAGACTGTTCGATTAATCAGCTCGAATGATCTAAATAATATATTTCCATGTTGTGATTCTGAAAGCATCATTTTGATGAGTATTGATGGCTATTCTTCACAAAATAGAATGCTCATAAATAAAAGTTGTCTGGGTCTGTGACTTTGTTTTAATTTGAATGAGTTTTCAATAAGTTAACACACCAATGACACCACCAATGAGAATGCCTTTGAATCGATATAGGTATCATTTTTCTGGTAATAAGATAAAATTTTCCATGGCATTATGGAAGTATATTTGAGTCAACTGCAGTTTTATTCATGGATATGTAAGTAAAAGTACACAATCATGAAAAGACACCGCACTTTTCTTATGGAAAATGACCTTTGGTTAAATTCCTTGAAAATATAAATATTGATCAATCGTTTTCATCCTCCAATAAACATGTCAGGAACTGATGAGTTGGCTTGAGAAATACTGGAAAAATTACAGCAGATGAATATAGTTCAAGCCCCCACTTGAGTTTACAACAATTGAAAGACCTGACAGGAATTTATCACGTTCTTTTATCAGCGGCATATATTCGAAATAAGCTACAGAGGAAAGAATTGAATATATATATATTGGAATTTGATGAGTTGAATGAATAATCCAATTTTTTTAGATTAAGAATAAATTCAAGATTCAGGAATAAAACTAAATATTTGTTGTGGGTTGTGTTTAACGATGAAGGAGATATCGAAGAACCTCCAGTAAGTGAATATTACTGAACCTACTTGTAAGTCCGAATCACTTGCGCCCATGTAGCAAGTGTTTTGTGGTTCCTTGGATATGAACGAAATATTAGATATCCATCAACGACATTGTTATATTGTCTTGTTGATGCTGATAATCGAATTTCACCAAAAAAAAATTTCTGTTCCTGAAATAGTCGATCACAAGAAAGAAGATATTTTTCAGTCCCTTTGTAGGAGATACATTTCAAATTGTGGAACATGTACACATTGCCCATTTTTCTCGAAATTTAATTGTTTTGCTGAATTTATTACAATAATTTTGTTTAATCAAAATTCTTCTGGAATATTTTCTCGTCACAATCCGTATACGTGGTAACTTTGGCGACTAATAGTCAGTTTCCTTGACAGGTAATTTTTGTGCCCCGTGTGCATTTTGACGATTAAGTATTGCGGGTGGTTTCATCTCTTCGAGTACATGTTGGAGAACATGAAATGCGATGGTGGAGGTCTCAGATACGCGACTGGCCAATATGGCGGCCATTCCAAGATGGCCGTCAAGCTACATATTTGAAACAGCTTTATCTCGGCTATTTTTCAACCGATTTTGGATTTTTTTTCATTCATTTGAAGTTATTCATTAGAGCTATCTTTTAGGTTAATATACATTTCACGCTGAATATAGTGGTTTTTAAGTTATGATGAGAATAAACGATTTTCAAACGAAAAACTGATTATATTCAAGTGGGTTTTGATACCTGGCGACTTGCACATTGTAATGGCCATTGGAAGCCATTGGAAGCTACACTGACCATAGTGGAATTCCAGAGCTTTGGCTAGAAAGTGAGATCTATAGTGATAATGTTGTCAAGAAAATTCTAGAGGACAATCATGTGCGGCGGTCACTTAAAGCTCACATATTGACACAACAAGCGTTATTTAGTTAACAAATGGAATGGTTTTGAAGTCAAGAAAGCAATTTGAAAATTACAGTTTCTCTACTTGCAACGAAACTGTGGGAAGCTTGAAAGAAAGGAGATCCTGCAGAAGTATCCTCACAATGTAGTGCTTTGAACACCCTTTCGAGGGTGCATGTCGAGGGCATGTTCGAGGAATCAACTTTAAACATTGAGGTTTGTCAGGAACTAGTAACTACACGAACATGGTCCTCATACTGTTGGCCTTTCAGAGAGCAGTTCGAGGTAGTGACTGGGATCTAAGACTAGTGGCTCTAGAAGCACAGATATAGAAACTTAAATCAATATTAAAAACCAGTGGGCTTCAAGCAAATCCGACGCCCCGTTTTGTAACCTTGGATCTGATGAAGCCCTGAAACAGGAGAATCGAGATATGAAGGTCACAGGTAGGGTAGTAGGCATTACACAAATTGCACAGTCCATCACCAAGTTTTTTGGTGTCACTTGAACTAGCTAGGATTTATTCGGATGTATAGGAGCTTATTCCAGGAGATCTGAAAGAGAAAAATACTCATCATGAGTTAAGTCAGTCAGAATCAGAAGGAAATTGACTAAATTTCACAAATGACAGAACTGACCTTATTAATCTAGTTACAATGACTGTCACACCACCTGAGGTTGCCAAAAATGTGACTTCCAGGGCTTTAAACTGCACATACTATTAAAACATAAAACTTTTGGGATACTCTGCCTCAGCAAAAACTTAAACTGTTCAGTTTAATGGCAAGCATAGTCAAAGTGACAAAAAAGAAGGGGTAATGTAGGTTGAGGAGAACATAAGTTGATTTTTCGAATTGTTCTTTTGTGTCAATCACATCCACATATAAATTTGCAAGATTGCATGGGTCTGTATGAGCTAAGCGTTGTCCCAAGGTCTATGTTTTGTAGTGATGAGTCCATGCATCACAATCAGGTTAAGAGCAAGCTTCTTCATCACCTAGGGGCGCTTGAAGAGAAAGAGCCACATGAAGATTCCAGTGAATCTGAAGAAATTTTAGCTGCTACCAATCCAGCCATGTTAGTTGCAGTCATAGATGGAATGGCAGAGCTCAATTCTCTGATGCTGAGCAAGGACAGAAATAATGTTTTACGCTTGGCAGATCAGTTCTGCAGCAAGGTCTTTCGAACGTACAGCCACTACTCTGAAGTTCATGTTGTGTTTGACACGTACCTTGAAAATTTATTGAAAAATACTTCAAAAATACGTCGTCAAAACTGTCTACATGGGAAGACACCTGTCCAATATAGGATTGAAGCTAACACAATCGAATTAGTAACTTTCGAAAGAAAGGATTCCCTGAATAAATATTTGAGTTAGGAACTAAACAGAACGTCAAATGAGGAATGGATACCGCACAGGCAACATAGATATGTGCAGCAGATTTGAAGAGCACTCAAGAAGGGGCGGACACAAAAATGATCTTGCATGCACTACATGTCACTAAAAGAGGTGCATTACACCTGACACTGATGTTTTGGTCCTGCTTGTCAGTTGGTATCAACAACTACCAAAGAAGATGTCCCCCAGGGAAATTCAACTTGACTAAGTTTACGCAAAACTTGGGCTACAGCGAGTAGCGCCTGGAATGCGTGCAATTTCAGGTGCTGATGTCACTAGAGCATTCTCTCTCTGGAAAAACAGAAACTGCTTTTTGGAACCGCTTCATGGATGCAAATGAGAGAGTGCTTTAGGCACGTATATCTCTTGGTAGAACTTTGACCTTAACAGATGAAATCCAAAGTGGGTTATAATAATATATTACTTTTGTCTACTCAAGGAAACCAAAGCATTACTGCTCAAGTAAACTAAGGTGGTGGCTATTTTCTAAAAAGCCAGATGAAGTATACCTCCAGTCTGCAGTCCGAAGAGCATTTCTAATCTGTTGCTTTCTATTCAACTTATAGAAGTCTCTGGTAGTGATTTTAAACTACAAATATTGTATTTCATTATCAGTACTACTACTGGCGACTTTCCATGACAATAGACCAAATAATAAATAGATTTTAGTTAAAAAGTCATATTTTTTTCACAATAACTTAAAAGCTGATGTATTTAGCGTGAAATGTGTGATTACCTAAAAGATAGCTCTAATGAATAGCTTCAAATTAATAAAAAAATTCAAAATCGGTTGAAAAATTGCCAAGATATGGCTGTTTTAAATATGTAGCTTGGCGGCCATCTTGGAATGGCCGCCATATTGGTCAGTCGCGTACCTGAGACCTCCACCAACGCATTTCATGTTCTCTAATAAGTACTTGAAGTGATAAAACCACCGCAATACTCAATTATCAAATTGCACACGGGAATGGGTTAAGCAAACTGACTATAATGATTCGAAAAGTAGCCATAGAAGGTGAATGAAACGGATGATTTCGATTGAAATAAAATCACTAGAGGAAATGATGGAAAATAAAACAATTTAACTGATTTTTGAAATGTAGGATAATTTCTATAAAGAAACATATTTTGGAAATTAATTTTGCTCAATATTTTCTACATTGAAATCGTACTCATTTTGAAATATACAGTATGACTCAAAAATACCGAGCCATTTAGGGTAAAAATTTTTGAATCGCCCAGTATGAAATTACAAGTGATGAATTATTTTCGATAAAGGTTTCACTGAAAAATATATCGATGGCCTAAAAAAAATTGGTAATCGATCAGGCTTATTTTACTTTGAAGATTACCCTGTAGATAATTGAAAATTTAGTCTCATTCAAGCATCAAAATAGTGTTTTGGATTAAAAGAATGGAGATTGACAGAAAAATATGTTATTGAATATTCTAATGGCGTCCAAAATAATGAAATGTAAATGGCCTCTTAAAAATTCAACACCCCATATTTGGAAAACTAGTCATAGAATCGTGTTGAGTCAATGGACATTTTTGAGAAGGTGATCGAATACTACAACATACTAAAATTTCAAGGAATTTAACCGAAGGCCATTTTTGATAAGAGAAGTGCGGGGGGTCCTTTGAACTGAAATTGTTGAATTTCTTTACGGGTTTTATTCATTCGCCACAATTGCGAAATAGTATATTACATTACATGTGCGCAACGTGACATTTTAGTCAAGATTGTAAAATATTGCTTTGGAATATGTGATGTACACTATCTTTCCTACGAACGTGTGATAATTTTACTAAACACTATCGATATTATTGATACATATGCAAGAAAATCGATCATAAGGATTGACTGAGAAAATTTTGTATTTGACAGCGGCGGTGAATCTAAACAAAAATTATGCATTAGACAACTTATCCGCACGCGTGTAGATATAAGCCACTCTCCGTGACACTGTACAGTGCGATATACGTTACTTTCCTATGCGGTCGTATATATACTCCCAGTTCATTTTCTCCTCACCTTTTCTTCAAGTGCTCCTTGATCCCTATGATTAGAATCACCATTTTACCAGAAATATTTGGGTAAAACCTGCAGAGTTCAAAGAGTTAGTCTCGATATTTTATTCGTTTTTCCTTCTCTTCTCGGACGATGTTCGTTTCGTCAGGAGCCGAAAACTCCATGACAAAAATCGTCCCACTTTGATGATAAAGAAGGACTACATCAGGCTCATTGGCTTGTATTTGCCTGAGGGTAGGGAATGAGTAGTTCAAATAGATTCGGCACTTATCATATTCCACAACGGACTTAATATCCTTCGGGGCTTAAAGCAACATCGGTGTCTCGTCTATACCATATCGAAGATGGTTGTACAACACTCGCAGCACCGCGTTATGCCTGTGGATATAGGCTGAGACGGCATAAGCTTAACGGGCCGACAGCAAATGCATTATGGTCTCAGCTGCCCCACGAAACGCTCTGTGAAGAAAACGAAGGCTTTGTGTACCCATATACACGATTTTTTATTTTTTTTATGTTGTTATTGATAAAAAAATCTTTTAGTTGAGTGAAAATATTTTCTTGTCAGAAAAGTTATTACAGTTTTTTCTCTAAAGCAATAGAAGTTATTCATTTGGCTAGATTGCCTTATACATTTTGGGTTCTTTAAAGAAAGTATTCAAAACACCGGTTAGGTGTCTTTGGAGAATTATCACTCTGCATCTACTGTCAAGGACCTCTTTACCCATCACACGACTACGGTAGACAAAGGTGTAAGCCAAAAACAGGTCTTCAATGTTCCTGAAGAAGACCCCATATACTTATGCAGAGCTGTAGGAGACTATCAGTCTCCGCAGCTTCGTCTTGGGTTTTTTGCTGATCAAATCCCAACTCGGTGACAGAGTTTGGGTTCGTCCGTTCAGTGCAAATACGAGACCGAGTTCATCGGCAGCATGGGTTACTGCCTTGAAAAGAAATGCTCCAATCCCTGCTTCTTCATGATCGCATACCGAGCAGAGAAGAGAATCTGAACTGCTGATGAATTTACAGGCTCCATCGAGTACCATTCTATTTTGTAGACACTCCAAGCTCAAAAGTCCATAGCCTCCCCACTATTTGGGGAAGTAAAACCGTGGAACAGACGATTTAGAATGTAAGTTTCTATGGAAATGCATCATTCTGCGAGTTTTTACGTCAAGTTTTTGCAGCTATTCCTGAGTCCATTTCATCACTTCAAAGGAGTAAAGTAGAATCGGAACGGTAAGCATATCAGTTGCAGCAACTTAGTTCTTCCCCGGCAATTCTGATGACCAGATCTGTCGGAGTTCATACCGATGCTTGCCGCGGAGAGAGTTTTAACAGTGTTCACCTTTTTGGTGTGGTGTTATTCTACCCCTAGGTGAAAATACGTCTCTCCATCCAGATTACTTGAGATGAACCGTGACACATCATTTGTCGATCCCAAACACTATTCCGATAGCATGCGTTTAATCTTGCACCACCCTTGAGGCCTGATAAAAATCCTTTTCTCCGTAAGCATATAGTTTGAGATCATCCATGTAAAACAGATGGGTGACCTCATGCTTCCGGTTGCTGGAGGTGCCGCAGTCGTAATTGCGGGTTTTCCGTAGTGCAACGGACAATGAAAATAGTCAGATGCAGAAGAGACGAGGTCTCCCTGGAACACACCCCTTCCAAAGATAACCTAATCTGTTTGGACTCCGACTTGACCAGATGTTATGGTGAAGCTAGTCCTAAAGAGCGGCATCATCTATTCAATGCCTCCCACTATTCGATCGGGTACCACAAGGCATCCGAGCAAATGCATGATGAGTTCATAAAATGTTGTAAAAAATGTCTTATGATAATCAATCCAGGACATTTAAAAGTAACGCCTATACTGCACGGCGTGCACGGAGTCCTGCGTGATGCATCTGTCAATCAGCAGGTTCTCCTTGCAGCCAGCGACCCCATTCTTTGATCCTCTTCGCTTATATATCCGTTCATACAGAGGCTGAACTGAGGAGAGTAATCACATGTATAAGATGCAGATGAACATCTTATAATATGCGTTCACGCATGTTTAGGTTTAAAATTGTTTTCTCTGTTAACCAGCTGTCATCCCTCTACAAACGACATCTTTCAGAAGTCTAAACTTGTGCGAGCCAAAGATTAACGAGGTCTTACCTTTTAACGTGTGATTCCTAGCACGAGACCAGTGATCAAGCTGGGAATCGAACCCACGCCCCTGTGATCAGATCAGACAAATATCCGTTTTAGGGGATTAACACGGTTCTTCCCTCGACAAACCAATCCGGAATCTGTTGCTCCCCATCTAGATATGAGTTGAAAACTTTTGCTGTATGGTGATGGGTACATGGAATATTTTCCGCCAATAGTTATTTCGTAGATATCGGCCCTTTTGTCAGTGATGACACATTTCTACCGAGAAACAGTAAAAAAAATTCCTTCT
The DNA here is from genome assembly GCA_958502065.1 of Chrysolina americana. Taxonomy (NCBI): domain Eukaryota; kingdom Metazoa; phylum Arthropoda; class Insecta; order Coleoptera; family Chrysomelidae; genus Chrysolina; species Chrysolina americana. The sequence goes on from OY293416.1 coordinate 46,677,266, forward strand.
TAACCCTAACACAATGTACACACTCCAATTCACCCGTCTAAAAATATTTTTCTATTGAAAACGGCACTGTTTCTTAAAATGTTATCTTTTTTCATGAATAGAGAAACAAAAAATTTATTTTAATCTCCGTACATAACAGCAATATTTTAATCATGTCAGGTTGGTAACGACTGGCGGCTCACAAAGTCAACTGGAAAATGCGACGTTGCCAAATTTAAGAAATGATTGTGTACAAATGAGGTGAAATTGTCTTCTGGTAATTTATAAAATGCTTTGATTTTACTTTTTCATACTAATTAGTGATCGAATTACCAGCAACTTGGATAGCTAGGTTGGTCAGGTTAGGTAAGGTTGTGTCCCCTTCTTTTATGTTGAGAAAGCAGGTCCATGGCCGAAAACGTGGACAGCCAGAAGAAAGAGACACGCCAGTCATAAAATGCGAGCGCAGCGAGCATCTGCTTTGATTCCACTTTTTCATACTAATTAGTAATCGAATTACTAGCAATCTGGATAGCTAAGTTGGTTTGTATATCCTTCTTTAACATTAAGAAATAAGATCCATGGCCGAAAACGTGGGCAGCCAAAAGAAATAGACAAACCGAAAGCATGCCTTATTTTCAAATAATTGAGATGAAACTGTAGCTGCATCTTCTAAATCATATTGTTTATTATTAATATCTGAAAAATAACAGATTTTACATTGCTCGATATTTTTTTTAAACTAATCACGACACAAATGAAATTTTCACTTCGTTTGCAGAAATTCAAAAGAACTGACAACGTTGCTTTTCTTGATCGTTAAAGTTAAATGGCTCGGAAAGTTGGCCATTCAAATATGCACAGATCAAATAATGTTACCAATCTGACATGAATACATACACTGAACATTTTGCATAGATTTTTTGTTTTTGAAGTTTTTAAAAGAAGGTTCAGTTTTTTTTGATAAACAAAGCCGTTATTTATGAAAACCTAGCGTAAAACAGGAGAATAAGGGGGTGTACATTGTGCTAGTGTAAAGAAGGAACAATTTGAGTGATTTTTTCGCGGAAGGAATGTGTGCTACAAAATGCCAGTCATATGGGCCGATATCTCCGAAATTACTTGAGACCACCAACAATTTCATTTGGATTTTTTGTTCGATTCCAAACTATATGAGACCAAAAAAATTTTTTTTAGCTCTTCTTTATAAGTTAACGGAAATTTGCCAACTGGACCCACCAAAAAGTGAGCAACACAGTGGCGGATCATAGGCGAGGCGTACGAGGCGCGCGCCTCGTATTTTTCCAGGCAGGGAGCGCGAAACAAACAGGGCAAAACAAAGCCAGAAATAAAAAATAAAACCTTCGCGCCTTCTCATTGAACTTCAATTAAAACTGGGACAACTTTCTAGCCAACCACCTATCCTGACTGCACTGCTGCTGCATTGACTGAGTGTTTACTGAACATCGATTGCAAGTATCGATATATCGATAGTTTTTGGCTATCGGAAACTATCGATAGTCTTCACCGATAGTATTGATAGAATAAAACTGAAGTTGATGTAAATTGAAAATGTTTTCGTTCCCAAATTTGTCACAGAAATGTCAAACTATTTCGAATGAGTTAAGTAAAACTTGAAAAGACAAGAATAGTTATTTATGCAACAAGTGCAAAAAGTAGGTGTTTATTGCACTCGACGTGAAATTGTCCGACCAGGCCGAGTTGGACAACACGTCGAGTGCAATAAACATTTTTTGCACGAGTTGCATACAACATTTTTTCTACGTTCATGCAAAAAGCATAAAGTTATTCATGTAGGTGCGGCACTAGGTGAAGGAAAATGAAATACGCAATTTGAATAAATAATTATTACTATCGATTTCATCACCATAATCTAGTTTTCCATTAATATTACTCATTTTAAAACTTTCAGTTCTGTAATTGTCAGAATTAAATTTTGACTGACGTTTATATGACCACAGTTGCATTATGAAAATCAAAACCATAGTAGCCATGAGCGCGTATGTTATCACGAGGTGTAGTCATAGTACAGACAGTTTACTCTATGCAGGTAGACGGTTTAAAACATAGCGGATCGGTTTTGATTATGGAGTTATTCTCGGGAAGGCATTGTTTGTTCAACTCTGACTGCTAACATTAATGCAAAATAATATAAAATATGTAGCTGTTTAAAATGTATGGCCAATCTCACAGAATATCTGCTAAATATGTAGTGGGTTTGAACGTTTATGTTTATCATGATGACAGCACGTTGAAGTAGAATGACAGATGAGTGCAATAAAAACTTTATTGCACTAGTGCAATAAAGAGCTTCTTTTTCCACTGAATATAGTTCAATAAGGATTTGCTTTTTGCATGAATGTAGAAAAATAATTAAAGCTCACCAAAATTATTCAGCTAATACGTCGTATAAAACGTGACAGGTCATAACTCATACGTCATCAGTAATTTGTTTATTTGAACATTTTTCGCCAATTTTTGACTTGTTTCTATTTGAAATTGTTAGTTTTGTAATAAATTTAACCATAAACCAAGATATATGAAAAGTTAGGCAGCTTTTGGATAAAATAAATAAATTATGGTTTTTCAAATAATCGACTCCATTGTTCAGATTTTAAAAGGAACTGTTCAATAGTGTATGGTCCTTCTCCAAAAAACAAATCACAAAAAATTATGGCATTGAAAATATAAAATAAAATAATAACCTATTCAATTCTAAGAAACCTAGGTATATCTTTTTTTCCTGCTTACAAATAACGAAATAGGAAAATCAGCACCTGTTGGCAACGCTGTAAAGTGATAACTCATTATCATGACTTACCGTATTTCATAATAATGAATTTTATCTACTCCTATTAAATTATATATTAATTATTCGACTGCTTTTGAGCAATTAATAGTGTCTATGAACAAACAGCGTGAGTTATAATTACTCACTGCTATAACGCACGCTAATAAATCGGAAAATTTCACACCTCACTCTTTTAGCCAATCAAAAAATTCGTTCTTGTTTAGATGCTATGGCAACCCAAAAATCTTCCGGAAATTTTTATCCTCCCAGGGACCCTCGGCGAAATTAATGTAAGTGGAAATTTTTCTGTCAAATATTTGAAGTGGCCGGGACACCGACATATGAAGTCAAGCAACATTGGGTGAGGTTGGGCTTCCCATAGTTATTATGAATTGTTGGATGATTTTCATTTCTTGGTATGAAATTTTCTTACCGAATCTAGTGTAATTTTCGCGACTCGTGTAATTTTCAAAAAATTCATGTACCTACTCGAAAAATTTCCGGCAATAATTCAAGCACTAGGGATATTATAAGTGAAATCATTCTTGGAATTATTTACGAACCGAATATCAAGAGGTGGCTTGTACTTTCGTACAAGCCGGTTGGTCGAAATGGAACAGTCTATAACCTATTGATATTGAGGGGAGTAATGTCACTTTAAAAATTTTGACGTTTTCAAATAAAATTAATGATATTGTGAATTTTCTACTGCAAAAGATTAATTCAGATATACTTGAGTTCGGAAATTGTAGATAGTGGCTCATCGTCGGTTCGCGGGGTTTCAGAGTGCAGATTGCCTAGCAAACTACTTGCATAATTCAGTCCCACATATTCAGTTTACTGGATGTTCAAACTTTACAGTTGATTTTATTAATAAACAAAATGAGTAATTACAATTAACATTTTTATAGCATTGTTATAGGTAACTATTAAGTTTTATGAATACAGTTCTTTCTCTGTACTTGTATCTTAGTATTTATTGTTATAGTAGTAGATAAAGTATAATATACTACTTGCGGTAATGGTCATAACTCACTTGATGAATTACAACACTCGCCTGCGGCTCGTGCCGCAAACTTCATCTGCGTGAGTTATGACCTACATTAACGCTCATTGAATAATATACTATAACTCATGAGATAATCATGAGTTAACTATCTCATTATAATGAGATAAATAACTCATAATTATGAGACAAAATAAAGAACAATATTTAAATATTTTTCATGTGGAACGAAAGGCGATACATTCCTAAGATGGAAATTGATTACTCAGCCTTTCACTAATTCTGATACCAAGGGATTGTCGGCAAACGTCGAACAATAAATAATTCGTATGACAGCCAATTCACCTCCGCCTGTTTACCTAGATATAAAGACAGATCGTCAAAAATTGAAAACTGAAAATGTATTTCAAAAGGCTATATAGAGGCTGAAGAGCAGAGAAACAAGTACTTCCGACAATTAGAATAAACCATACCAAAGTTCAACACAAAAATAACTCATCTGGAGACAAGGAAATTATCACAGGAACATGTGCCCAGCTGCAGACACCACGACACGACACCACACCACGACACCACTCCACAAAAACGAACAATTTCCTGTTGTTACTTGAATTTTCCCCGTGTAAATGAAAACACAAATTATTTCCAAAGCGATCAAATCTATTTTAGATGAACGATAGTCACTTAACCTCACAAATCACAGTATAGTGAAATGGACTTCAAATCAAGTAATCCAAAATCCAACCCAAACATTTTCAATTAGTGCATAAACTTTGACTTGCGCAAATGATAAGAAATAAGATTTTACATAGTTTCTGAAAGATTTCTATATTAATTGAGGAATATTGTAATATATGATCTTGGAAAAGATTATTTTAGAGTCATAAGTTATTTTTCTCCTAGAACAGTTCAGTAATAATAATGTTTGCATTAGAATTAGCTTGTTTTGTCCTATTTATTGACATTTAACACATGGTTTTTGATATTTTGCTACTCAGACATTCTCGAATAATAAATAGAAGGAAGAATCTGAACTATTGAATATAATTTTGTTGAGTTTATTTCACACATACTATCATCAAGGAGAAGCCCGTAGCTGCAACCCTCTTGAGAGAAAGAGAGAGACAATCATGTCTCAGTGGACCGACTGAGCTGAAAGTTTTGATAGTCATGCAAATTATATACAAAATTTTTTATACAGAGTTTGTTTCTTGTAAAGAAGTATCGTAGATCATAACAATAGAATATCGCCTCAAAACTTAAAGGCTCAAAACAACAATAGAATATCGCCTCAAAACTTAAAGGCGCAAAAAAAAATTAATAATATTAGAGAGTTATTGCAAAATTAAATGAGTTTGAGTTGAAGTATTCTGTATTGCAATTTTTATTTCTGATTGGTAACGGTGTTACTGCACAACCCTTTTCCCAGATGCTATGAAACTGAAGCTGGCGGCCGGAGTTAGCAGCCGGGACTGCAGGACCGGACTGACATCAAGATATTTTAAAACATTGTAACATAATTTCCATTCACGGCCTTACGCAACTGGGGTTTTCGTTAGAATTTTGTGCATGGAACGAATGAATATATGTCTAGTAAAAAATGATATTATAGAAACTCAAGTACAAAGATTTTTGGATAGTATTTCCTATCGTTGCATTAAAAATTGCGTTGCAAAATTTGCTGGAGGAATGGATAAATATCTGTCGAATGGAAAATGGTGTACCATTCGTATCATGTGAAGTGAAAAATCAACATAATGAAAAAACAAATAAAATAAATTACACATTTTGATACAGACGAACATAATATCCATTAACTGCCTTACGCAAGGGTAGATGTAATTTTTTATTATTATTTTTTTTTTTTTTCGAGGAACGAATGAAGATTATTTAGTCAGGAATCATATGAAAGTCAAATCATATAATTCGGAATTTTATTGGATTTGTTGAGAGGGTCACATTTATATCAATTGAATCTACATTTGTATAGGCTACCTGCTACATCCAAAAACATTTACTAGAGAAACAGTTGTAGGGAAACACAAAAAATCTGTTTTGTAAAGGCCTTACTCATCGGTGGATTTCGATGAAATGTTTCGTATATATAGGGGTCGTATAGTCTGCTGGGTCCAAGAACGTACACAGAGAAAAAAAATTACAAAATAACTCTAGAAATTAAAAGAATATTTCCTTATGCTTCAGTGGATTTTGATGAAATTATTTGTAGGGGTCATATTTATATGATTCAGTTCAAGCAACAGTCATATAGGCTGCTTGGTCCAAGAACGTGTATACATAGTTAAAAAAATGAACATGTTGATGCGAGAAATCCCAATATTCTTTCCTGGAGAGGCCTTAAGCTCTGGTGGATTTCGATGAAATTCTTTGTAGGGGTCACATATGAATCAGTTCAAGCAACAGTCACATAGGCTGCTAGGTCCAAGATCGTATACAGAGTTCGAAAATTAACATGATCATTCGACAAATCCGATGAATCTTTCCTGTAGCGGTCTTTACGCATCAGTGGATTTCAATAAAAAAAATTTTGGTGGTCACATATGGATCATTTCAAGCACCGGTCGCATAGCCTGCTAAGTCCAAGAACGTATACATAATTGAAAAAATAAACATGATAATTCAAGAAATCCGAAGATACTTTCCTGTAGCGGTCTTACGCAAAGGCATAGCCTGTGCGGGTAGAAAACGGCTATTATTATTATTTGCCGTGCCGCTTCGGGGCTACTCACTGATGTTTTTGGTGGTGTATTCACTTTTCAACTGTAGGAAAACCTACAGCACCACCCCGGATGGCCGGTGCGCACTTCAAGCATCAGAAGACGTTGGGATTGGCATCTAGGCAATTCACATTACACTTGTTTTATAATAAGGCAAGTGGCCGTCTAAAGAGACCTATGTACTTGAGAAAAAAGATTCTCGCGTACTGAGGCCTCGAACGTCTGTCAGATTCGAGCCACAAGCTCCACTGCTAAATGAAAAAATAAATAAATAAAGGTTAATTTTACACAGTTTTCGAATTGTTCTACACTACAGGTAATATAATCAATACTCCACCAAACAACTTAATTCTTCGCCCAAGACGGCTCAGGAGTGGAAATGGTTGGGTGGAGGAACGGGGAGCGCTTGTGCCAAGGGGTACACAGGGTCCCGGCAAGGGGGCGATTATATCCGCCTCCGCTGGTGTCAGCGGGAGGTGGGATATTCCACCTGATAGCGGTTGTAGTTCGGATAATGTATGCCTCCTACAAAGCTTATGCATATCGTTCGTTTGCATTCAATTTAGATACTGCCTTGTCTAAGTTTGATCAGAGGTAGGTTGTTTCGAGCTCACCCGAAAAAGGCTGAAGCAGCAAAAAATCGTGTCGCGCACTCTTTTCAGGCTACTGAGTACCCTGAGGAACCGGTTCTTCCTATATTTCTTGGAAGATGACCAAAAATTGATATATCAGCCCGCCGTCTTTGCGGGGCTGAATAACATGAATTCTGAGTCTGATAAGGTCTCTTGTTAGCTTACTCTTGGGAAGGTGAAACCTGTAGAATTTTTCCGACATGTTTTAAACATGTATCGGGATGGAGTCGACGCCAGCAAGAGCGCGCAGCGCATCCAGAAGAATGTACCTGTCACTGTTACGTTTGTTTGTTCTGCATCCTGTCCAACCTCATAAAACTAGTCTAGGACAGGCTGCAGAACGCTGGGCAAGCGTACAACATCACTGGCCGAATGATTTGCTTATAGATGGTAATTTTGGCATCTAGCTTCATATGTCATCCCTTGGCTATTAGTGGGTACGTGCGTTTTACCGCTGCCGCAGCCCTCTGAATAGCCAGGTTGATATGCTTTTGCTATGTTGTACGCTTGTCGACCTGTACTACCAGGTATTGCACATTGATCTTGACTTCCACAGCTTTGTCCTTGAATTTCTGAAGTACCTTCGATAACTTGAATTTTTACGAAAAATTGTTGGCTTCGGACTTACCGGATTTACCACAATTTTGTCCTCCTCTAAATACGGTATGATCTCCCTGTCCAACCTAGATTGGACATGCATAGCAGCTGCGACGTTAGGAATAAGATCAAAAATTATAACTGACATTGGCTAAAAATTTCTAGAGAATGTAACTGGATGTGGTGTAGGTATTATAGAAATCCAAATAATAAATGTCAGTGGCGTTAATGCCCCTTTTCGTGCCAGGGTATCTGCTTGTTCATTGCCCTCCACTCCGACGTGCCCCAGCACCCAGAGGAGGATCACCTTACTGTTCCTGCCTAGATCATTAAGTTTGTCTAGGCATTCCCAAACCATCTTTGAGTTGATGTTACATGAGCTCAACGCTTTGATGGCTGCTTGACTATCGGAGAGGATTGCGATTTCCTTATTCCGGTATTTCCTGTCGAGGTTGAATTGAAAGCACCTTTCTATGGCGTGAATTTCCGCTTCAGAGGTTGAAGAGTTGTTGAGTGATAGAATATATTTATGGAGAGTTACTTAGGAAGATTCGATATGTAAAAGATATGTTGATCAATTGTTGAGGTCAAATTAGTCATTACCCAGAAACCTTACTAATATTGAAGATAATGTGCATTTGCCATTGAATAGGAAACTTCGTGAAAACAAGTCAAATGACTTTAAAGACACTGATTTAGAAATAAACAAAGTCTGATGAACAAAAGTGTATCTCAGATCAACAAGAAGGAAGTCGGGAACTTGAAGAGGTTGTAGAACTTGAAGAAACATAAATATCATTCATTTAAATACCAACCACCAGCACCTGCCTGGGGCTTGGGTGGCTACCAGAAGCGTCGACAGGTGACGGATAGCTGGACGACCTGTGGTGCAGACTGAGTATCCACAGGCTCACTGCAGACCACCACCGAATAACCATTAAGGTGGCGCTGAGCAACCCTCCAATCCAAGATGTTACGTGAACCGTGCCAGTGGATGCATGGCGGTGGGAGAGCACCGTTTTGAACGGAGCCTCGAGGATACCGGGTGACCTCCTCGAGTACCAGCCTTGCCACGCCGTGTAGAGCTCCGGCGTGGTCGGCTCTTGGTTCCCTAGCTATTTGTGGGACCAACATGAATAAGACTGCTACCCCCGTCAAAGTTCCCCAGGTGAACACTCATCACGCTAAGTGGGCATCAATTCCGCCAATCGTATTTCTTGCAACGAAAGATATTTTGACTCTGGCAATTTGCATCGACACTTGAAGTTCACAAATCTTTGCCACCAAGCAATTGTTTTCACGTTCTTCATGTAAGAAACTGATCTTGTGGGAAATATTTTATCTGATGAAAACCAAACAACTTAATTCTTCGCCCAAGACGGCTCAGGAGTGGAAATGGTTGGGTGGAGGAAGGGGGAGCGCTTGTGCCAAGGGGTACACAGGGTCCCGGCAAGGGGGCGATTATATCCGCCTCCGCTGGTGTCAGCGGGAGGTGGGATATTCCACCTGATAGCGGTTGTAGTTCGGATAATGTATGCCTCCTACAAAGCTTATGCATATCGTTCGTTTGCATTCAATTTAGATACTGCCTTGTCTAAGTTTGATCAGAGGTAGGTTGTTTCGAGCTCACCCGAAAAAGGCTGAAGCAGCAAAAAATCGTGTCGCGCACTCTTTTCAGGCTACTGAGTACCCTGAGGAACCGGTTCTTCCTAGATTTCTTGGAAGATGACCAAAAATTGATATATCAGCCCGCCGTCTTTGCGGGGCTGAATAACATGAATTCTGAGTCTGATAAGGTCTCTTGTTAGCTTACTCTTGGGAAGGTGAAACCTGTAGAATTTTTCCGACATGTTTTAAACATGTATCGGGATGGAGTCGACGCCAGCAAGAGCGCGCAGCGCATCCAGAAGAATGTACCTGTCACTGTTACGTTTGTTTGTTCTGCATCCTGTCCAACCTCATGAAACTAGTCTAGGACAGGCTGCAGAACGCTGGGCAAGCGTACAACATCACTGGCCGAATGATTTGCTTATAGATGGTAATTTTGGCATCTAGCTTCATATGTCATCCCTTGGCTATTAGTGGGTACGTACGTTTTACCGCTGCCGCAGCCCTCTGAATAGCCAGGTTGATATGCTTTTGCTATGTTGTACGCTTGTCGACCTGTACTACCAGGTATTGCACATTGATCTTGACTTCCACAGCTTTGTCCTTGAATTTCTGAAGTACCTTCGATAACTTGAATTTTTACGAAAAATTGATGGCTTCGGACTTACCGGATTTACCACAATTTTGTCCTCCTCTAAATACGGTATGATCTCCCTGTCCAACCTAGATTGGACATGCATAGCAGCTGCGACGTTGGTGAACGAATGGGCATATATCGCGGTGTCATTCGCGTATATTGCTATCTTCGTTGCTCCACTGCTAGATACCTTAGCCACTGGTCCACCTGGTCTACCGACCACTCTATAGAAACATAAAGGAGATTGATAATGCAAAAGAAAATGCTGAGAATAATGAGGAATCTGAGGAAAGTGAAAACTTGGATTATCAAAATTTGTCAGAGTATGTGCAAGTTATAGATTCAATGAAGTTACAGACAGAAATAAGAAAAGATACTGAGTTGAGCCAGATACTCAATTTATAGATTCAAAGAAGTTACTGACAGAAACAAGAAAAGATACTGACTTGAGCCAGATGTTCAATTTCATAAGATTTGGTTTTCCAAATTATTCTGAAGATGAAAACTTTTGTCACTATTCCTCAGGCGAAAGTGTGGAAATATCGAGCACTAATTCCAGTCAAGTTGCAACATCAATTACTAACCAAACTTCATAGTACGCATGAAGGTACCAGTAAAATGAAAGCCAATGCTAGAACATATTTATGGTGGCCGTAGCTTGATCAGGATTTTTTAAAAGTAGTTAGTGAGTTCTTGTGACATAAGTACTACTTTTAAACCGGAACCGAATAAAGCAGTATTAATACCAACTGTTAGAACTTATTCTACGTTTGAACCAGTGCAAGTTTTTTTGGACCCCATCAACAAATAGATATGTTCTACGTCGGGACATGGCGCAATGGTATGGCTTCCGGCTTCCGGGCTAAAGGTCCCGGGTTCGAGCCGCAGTCAGAGCTATATGAATTTTTCGATTTAATTTCACCAATTGAATTGTTGAAACCTTGTGGCTTGACAGTTGACTGAGATGAGTCCTGCACGATTCACTGTTGCATCCAAATTAACAGTGCTGCTCTTAGGGTGGCATATGGAGTTAGTAACACAGCCTACCCAGAACACATAGTGGTTAGTGATCTTGGCAATCGATACCACTATAAACACATAGGGGAAAAATAGATATGTACTGAAAATGGACGCATCAAGCTTATATAATGAACAACAATAACATAAGTGCGACATTGGAGAAATTTAGGGATTGTTTTTCAATAAATATTTGTGTCAATGATAATGGTAGACAGTTTTGCTCACGTGAGGTTCGTGACTATGAACGGTGTTAAAAATATCACTTCTCCACCTCCATCGACAAATAGTTTTGCAGATAATTTTGTAAAAAGGGTTGAAAATAGAATTTATAAGGATATGCAGGCTATGCAGGATGTTACCAATAGAGGTCCTTCTCTTGAAACAATTATTTGTAATTTTTTTTTTCATCATAGAAATTCTGTTCACATCACTACTGGAGTCACACCCGCTAGCTCAGTTTCCAAATATAAGCCTATAGAAATAGGCTAGATATACTAATAGGCACAAAGCAGATAGGAATAAGATCAAAAATTATAACTGACATTGGCTAAAAATTTCTAGAGAATGTAACTGGGTGTGGTGTAGGTATTATAGAAATCCAAATAATAAATGTCAGTGGCGTTAATGCCCCTTTTCGTGCCAGGGTATCTGCTTGTTCATTGCCCTCCACTCCGACGTGCCCCAGCACCCAGAGGAGGATCACCTTACTGTTCCTGCCTAGATCATTAAGTTTGTCTAGGCATTCCCAAACCATCTTTGAGTTGATGTTACATGAGCTCAACGCTTTGATGGCTGCTTGACTATCGGAGAGGATTGCGATTTCCTTATTCCGGTATTTCCTGTCGAGGTTGAATTGAAAGCACCTTTCTATGGCGTGAATTTCCGCTTCAGAGGTTGAAGAGTTGTTAAGTGATAGAATATATTTATGGAGAGTTACTTAGGAAGATTCGATATGTAAAAGATATGTTGATCAATTGTTGAGGTCAAATTAGTCATTACCCAGAAACCTTACTAATATTGAAGATAATGTGCATTTGCCATTGAATAGGAAACTTCGTGAAAACAAGTCAAATGACTTTAAAGATACTGATTTAGAAATAAACAAAGTCTGATGAACAAAAGTGTATCTCAGATCAACAAGAAGGAAGTCGGGAACTTGAAGAGGTTGTAGAACTTGAAGAAACATAAATATCATTCATTTAAATACCAACCACCAGCACCTGCCTGGGGCTTGGGTGGCTACCAGAAGCGTCGACAGGTAACGGATAGCTGGACGACCTGCGGTGCAGACTGAGTATCCACAGGCTCACTGCAGACCACCACCGAATAACCATTAAGGTGGCGCTGAGCAACCCTCCAATCCAAGGTGTTACGTGAACCGTGCCAGTGGATGCATGGCGGTGGGAGAGCACCGTTTTGAACGGAGCCTCGAGGATACCGGGTGACCTCCTCGAGTACCAGCCTTGCCACGCCGTGTAGAGCTCCGGCGTGGTCGGCTCTTGGTTCCCTAGCTATTTGTGGGACCAACATGAATAAGACTGCTACCCCCGTCAAAGTTCCCCAGGTGAACACTCATCACGCTAAGTGGGCATCAATTCCGCCAATCGTATTTCTTGCAACGAAAGATATTTTGACTCTGGCAATTTGCATCGACACTTGAAGTTCACAAATCTTTGCCACCAAGCAATTGTTTTCACGTTCTTCATGTAAGAAACTGATCTTGTGGGAAATATTTTATCTGATGAAAACATGTTGGCCTGAGTCCTTTTCCTTTCTGTATTTATGGAAACTTCATCTTTTTCAATTTGTTCTGATAAAGGCCAATTTTTTTCGTGATAAATCCACGATGGTCCCCCCCACCATCTGGATTCTAGTAGCTCTCCAGGCGTGTAGCCTCTTGACGGGAGATCTGGCGGGTTCATTAAACCTGGAACGTAACGCCACTGATTCGAAAAAATCAGACAAAGTCGGATGGCTTCAGGAGAGAGACAGAATTTTAGCAAAAAGACCCCTTATTTTCTCCTTAATTTTAGGCAGATATCTGACAGAAAACAACTACTTCCCTGGCTAATACCACGACGGACGTTGTATTAAATCTGACAGATATCTGTGCAGCGTTCTCCCTAGAATCTGGGAGACAGCCACAAATGCTTTCTGTATCAAGTAGCAGAATCCTGCCGACATGATAAAGGACTTGACCACTTACATACCGGTCTCTTCAGTGCAAGGTAGGTCCGACAACGCTGCACAGATATCTGTCAGATTTAATTCAACGTCCGTCGAGATATTAGCCAGGGAAGTAGTTGTTTTCTGTCAGATATCTGCCTAAAATTAAGGAGAGAATAAGTTTTTTTTTTTGCTAAAGCCACTGATTCTGTTCTGTCAGTTGAAGTATTGACTTGACTCGGTTTCCCACGAAAGTTCCCCAATCGCTGTTTCGTTTAATCCACGCCAAGGCTGTCGCGGAGTCGGTTCAAAAATAAGACTTGATGTTCTCAAACTTCAACGTCTCTTTTACAACAGATGTCGATCTTGCCCCGATCAAGCATCCCATAAGCTCTAACCGCGGAATGGTTGGCCGTTTTTCCTTTTGAAATGGAGCAACTAGAGAAGTTGCCTTCGCTGCCAGAAGTTGAACTGACACTTCATCATTCAGTTGACATTTCAGGAAGACAACACAAGCGTAGGCGTCTTTACTTGCATCGTTGAATGTATGCAGTTCTTGGTACGAAGAATAGCAAAATCCATGTATTTTCGGGATTCGTATTCCGCTAAACATAGACACTTACTCCTTCCAGGTATTAACCTGACGTACGCTAATTTCATCTAACTCTCTGTCCCAATCTTGCTTTTTCTTCCAAGCGTTCTGAATGATCAGTTTTGGAAAAATAGTAGCTGGACTCGTAACGCCAATCGGGTCAAAGATATAACTTACAAATGATAGTAACGATCGTTTTGTCATTATTGCATTGATGAAAGGATCAGCTGTTGGTATAATTATTCCAAGTATCCTCTCTTTTGTTTCAATTTATCCATGGGTGCATTCCCACTGGCATATATCCATCTGTGCATGCTTCCTTTAGTATATGTATTGAGTTACCTCTGAAATCCTCGGCTTCTCGATGGGAACTGACAGACGTCACTAAGTTATCAACATACATTGATAACATAATCTTCTTGCACAAGATCTGGTCAAACTGTTCATTTGAGAGGTGCAGTTTCAAAACAGATGCCAACAGAAAAGGACTGGAGTTTACTCCAAAAACAACACGACAATGACGATACGTTTTGGTGCGACTGCCTTTCTCCTTCCACCATAAGAATTTAAGGAATTTCCGATCCTCTTCCTTGACGTAAATCATTTGGAAAGTCTTTCGAATGTCCGCTATCACTCCCACTGATTATTTACGGAATCTCATCAATATGGAGGGCAAGAACTCTATACAATTTGGTCCTTTGTAAAGACAGTTATTTAGAGAAGGATATTGATAAGCTTTACATCTAGCATCGAAAACTGGTCGAACTGGAGTGGTGGTGGAACTGTCCTTAAAAACGGGGTGATGGGGAAGATGGTGACCGCTTTTATCGTCATCTGAAACTTCTTCAATAAATCCTTCGTCTAGCCAATCATTGAAAATCTTATCGTATTCTTCGTACCGATTATTTATTTCTAGTTTTGTTGTTGTTGATACAAGTCTCTTTTCGGCTATCTCAAAATTATTAACCAGATCACATTGTGATGTCTTCCACGGTAAATTCACGGAATACCTCCCATAATCGTTTCGTGTTGTCGTCCGGAAAAATGTTTCGCTAGCTGCATTTTCTTCTTCTTGTTCAGACAACTTCGTGATGGGATCTGATATCCCCCCAATACCTCCAAATTCCATAAACGACGTAATTCATGTTTCCCACAAAACATATTGATGGTAGTTATGCCATATGATTCCTGAACGATAGGTCCACTGAGAGTCCAACCGAGTTTGGTATTCCACGCTGCTAGTCCATTGGCTAAATCAGTCTTTTCTCCTGTTTTTATGAGAGCTTCCACGTCACTCCCTATGCAGATATGAATATCATTCCTGTCTAACGATGTATTGATACAGTCGGTTAAATGAATTCCTTTATCCTAAAGCGCCTTGAGCCGTGGCCCGATAGAAATTCTTGGTGTGCCTCCCCCGATTTCATTCTTTTCCCGGAGTACGACATTCATGCTGAAGTTATTTCTTCTTCCTGTAAGCCTGATTGAATATTGAAAAACTTGATGATAGTTCGTTACTGAATCATCTCCAAGTACTTCCCTTGGTACCTTTCGACCAATCGGATTACTTCTGAGCTGTCGGATTAGATGCTTTGAAACTGAGCTCCGTTGACAACCTTCATCGAAGAGAAGTCTTACTATTCTGCTCTCGTTAGAATCTTGGCATGACGCTTTGACTAGAATTGTTTTCATCGGTACTTCGTTTGTACACTGTATGCTTGACTAGTTAGCTGTTGTAGATGATGGAATGGAAGATAAAGCACTTGTCTTGGGGTTGGATACCTGAATTTTGTTTTCCTGTCCACCTGAAGGTTCACACGTGTTTGGGTTAGGGCACATTAAGGTATGATGATATCCCGAACAGAAAAAGCATTGAACAAATGTCTTACAAATCTTTACATGATGGCCCTTCTTGAAACACTTCAGGCATGCTCTGATATTGGTAAGCTTTCCTTTTCGCTCCTCTGAAGTCATCTTCCTAGCCTTGCCACATTCTGTTGAAGCATGACGTCCATCGCAAAAAACACATCCAGATGTTGTTTTTCCCGAATAGAGTGCCGCTGCCGTTGCAAATTTTTCCTCTTTCTTCTGACTCTTCTTCTGTTGTGATTTCACTGTTTTGTTAGATTCTGATTCATTCTGGATACTCATGGTAGCTAGATCGATGCTCAATCTAGTCAAGTTGTTGATTTAT
This sequence comes from Chrysolina americana, assembly GCA_958502065.1. NCBI lineage: Eukaryota > Metazoa > Arthropoda > Insecta > Coleoptera > Chrysomelidae > Chrysolina > Chrysolina americana. The sequence continues at coordinate 46,693,244 of OY293416.1, forward strand.
GAAATTCCTGAAGTAATCTAGTCGTGTCTTAGGAGGGTCCTCATTTTTGCCATTATTTTTTGCTTCTGGTGATAATTGCCACTGCAGCAGAATAATTTTGGGAACTGTCTCCTCTAGAATTAGGTACAGCCATGTTTCAGAATCAACACCATCCATTTTCAAACTCTTCAGATTTCGGATGTAAGCTTCACTAATAGTCCATTGTTTTTGGAAAGATTTGTCTCTATTCCGTGGATCATGTAAAAGCAGCAACCGACGGACGTGCTCTTGAATCTGTATATCATCACGGCCATATCTATTTCTCAGTACCTTTATAACCTCGTCGTAGTTGGTATCTGTTGCTGCACAATTAGACACCAACTGATGAGCATCGGGTGCTTTTTCCAAACTTTGCAACAGCAAAGTGAACTTTACTGATTTCGGAATAGATTCGTCATCGTGAATGGAGTAGAATTGAGACCAGTAGGGTAACCAATCTAGTATCTGTCCCGAAAATTCACGAACTTTTACTTTAGGTAGAGAATAATTTTTCCCAATTCCAACTGTGGATCCTGCTTCTGATGAGGTGTCGTCTTCGCAAATGCGATTAGTAGGAGGTTTGGTTGCTTCCTTTATCATTTTCTTCATCATCAGATACTTCTCCATGTATCCTTCTTGATCTTCAACCTCTTTCTAGATAAGTTCTTCAGTATCATCATTGTTGTACAGATCGTCTAAGATTTGTTGATCATACTCCTGAAGTTTCTGATCTTTAACTTCACCTCCAGTTTTTGATTGTCAAAAGGTTTAGCACGGAGAAGGGTTTCGCATTCACTGCATATACTGGTAACCTGTGCCCTGATGGTCTTCCGCCTTTTCTTGATCTTATCCATTACCATAGACTGTCATTATGATGACCTCAAAGGATCACGTCGGGGTCACCAAATGTTGTATTTTGTGTAGAGCTTTCTTTCTAAACAACACGTTTAGGCGGCTACCCACGCGTGTTCAGTGTATGAAGTGTGGTAAGATCTATCTGACTCCAAAATATCTAGATAAGTCGGCTGTACTGGAACCACACCGTTTCACATTTATCCTGAGATTATGCCAATTAAATTAGACAGACTATCGTCCTTTTGTAATTGGAAAACTTTATTGATTGGACAATTCGATTTGATTTTTTTATCTATCAAAAATTGACAGCTCTCCCTTGTTTTACTACGACAACTGAACACAGGGCGTATTAAAAATAATCAAAATACAACAAGAGAAGGTAAAGAAAACTATCCTGAACATAGACTCTACTTCCAGATTCTTCACTGCTGAACAGAGAAGGTACGGTGATCTGGGATGTCAGGTGTGACAACCCCAGAGCTTGCATCCTCATCAGAAGTGACATCAATTATATCTGTCCTTCAGAATTCATGCCGAGGGATCTAGTACCGGTTCGGGCCAAGATCCGCACATGACACTCACTCCTCGACGTAGTAATAGCCTCAGGATACTTTGCTGGAGATGGGCAAGTACCACCAGAAGAAGTACAGAGGCTATCCGACTACTGCAGCAGGAGCAATCTACCCCTCCTGCTGGGCCAACGCGCACAACACCATCTGGGCCAGCATGGACACCAAGCAAAGAGGTAAGCAATTACTAGAATTCATACTCGCGGCTAACCTTAATGTACTTAATGTGGGATGTGTCGTGTCCCTATATTTTTGCTAGGCAAGAAGTATTAGATTTAACGCTCGGCAGTCCGAGCATTAGTAGAATGATAAGGAACTGGAGGGTCTCAGACGAACCCTCTCTTTCCGATCATAGAATCATTATGTCCAACGTGGAAGGGCTTGTGACACAAACAACCTTCACCAAGAATCCTAGGAACATAGATTAGGAAAAATACACCACCAATCTAAAGTGCAACGTAAAACAGATCAAGTTCAACGGCAACAGTCACATCGAATTTGAGCAGACCCAAGAGACGGTCAACGGGGCAATTATGGATGCATACGAATCCAGCTACCCCATAAGGTACCAATTAGTGGAACGTTTATCTGTTAAATCTGAGATCCGAAGTCCGCTGGCTATTCAACAAAGCCATTGGACGGGATACACCGAAAGGCTGACAAAATATGATAAAGAAATAAGGAAAGCCAAGAGGGACAGCTTCAGGAGCTTTTGTGAGGCAAGCACATCAAGCTCCGCAGCAGCCAGATTGTATAAAACTATGGCGAGAGGCAGAGAGCAAGGACCAATGTCACTCAGAAGAACAGATGGTAGACACACAGAGGATGAAGAGCAACGAGCTCTCCTCCTACTGGAGACGCACTTTCCAGGTAGCATACCATTTGAACCCGACAGATCACTGGAAGAACCAGGCAGAGCCAGAAGAAAAGACTGAGAGGTAGCAAAAACCATATGCACTCTCCAAAGAGTGAAATGGGCAATTGACTCCTTCCAACCATTCAAGTCATCCGGAATTGACGGTATATTTCCGGTCCTTTTACAAAAAGGGCAAACGGAACTACTGCCATTTATTATTAAAGTAACCAGATTCAGTCTGGCGCTCGGGTAGATACCGAGCAACTGGAGGAGAGCACGGGTAAGCTTCATTCTGAAAGTAGGAAATAATTACGGACCCTACCCTCCCGAAGTCATTCAGACCAATCTGTATCTCATCCTTCTTACTGAAGACAATGGAGAAGATGTTAGATATTAGAACCGAGGTACTGGAGAGGGTGCCATTACACCCCGGGCAGCATGCATACAGGGCAGGCAGATCAACGGAAACCGCTCTGTACGTGCTTACGTGCTTACCGAAAGCAACCAGAGATCACTCGAGCATACAGAAATAGAGGGGACATTCGACAACATCTTTCTAGATGCACTAAATAGGGCCCTAACGAACAAGGGAGTGGACAGTCATTATGGCCAAAGGCAAATTCAAAGGAACCCTCTGCTATCTCATAGAACGGAAGCTAGATACTACCAGAAGATGGTGCCTTTCTGTGGGGTTGAGAATTAACTCATCAAAAACCACAATGGTACCATTTACTAGAAGAACAAAGTTTCAGCACCCAAGGGCTGTTCGCCTCGATGGAGCAGACTTAGAATGGAAGCAAGAGGTGAAGTACCTAGGGCTTACCCTAGACTCAAAACTTCTCTGGAACAGACACGTAGAAAATATATTTAACAAGGCAAAATCATCACTGATAGTGTGCAGGAAAAACGTGGGGCTGTTACCCATCAATACTGCGATGGATGTACACCATGATAGTCAGACCTATGATCACCTATGGAGCATTAGTGTGGCACGGCAGAACTGAACTCGCCATAGCAAAGAAAATCCTGGAGAAAGTACCAAGACTAGCATGTCTTTGTATAACAGGAGCAATGAGGTCGACTCCAACAGCAGCAATAGAGGTAATTCTGGACCTCAGTCCTCTCCATATCATGGTGAGGAGAACTGCTTGGGAAGCAAACCTTAGGTTTTCTAAAGTCAGACTCAAAGGGACAGCACACAATGTAAGGGGCTCAACACTCACCGAAAGTGTACACCTTGCCGATCTCCCAACTGACGAAATTACCAGGAAATTTAGTTTTGATAAATTTTTTCGAACGGCATTATATACCAAGAGTGGATGGAGCATAGAATCCATCCGAGCACTGGGAAATAATTACCATAACATGACACACGGACGGAACTGGAGCAGGAGTCTTTGGGCCTCGCATCAAAGATTCCGAACCCATGGGCCAGTTCCCCAGTATTTTTCTCGCGGAAATTCACCCCATAGAAAGATGCATTCAATTCAACCCGGAACAAGGAAATCGCAATCCTCTCCGATAGTCAAGCAGCCATCAAAGCGTTGACCTCATATAACATCAACTCAAAAATGGTCTGGGAATGCCTAGACAAACTTAATGATCTAGGCAGGAACAACAAGGTGATCCTCCTCTGGGTGCCGGGGCACATCGGAGTGGAGAGCAATGAACAAACAGATACCCTGACACGAAAAGGGGCATCAACGCCACTGATCGGGCCAGAACCATTCTGCGGACTTGAAAAATCTTACTTTCAAGAAGAACTCCATAAAACTGAAAAAGCAATGAGAGCAACATACTGTCAAAGACTTCCAGGGCTAACCAATACCAATACCAATACCAGCACCTGTACCAAAACGATAATGCAAGGAAACTTGAGTATTGCAATTGGTTCTTTGAAAAATAGTTGGAGGATGACACACATTTCAATACAGAATCTGTATACTGACGAAAGCCATTTCACTAATTTGGGACATTTCAACAGAAATAATATGCGATAGTGGTCCGATGCAAATTTCCCTTGATGGAGGAAGGAAATTTCCAATAACGGTTTGGTTGGGATTTTAGAGGACCATTAGCGCATTCAGGGGATGCCTTTGGGCTGCATCCCCCCCAAGATTTTATAATTTGTATTTGTTTTTACGAGTATTTCCTATTTAATAAAGCTTCTTCTTCCTATATAATGCTGCAGCCCCTCCCTCCTGAAACTTTATCCTGGGTGTGTCCTTGCAGAGGACAGAATTTTGGGCCCTATAATATTCGACGTTCCTTGACAAGCTAAGTTTCCTCACGCAAGAAATTGAGCATTTCTTGAACGAAGTTCCATAATGAATCGAGTTATTTTATCAACAAGATGGTGCTCCACCACACAACATGAAGGCAGTTACGAAATATCTGCATAAAACATATAACGAAAACCGGATTGGAAATATGAATCCGCCGAGGTAATATAGTGTTGTTTTTTATATCATTATTTTTTCCTTCCTGAAAAACTTTTCAGGTCACCCGACCTTACGCCTCTTGATTTTTTTATGGGGATCTATTAAAAACGAGATGATGTACCTCCTGCCACATGACATGAATTGGAGGACAAAGTAGGGCTATGCATAGAAATACATCAAGACAATTGAGGAACATTGTAGGAGTTACAATAAGAAAAGTTTGCCTTTGCTAGCAACAAGATGGAGGTCACTTTGAACATATGGAACCCTGAAGTAAATAGGTGCTCCATTTTCGAAAAGTTATAACGCAATTTTTCCAAAAATTTTATCGGAAACTTGTTAACAATCTGATGGTGTGCAGAATGGAATTCATCGTATGAAATGCTCTTTTCTTTCTAACCCAACGAGCCACCATATTGCCATTTGAATAAAAATAGAAATGAAAAATTTACAGTCAAACTTCACATAGCTGAAACATTTTGACCGAAGTTGTATTTTCACACACATTTCAGTACTGAAATTAATTAAATGAACGTATCCATAGACCTCTAGAATAGGGGAAAAAATTGACAATAAGTACCAAATGATACATAGTTGTAATCTGAATGTCATATGTCATATGGAGAAAAATGGAAATATACCAGGTGTCCTATTAAAAAATCGAAAGTTTATGTCACTTCCGTTGAATTCGGAATATACATGAAGCTGAGTTACTAGTCAAAATATGCAGTTTCATGCATTAAATAGATCCTTCAAATTTCATTCCATTATCTCCGAAAACAAAAAAATTATAGGGGCGAGCCACCTTTCCGTGGACACCTGGTATACTAAGTATATGTGCTGCACTGATTCATTGACAAAATCCCCTGTATTTTCTTATGTAGGTTCGTTTTGCAATTTTTTGCGCTTTTTGGAGTGGGGGGAAATTAGAGCGTCGCTGGTCTGCGTTCATCGTGTGACGTAGTCGAGAGAGATCCCTTACGTTTTGCCAATAGAGCGCGGCGCACACATATTTTGGATTAATTGAATTGGATTTTAAAGAAAAAAGATTTTCGAGAACGAGGTTTGAACCAGCGGTTAATGTTTGGTAGCGAGTGACGCTAGCCTTGCCTCCACGGAGACTTCGTACAAGGTGATGTATAAATGTGGGGTATATATTTCTCCAGACGCTGTTTGAATTATTTAAAAAAAAATAATGATTGTGAGTCTGATAATAATAATGATGTTTGGAATAAATGTGAAAAAATGGCGGTTCAACGGTGGTCTAGCGTTTGAACAAGTTATGTGTATAGGGTGTCTCAAAACGTACCATTTAAGAGAAAAAAAACGTGACTGCTGCGTGTGTGTCAAATGTCATGTGGAATATGGGCCATTGAGGCAATTGGGATAGCAAAGTATGCAGCAAAAATATATATAGGACGTCTTACATATTATTTAAGAGAAAAAACATGGCGACTGCTTGTCAAATTTAGTATACCAGGTGTACCAACATATCATTTAAGAGAAAAAATATGGAGGTCAAAGAAAAAAACACGTCATGGAGGGTATGGGGATTCAAGTTAAAAAAAAACATGGCTGCTTCTGAGTGGTCAACGCTCATCATAGTTGTACAGGGACGTCTTACAAATTTATTGGGAGAAAATATATATAGCGCGTTTTGATTTAAACATCATTGCTTTTGGAAATAAGATGACAGCTTCTGTCATTTGTCATATATCTCATCATAAATAGAAAACATCTACCGAGGGTTTTGAAAAAATATCACCAGGAATAGAAAAAGATTTTAAGTCGTTTAGGGAAAAAAACATGACCACCATTTGACATAAACGCATTAACGATATTTCGGATCTGTACGAATCATCAAAAAATAAGCACTTCCGGTTTGAAAAAATTGAGGTAGAAGAAAAGTAATAGTGAATTCGGATTGTCCACATCGGGGAGAGTTCAAATATGCAATAAAATGGCCACTTCCGGTTTTCCCTCCCGGTTGTCCGATTTCGATGATTTTGACATCAATGGGTTTGTTTTGATGTGAAGAAACTTATTTAAGCATTTTCAAATTCCAAAAAGGCATAGGAGGCTAACTTCGATATTAGCGAAGGTACAACGACGTGCGGGTACTCTAACAAAACAATTTTCATTGGATATTGAAGAAATGATGTAATTTTGTCAGAAGAAGCAGATATAACGTTTTTAGGGATGATTATTCCCGATAACGTGCGTTTTACATGCATTTCGAGTTTTTCTGTGGATGTTTCAACCGTTTTGCGTACGTTTCAAGCGTGCAACCGTTTTCGTGTAACCATTTTCGTGCGCAACCGTTTTCGTGCATCCGTTTCGTGCAACCGATTTTTTTGTGCAACCATTTTCGTTTACGCTTAGCGCAGTATGGATAAGTATGGTGCGGTATGCTACGGTTACGCTTAGCGCAGTATGGTTAGGTATGGTTCAGTTACGGTGCCACTTTTTACGAAATTTATTGTTTTTTTTTTATTTTTAAAGAAGAAACGTAGCATTCGGGATATGAGGGATATAAGCTGTATCGATTGCAACTTTAAAATTTCAGTTCCGTTCGATGGTTTACCCGAAGATTGAACGTTCAAATTTTGACATCGGAAGAAAATTCAGAAAACCCTGTTGGCATTTTCCGATCCTTCTCAAAAACTATAGGCTATTGTAGGACATATTGAAGTATAGCATCAAAAAAATATGAAGAGAAGAAATCAACCACTGATGGGGTTCGTCATTTTTAATGTTAGATACCCAGTATGTACCAGTTTGATTATGTTTCTTTTTCGGTGATAGGAGATAGGAGACAGACAGATAGGTAGAGTGACAGATAGTCAGTTTGATCGAAGCAGAACGAACTACTAAACTAACCGTATGAAACGTCTATTTTAGTCACAATTTTGCATGTTTTAGCGTTTCAAATTTTAGCTGTTTTTTCGAACGTGAGAAATGGTTATTGCGGTCGCATTTCTACGTGTTTTAGCGCTTCCAATTTCAGTTGTTTTTTCGAACGCGAAAACGTGTATTTTGAGCAATTTTGAAATGTCAAATCTCCATAAGAAATACATGTGAACATACAGTTTTTTTCGGTTCAATTTAAGGCTATTTTTTAGAACGCGAAATCGTTCATTGCGGTTGCATTTTTGCGTGTTTGAGCGTTTCAAATTTTAGTTGTTTTTTGGAACACGAAAAATGTCTATTTTGATCACATGTTTGCAGTTTCTTTTTTGGTATTCATTATCAGGTGGGTGGGGAGAGGGTTAGGCAACTTTATTTTCTTCTCGACATAAGACTTGTTTAATTAATTAATCTGATTAATTCCCGCCCATTGCAAGTATGCGGCCAGTCATTTCTCCAAGACTGTCTGAATCCATATTCTCCAGACAAAAGCATTATATTTTGACACCTCAATCATTGTTCTTAGTCTTTCCGTTAAAAAGTTATGGTCGAATTAATGTAGGTCATTTATTGGCCAAGTAGTCGAAATAATTTTAAATGCATATTACATGAGATATTATATGAGACCCAGAGGCACAACTGGTGTAGTTGAATCTCTTATCGCATTTTAATCTTGAGGAGTTTTAGATCTGAGTGCGATAAGGAAAATTTTGATATTTTTGTAAACTATTTTCTTCGGGAATTTTCAAAATTGATGTTTATTATTCAACCAAATGCTTCTTCACTATCAATTAAGCTGTAACTCAGTTATTACCTACATGGTCAGTTTGATTTCAGTTGCAGAGCATCATAGGAGACCTAAGAACCCTATGGGTATAGTTTAATCTCTTATCGCATTTTAATCTTGAGGAGTTTTAGATCTGAGTGTGATAAGGAAAATTTGATATTTTTGTAAACTATTTTCTTTAGGAATTTTCAAATTGATGTTTTTTATTCAACCAAATGCTTCTTCACTATCAATAAAGCTGTAGCTCAGTTATTACCTACGTGGTCAGTTTGATTTCAGCTGCAGAGCATCATAGGAGACCCAAGAACCCTATGGGTATAGTTTAATCTCTTATCGCATTTCAATTTTGAGGAGTTTTAGATCTGAGTGTGATAAGGAAAATTTTGATATGTTTTTAAACTATTCTCCTTAGGTATTTTCAAATTGATGTTTTTTATTCAACCAAATGCTTCTTCACTATCAATAAAGCTGTAACTCAGTTATTACCTACGTGGTCGTTTGATTTCAGCTGCAGAGCATCATAGGAGACCTAAGAACCCTATGGGTATAGTTTAATCTCTTATCGCATTTTGATCTTGAGGAGTTTTAGATCTGAGTGTGATAAGGAAAATGTTGATATTTTTGTAAACTATTTTCTTTAGGAATATTCAAATTGATCATTTTTATTCAACCAAATGCTTCTTCACTATCAATAAAGCTATAGCTCAGTTATTACCTACGTGGTCAGTTTGATTTCAGCTGCAGAGCATCATAGGAGACCCAAGAACCCTATGGGTATAGTTTAATCTCTTATCGCATTTCAATTTTGAGGAGTTTTAGATCTGAGTGTGATAAGGAAAATTTTGATATGTTTGTAAACTATTCTCCTTAGGTATTTTCAAATTGATGTTTTATATTCAACCAAATGCTTCTTCACTATCAATAAAGCTGTAACTCAGTTATTACCTACGTGGTCGTTTGATTTCAGCTGCAGAGCATCATAGGAGACCTAAGAACCCTATGGGTATAGTTTAATCTCTTATCGCATTTTGATCTTGAGGAGTTTTAGATCTGAGTGTGATAAGGAAAATGTTGATATTTTTGTAAACTATTTTCTTTAGGAATATTCAAATTGATGATTTTTATTCAACCAAATGCTTCTTCACTATCAATAAAGCTATAGCTCAGTTATTACCTACGTGGTCAGTTTGATTTCAGCTGCAGAGCATCATAGGAGACCCAAGAACCCTATGGGTATAGTTTAATCTCTTATCGCATTTCAATTTTGAGGAGTTTTAGATCTGAGTGTGATAAGGAAAATTTTGATATGTTTGTAAACTATTCTCCTTAGGTATTTTCAAATTGATGTTTTTTATTCAACCAAATGCTTCTTCACTATCAATACATCTGTAACTCAGTTATTACCTACGTGGTCGTTTGATTTCAGCTGCAGAGCATCATAGGAGACCTAAGAACCCTATGGGTATAGTTTAATCTTTTATCGCATTTTAATCTTGAGGAGTTTTAGATATGAGTGTGATAAGGAAAATGTTGATATTTTTGTAAACTATTTTCTATAGGAATATTAAAATTGATGATTTTTATTCAACCAAATGCTTCTTCACTATCAATAAAGCTATAGCTCAGTTATTACCTACGTGGTCAGTTTGATTTCAGCTGCAGAGCATCATAGGAGACCCAAGAACCCTATGGGTATAGTTTAATCTCTTATCGCATTTCAATTTTGAGGAGTTTTAGATCTGAGTGTGATAAGGAAAATTTTGATATGTTTGTAAACTATTCTCCTTAGGTATTTTCAAATTGATGTTTTTTTATTCAACCAAATGCTTCTTCACTATCAATAAATCTGTAACTCAGTTATTACCTACGTGGTCGTTTGATTTCAGCTGCAGAGCATCATAGGAGACCTAAGAACCCTATGGGTATAGTTTAATCTTTTATCGCATTTTAATCTTGAGGAGTTTTAGATCTGAGTGTGATAAGGAAAATTTTGATATTTTTGTAAACTATTTTCTTTAGGAATTTTCAAACAGATGATTTTTATTCAACCAAATGCTTCTTCACTATCAATAAAGCTGTAGCTCAGTTATTACCTACGTGGTCAGTTTGATTTCAGTTGCAAAGCATCATAGGAGACCTAAGAACCCTATGGGTATAGTTTAATCTCTTATCGCATTTTAATCTTGAGGAGTTTCAGATCTGACTGTGATAAGGAAAATTTTGATAATTTTGAAAACTATTTTCTTTAGGAATTTTCAAACAGATGTTTTTTATTCAACCAAATGCTGCTTCACTATCAATAAAGCTGTAGCTCAGTTATTACCAACGTGGTCAGTTTGATTTTAGACGCAGAGCGTCATAGGGGACCTAAGGGCACTATTGGCATCGCATTTCATCTAAGAATATGTAAATATGTAAAAAATGATTTTTCAATAGATGGCTGACAACAGTAAGGAAAACATTTTTACTACTATTCTTACTAAAGTATGTCAGGAACGATATATCCAGTATGAAGAATCTAACCTCATATGTCTTCGTTATCGAAAACAAATTTCATAGCTTTGATTGCAAGCAGCAATTATGTTTTGTATGTAAACGTACCGAATTAAGCGAAATTCATGACGATATGTGTCAAGTATCCAGTCATGTAATAGGAATGGAAAACAATACGTTTCACGACAGTCAATGAAGGGCAATGTTAATAAATTGAATTTTGTTTTCCAAACAGTTCATGAAAAATTATTCCGAGATGTACTGGACTAAGCCGCAGAATAACAAATATTGTCGCTATCAGTTATGAAAAAACCGCAAACACTACAAGTTTCAACAGAATTGTTTATTATCTGAACCACAGAAAAGCAAATATCGCTATTTGAAAACAATGATGGAAATCAGTATTTTGCTGGGTTCGTGGAAGCCAGTTTATTTGTGATCGTCCTGGCAGCAGTTCATAATTATTTAGTGCTCTGATTCCATTGAAAAACATTTTATTTGACAGTGATAGAAGTAGTTTATAATACTTCAACGATTTGTGCAGCAAAATAAGTGTTTGAGATTTATTCACTTTTGCTCAAGTGTTTTTACGTTTGCTTTTGTGTGTTTTGAAAGTTCATAACTATTTCCAATTCGAAGCGATTCAATAGCTAATCATAAAAGTAAAATGAAATTGATTTTATTGTGCGGTAATGTCTCACTAAAACAATAGCAGATATTTTTTAAATATTATTCAACAATACAACTATTGATGAAAAGACGGTCGACTTTTTCCACAACAAAGCACGCCAGGTACCTTTACGAGGGGAGAGTACCGGCTTTTGGGGTCTGTAATTCCTCTTTGAAACGGGGGTTGTCACCATTAAAAAGTCAGGTATAAATAGTGTTTTTCGTTTAGGGGAAATTGTTGCCTGGAGGCTATCAAAGAACTGTATTTTCTCTAGATGTTTGCATTTTTACCTATCTTCGATATATTTCATTTGGGTAATCTCGTGTTTATATCCATATTTCATTCGAATAAACTCATGTTTCCATCCAACATTTTTCTTCGTTAGTAAGCAAAGAGTTCATTCATACATACAATATTTTTTGTTCAACTTATATTCATAAATATGATTCGCTAATGTTTCAATACAACATTTTTTCACCGTTTGGAAATATTTTGTTTGGCATATTTCATTCGTAAAACTAGTGACAACTGATTGTACGGAATATTAACCAGCGATTTGATATAGCATTCCCTAATGAGATTCAAATAATTATGTTGACATGCAGCGTCGATCCATAATTTTTATATCAGATTCGAAATGTTTAAGCGGCCATTTCTAGTGAAAAATTCAAGATTCAGTTTGAGATGTTTAGGATGTTACCCCATTAATTTCAGCTGAAAATTTAAAAAAATTGTTATTGCCTTATAATTTTTCAATAGGATTTAAATCGAGATGTTGAGAAGGTCATCTCTTTCACATCAGATTCGACATGTTTAAGTGGTCATAATTACTGAAAAAATTAAAGATTCAGTTTGAGATGTTTAGGACGTTACCACATTTATTTTGGCTGAAAATGTAAAAAAAAATGAATTGCCTTATAATTTTTTCAATAGGATTTAAATCAGGGTGTTGAGGAGGTCACCTCATTTATATCACATTCGGCATGTTTAAGTCGCCATTTTTACTGAAAAATTCAAGATTCAGTTTGGGATGTTTTAGGATTTTACCCCATTTATTTCAGCTGAAAATTATAAAAAGTTGTTATTGCCTGACAATTTTTCAATAGGATTCAAAGCAGGGTGTTGAGAGGGTCACCTCATTTATAGGATTCAGATTGGGGTGTTGAGAAGGTCGCTTCATAATTAACGCAACCAATTTTATCGCAATTTCGTTTAGGTGTAGCACGCGTTGTTAGGGACGTTAGAAGGAGTATAAAATATATTACCAATACAATACCCGTGAGTCTCATAATTTCATACTGTGGGCATTATTGTTTTTTGTACTATATACAACTTCAAATCTTGTGAGGTTGATGGTTTCAAGCTTTCTTTTTGAAAAGTAATAATATATATCAATAATTTTAAAAGGAGGAGAAAGTTGATGTGTACTCCATCCTCAAGTTGAATGACCGCTAGTTTTTTGGCTGATGCGGTGAACTTGGAATGGAATAAAACATATTTTTGAATGATATTAAATATCTATTGTCTACAAGAGGACCTCTACATAATCTATGATTCGTAATTTGTTCATTTTCTATTCTGAAACCGCTTCCTAATAAACTATTTTGTTGTTCTACGTTACCATTTCGTTGATCTATGTTATCAACATAACTGGGAGTTTGAATAATAGCATTTTTGGTGCACTGCTTGCTATAGGTGTTTCTTCTTTTTGGGAGGAAACAATAATGAAATAATGTTTCGCTATTTCCATGAGCGGTTGGCGTTCACTGATTCATAGGATTTATAACTCTGTTTGTAGGCATTCGTTAGTATCAAAATGTTTTCGTAAATACACAGGTCTTTGTCCGTATAATATTGAGGACCACATTTCAATAATAGTTGAAGTAGTCCTTTCGTAAGAGTAAAATGTTTATTTTCAATAATAATTTCATCGTTTTCATATTGTACAGGGGTATTGCCAATATCATATCCATATGTGTCAAATTCGATCGTTCCTTGCTGCTCGGAGCTTCCGTTTCGTTTAGGAATTGGGTTGTTCACAGCGCATAAATTGGCTGTTGTGATATGCGACATATTGAATGCCACTGAATTCGCTACACTCCAACAAGTCTATATATGCGTAACTACACCCTACCAAACCACTCATAACCAACGGCGCAAAGCATTGATAATAAAATGTGTAATATTATCGAAAAAAAAAATCTAAAATTTTTATATCTTTTATTATGCATATCTAAACATTGAGTGTTTCGGATTAGAATGTTTCTTCAAAGGGTCAAAATCCATGGTTGATAGTAACGCAAATGCTGTTGGTTTATCGTTGATGTAAGTAATTTGACATGAGATTTTTCTATCACAATACCACTGTTGAATCAGATCATTTTTGATATTCAACTGACTAATTTTCTTAACAGCTTGATGACCAAAAAATAAGCGTATTGCGTCCATCTACAATAATTGCTGGGAATAAACAGAGTCAGTGTGTCAGGAGCAGCCGACCCGACTACACTAACGCGCTGCCAAAATTTTAAAATTTTAGTAAATTTCGTACGGGAGTCGGAAGTGGGTGAAAGCTACTAGACGAGGTGAGCAGGAGATAGGAGAACGGCGACTATACAGCCAAGTTCTCCTAAGCTCTTGGGAGCTGAGTCTAGTATTAGCAAATAGGCTCCACCCACTTCTGTCGAAGAGGCCACTCCCAAGTGGTCGGGCGCGAGTTGAGCCACGAGATTGGCAGACGGCTGGGCTTAAAGCCCAAGGATGTTAGACACATCGGGGGGTGAGAAATCACTCACCCCCCCCAGGACCCTCCACCCCGGGGGACCAGAAAAAAGGGGGAGCAGGAGCTCCATCCCGCATCCAGTGATGCCAAGGAGTCTCCTGACCCTTCTCCGACAGGAGATGGAAGCGGGAATGGAGGCCATATTCCCCCAAGGGGGAAACCAATCACCGCCCCAGGGAAAAGCGAAGTCCCCGGATGCTGCTGCCAACGCCCCAGAAAATATGGAAGTCGACCTCACGAAGGAGAGCCCCACCGGACTCCAGAAGCTGTGCGCCGACATGCGGGCCCAACAACTTCAGGATAAGATAGCCAGGGCTCAACGCCAGAAAGAGCGGGAAGAGAAGGCCCGCATGAAGACGAGGCTTCTGGAGAGAAGGAAATCCCTGACTCCCCCGACAAAGCCTGGACCACCAAAAAGCCCCTCCCCGCAACCGAGCACCAGCGCCGGAATCCAGAACATGGGAGACTCTCAGAAATTCACCCAAATCCAGGATCAACTTAAGGCCCTGGAGGATTCCGTAAGGGATAGGATGAATCAGAAGGTCTCCATGTTCTGTAAGAACATGCAAATTCCGGAGGAGCTGAAAGAGATCCCCTGGCTGAGGATCAGGGAACGGGAACTCAGCGAGGTTGCAGCCTATTATAGGGAGAAATTCCAGGAGGAAACAAGAGTGGCAAGAGAAAGACTAGAGGGGACACTAAAACTCCTACAGGGACCAAGAAAGCCCACCACGCCAACAACAGCGAAAGATTCAGAGGGATTCCAGAAGCCCAAGAATCCGAAAAAGCTCAAATGGGTCCCTCTGGATTTGAAGGAGGCCCCTCTAGACTTGAACAACGCGTTCCAGGCTCTGTCGGAAGACGACACCGATGATGATGGACAGGGAGAAAGGGATACACAGGAGAAGAAACGAAACAACGAAGATATACAAGAAAACCACAACAAGAAACGAAAACGGGAGGTCGACCCCAGGCCGAGCACGAGCAGAGCTGTGGGGAACAACCCCCCTTCATCCCTTGCCGCCACCACCACCAGCGGTAAGGGTAAGAGCAAAGCGCCGCCCCCGGCGGTGAAAAAGGAACTAAGATGCCCTCCGATTATAATAGACGGTACCATCACCCTTAATCCGGAGAATAAGGCTACTCTTCAGCGAAATATCAAGGGTAGTCTACTATACAAATTCACGAATAAATCTACCCTGATATATGCAAATACGGCAGAAGACCACGCCTCGCTGAAGAGTGCCCTTAAGGCATCGGAGGTAGAGTTTCGTACCTACACAATGCCGGGGGAGAGGAGACATGCGTTCCTTCTCAAGGGACTAGACCACAGCCCGTCTGTGGAGGACATTGAACAGGACCTTGAGAAGCAGGGACTGAGGACGTATGGAATAGTTGGAATCACAAACACCGACAGGAAGCTCTATCTAGTTAACACTGACAAGAATGTCACAGAGAGCTTCCTGAATAAGACTATCCGTGCGGTCACTGGGGTAATTGTGCACTGGGAAGTTAAGATCAATAACAGAGAAGCGATCCAGTGCTACCGGTGCCAAGCTTGGGGGCATGCCCAATCGAACTGCAACAGGCCAGCAAAATGCATGAAATGCGCAGGAGCGCACTGGTCTAGGGCATGCACCAAGCCCAGGACAACCCCAGCCCTGTGCTGTAATTGTGGAGGAAAGGTCACTCGACGACCTCCCAAGTGGCCCGAATTGTCCACGGGGTGAAGGAAGGTTTCAATCGGGACCGTAACACGGTTATGGTCCTGTTGGATATACAAAAGGCTTTTGATTCGGTCTGGATCGAGGGCCTGGTCATGAAAATGCTAAGGGCAGGCATGCCTGGACATATGGTAAGGCTGCTGGATTCATACCTGGTCAACAGGACTTTCAAGATTAAGGTGAATGAAACCAGCTCCTCGATGAGGAAAGCCGAAGCAGGAGTGCCGCAGGGGTCGAGCTTGTCGCCACTCACTATATACACACGACTTCCCGAAAAATCAACAAACACAAACAGCAATATATGCGGATGATACCGCCATTTACGCGCAGGGAAACACCTCCAACGAGGCGGCCCTGTGCGTAAAAAACCACTTGGACACGGAGGTCGTGCCGTATATGGAGAGGAACAAGATAGTGGTAAACTCGGCCAAGACAGAGCTGATGAATTTCACCAAGAAGGTGAAACGATCAAACGTTGAAATTCATGGGGGATTCAGAGCTCTGGGGGCCGGGATTGACGAGTCCGTCTCCGCGCGGTACCTGGGGGTACAACTGGACTGTGGACTAACATTTACGAAACATGTCAGTCTGGCATTGAAGCGAGCCGCCGCAGCGGTTAGGAGGAATTATCCTCTGATAGCGAGAAATTCCAGACTGTCCATGGAGAATAAAGTGTTAGTCTATAAGCAGGTCATAAGACCAACCATGACATACGCTTGTCCAGTGTTTTGCAGCGTTCCCAAGTCAACAATGTTGCGCTTGAAAACGATGCAAAACAAAATACTCCGTATCGTCACGAACAGTGATAGATACATTCGGCTTGACACACTGAGAGAGCTAGCCGATATTCAAAAAATCGAAGAATTTATCAAACAACAGTCCGATGAATTCTTCAGACACTTTATCCTTGGAAGCCCATTGACCAGGGATATTACAGCAACCAGAGCCCGTGACAACATAAGGTTGAAACACGGGCTTATCTAACAGGCACTGGATATATTCCAGGAACCTTTGGAAGATGAGTGAGTGAGCTATAGCCACCACATTCTCCTAACCCGGTTTTTTCGTCGTTTTTCCGGGAGTCGTAAGAAAAGCCCGACAACCCATGGTCCCGATAGCCCGATGCCTCACCCCAAATATTGAATGCCCCGTATATGTTAACCAGGAGACGGGGTTTAATAAATGACAGACACACACTCGCAGCATTTGAAGGCCTACATAACACCGTAGGGCTTACTCCGGCAGGCGAACGAGGTTTTACCTGCCAGAGAATACCTCTCTGGCATGGTTAAAAAACCCAAAATCCCACCCTAAACCACGTAACATCCCCCAACCCACTGCGGCTGAGTGATTGTTTTAGCGAGGTTTTATTTATTTAAATGTTTTTGCGAGTTGTTATATTTTATTACAAATTTAATGTCAATATATATTTTTGGATTTTGGATTTGGGAATAAACTGAGTGATGAGGATTTTTCTTCATAGGATAAGCACATCTCCTTTGATTTACCGTTCAGTCTTCCGTCCAACCCTCATAATATTATTTAAGGACTTGTCTCGTAAAAAGGTGTGGATGGACGGCTTCCGCAAAGTTTCGGATCCCTCCGAACCCCTCTTCAGCCACCCACCGCTCTGCTCCTGGTTGCCTGGAGGGCAAGGACGTCGTCACCCAGGGATTTCGGGTGGCAACTTCCGTGTCCCAGCCGACACCTGATTCGAAATCTGCCTTCGTAGCTCTTGTTGCTTGAATTGGCTGTGCATAATGTATCCCTTGGGAGGTACGCTGAACCCGCCCCTGGAGAGATATGGGAATGCGAGCATTCCCAACTCCCTCCGAGAGCCTTCCACCACCCCCTAGTTCTTCCACTAGGGCCTCAGCATCACCCGGTTCCCTTAGGGTATGCACATCTATATCCGGCCTCCGCTGTGGTGCGTGGGGCACACCCGATGACCCCGGAGCGCTTCGGCGCATTCCGAGGGGGCGTACCTCACGAGCTTCGCCAGCACGGACTCCTTCGTAGCCCTCCGACCTGCAAACAGATACATTTCTGGTTAATCGAAATTGCTCCAAACGGGCTTCCAAAGGTGGAGTTGTGACAACTCCCGCGGAATCGATTACTAACCCTACCTGAGCCGACGGGGAAGGCTGCCTCCCTCCGTCTAAGCTCGACTCTAAAGTACCTTGGTCCAGCACACTTCTCGGGGACAAGGTAGTTGACATCGTCAACTCACGATTTTCCCCGGTAGTACGTACCTGGGGGACGTCTCCGTCGAGGCGTCGCGACGCTTCGGGGAATAGACGCCTGGCGTCTAAGTCACCCGACGGCGGAGGTGTCCGAGAAAGCCCAACGCCGGCGAACACGGCTTGGGTATTCTCCTCCGCGAGCATATGAGATCTCAATCTCATATTCGTCATTGCTCTAAAGGACAAACAATTACGGCTGTAATGTATTGTCGGGCTACTTGCGTGTGCAAGTGTGTGGCAAAGGAGAAGTGCACTAAAATCGACCTCGCGTCGACCCAACTCAAGTGTGACGATGAGAAGGGTCACCCTATAGCTAACTAACCTAACACCTAACAAGACCTCGCCGGGAAATGGACGAGGGAGGAAGGATTCACGGTTTAGAAAAACTATCTAAATAAAATTTCCTAACTTCAAAATTGTGTGAAGCACCAAAAAGGAAAAATTAAACTTGAAAAATTTTTACTTCAAAAATTTACAACTGGATGTGACAAAAACCAAGACAGAGATTTGGGTAAAAGGATCACGGAGCCTAACCAGACTGTCTCAGGTGGAAAAGCCGAGAACAGCCGCAGGAAATAGGTATGGGAAGGACGCGAAACCCCTAGGTACCACAGGAAATGTGGCTCGCCAACGACAAAGTCGCAGCTAATGATGTCTTGACAGGCCGAGGAATTTAAGCTCGAACGATACAATCTTCGTGGAACTCTACGATCGAGCCGATTGTATCAGGTGAGATCTCGTTTTGGTGCCTGACCCCTTTTCATACGATGGGGATTTTTCGTCAACGTCG
This sequence comes from Chrysolina americana, assembly GCA_958502065.1. NCBI lineage: Eukaryota > Metazoa > Arthropoda > Insecta > Coleoptera > Chrysomelidae > Chrysolina > Chrysolina americana. Next base: position 46,712,379 of record OY293416.1, read on the forward strand.
CGTACAGGTATTAAGTCGGGAAATAACTTTGATGAAGTTAAATCCCTAAGTGTCCGTTGCAAAGGATCACTTTACACTGATTATTGCTCGAGAGTTAAACTACCTATCAACGTACTTTCGTAGCGCGAATAAAACACCTGTAAACCGTACAAGTGAGTCTAACCCTTTTTAAGATAGAAACAAAACGTTATGAATCTACTGTGAACTGAATTATTATTACCGAGAACCTGACTCTAACTGCTAGCCAAAACGATGAATTGCAGAGACAAAAGGCAAAGCCAAACAAACGTAAGTTATTTAACGGAAACACGAAATTGATTATTACACTGCAATTCGACAAGAAAGAGTGGCTATCTGCTGCTTCGCTGCTTGCATATTTATGCAATCCTGACTGCTGAATCCGCGACACCCATTGGCCTAGAGGGCCAAAGTGGGCGTCGCCCTTGGCTGAACAAAACCCTAGCTCGCGAAAACGCGCGGGATTTGGGCAAATGACCGTTAAAGTCCCGTTACCTGCGTTTTCTAGGGAGTATTTGACAAAAGTCACTAAATACTCCCCAGATCTAGGGAGATATTGAAAGTCAGAATTTCAGATATCTCGATTCCTAGGGCGGTCCGATATTCGGAGAGCCCCGAGAAAAACCATAACCCAACGTGATTCTTGAACGCCGAAGAAATACACGTATTCCTTCGCCGAGGAATCTATACCCGTTTTCCGATTTGGCCAACCTGATGAGAAATCGAATTGAAATAAAATAATTTGTGAAAACAAATGGAGCCACGGAATCTTTCCACCCAACAAGAGACTAGCATGTCGAACCCTTGCTCTAAGTGTTCTGTATACCGGGTGCTCGACTGTTTGGGGCCACAAATTAATAAAATTGAAAACTAGTCAGGAATTTCCGGTAAATCGGTAAAACTACGTACAGTGGAGTTCCACTGGGTGGAGATTGGGACTTTACATCATACAGGGTGAGACTAGACTAGTGACCTGAATATAATGCAAAAATCTAATATTATTCGACTGGCTTCTAGGTGAAAATTGAGAGTTATTAAGTGTAAAAATGGCTCACTAAAGGTGACCATACACAAAAAAAATCATCGTAGGAGCGCGGCGAGCCTGCCCTGCGACAGACTATTATATCACTTTTAAGTTGGTATCACTTTTTCTTACTTCAGTTGGCTTGATTCGGATTTTAGTGTTCTCCTGGGATCAACTGATTTGATTCTTTCCGCCTACACATTAATCATAAACACTCATAGACTATACTCAAAGATATAATATGTGCTAGTAGAGGACGACTGTTATTATTATTATTTGCCGAGGCGACTTACCGATTTTTGGTGGTGTATTTTCAGCTGTATGGAAACCAGGCAAGCACCAGAGGCATAAATAAATATATCATAATGAGGTTTCAATATATTATTCCATCAGTCGAGGGAGCTTACACACACAAATTCTTATTTTAAAAATCATTTATTTCAGAGAGCTTACATTTTTCTGTTTATAATTTCATCTACAACATCATGAAAATTTTTTCGTATTTCCAATAGACCTTTTGGAGCTCCATCAAAGTACTCTGCTGTAGACTTGGTTTTTTTGAAATCATGATAAATATTAATCATTTTGGTATCTTCATCAGTATTACGCATAAACATTCCTTTCTTCAATGTTGATTTATTTTGATGGGGAAAATAATTTTTCACTGTTACATCAGTAAGATCATATACTATTTGATTATGCTCAATCCAGAAATGCGGTGTAATTGTAACCCCATTCGAGTAAAACTTCGTTCCGACACACAGCTTCGTTGTTATTCCATACTTATTGGCTATCTCATTAAAAATTAAACTTGCCGGTAGACATACTCCGCAATAATTATTTTTAATGAATGCTTGTTCAATACATGATTTAATCAAGTTCAAGTGAAATTGCTGCCACATAGGATTAGACATATCAGTATGTGCGTTAAATGATGAATGAAACTTTTTATTATTTTAGAATATCTTTGAAAATAATGTCTACCGGAATTCCTAGAAATTTGATTGAACATAGTTCCTGGGAAATTCAATTTTTTTTTTCATTTCATAAATGTGTCAAATAATATGCAACACTTTATGGCACTACATGCATTCTTATGGAAATTGAAGCCTAGAAATGATGCAAATCCCACGATATTTGCTAAATGCATCATTTTTATATGTATTCTTATGAGAACCGAAGCACACATGTCTTGAAAACTGTGGCATTTGAAGCCAATCAGTTTTTCACAAAATAAATTTTTTATGGAATAGGCCAACACCCCCTACCCTTTTTCTTCAGCGTTCAGTCTACCGTCCGACTTGAGTTTACATTATGATTAGCTTTACCGACTTTCATTGGTCTACATCATCTAGTGTGTCGGGAGCAGCCGACCCGACTACACTACCGCGCTGCCAAAAATTTTTAAAATTACAAATTCTAGCGAAAATCGAACGGGAGTCGGAAGTGGGTGAACGCTGCTAGACGAGGTGAGCAGGAGATAGAAGAACCGCGACTATACAGCCAAGTTCTCCTAAGCTCTTGGGAGCTGAGTCTAGAGTAAGCAAAGAGGCTCCACCCACTTCTGTCGAAGAGGCCACTCCCAAGTGGTCGGGCGCGAGGCGAGCCAAGCGATTGGCAATCGTCTGGGCTTGAAGCCCAAAGATGTTAGACACCTCGGGGGGTGAGAAATCACTCACCCCCCCAGGACCCTCCACCCCGGGGGACCAGAAAAAAGGGGGAGCAGGAGCTCCAACCAGCATCCAGAAAACATCCACGCCAAATAAGAAAATTCCTGTCGAAGAAGTGACGCATGCGCAGAAGCGCTTGGCGCCGGAGGCGTCGCGCAGCGTCGAGACGAACATCAAAAAGCGCCCTAAGGAAGAAGAATCTCGTTCGAATGCGAGCTTCGTCAGCGCTTATGCTCAGGATGAGCCAAAGGCGACGAAACCTGAAGACATTGGCTCGCAGGAGAAGAGAAACTTCTTCCGGAAGATCATCGGGAAGCCTTCCGGGATAGATAATCGTCCGGAACTCAGCACCCCTCTGAAGAGGGTGAAGACGAAAATATTTGCCGTCGAGTTCGACAAAGACGGCAAAAGGACGCTTAGGACCTGGGACAAAAAAGCTCAGATCGAGAGCGGGTAGATCCCCACCCCAGGCCCTAAGACCGGAAGGCTTGGCGCAAAGGAAGCCAGCGAGTCTGAGGACTTCAGCGATGCAAAGGAGTCCCCTGATCCGGACTCGAGCAGCAGTGAGGAGGACTCACAGAAAGCTGCAAGGGAAAGGATCAGTAAGGAACTCAAAGACTGCAAGGACTCCCTCTCAGACTCGCTGACTGCAGAGCAGCTTCTCCAACAGGAGATGGAAGCGGGAATGGAGGCCATTTTCCCCCAAGGGGGAAATCAATCACCACCCCAAGGAAAAACGAAGTCCCCGGATGCTGCTGCCAACGCCCCCGACAAGATGGAAGTCGACCTCCCGAAGGAAAGCCCCACCGGACTCCAGAAGTTGTGCGCCGACATGCGGGCCCAACAACTCAAGGACTCAAGGACTCAAGATATCCAGGGCCCAACGCCAAAAAGAGCGGGAAGAGAAGGCCCGCATGAAGACGAGGCTTCTGGAGAGAAGGAATTCCCTGACTCCCCCGACAAAGCCTGGACCACTTAGAAGCCCCTCCCCGCAACCGAGCACCAGTGCCGGAATGCAGAACATGGGAGACATTCTGAAATTCACCCAAATTCAGGATCAACTGAAGGCCCTGGAAGACTCCGTGAGGGATAGGGTTCTGTAAGAACATGCAAATTCCGGAGGAGCTGAAAGAGTTCCCCTGGTTGAGGATCAGGGAACAGGAACTCAGCGAGGTTGCGGCGTATTATAGGGAGAAATACCAGGAGGAATCCAGAGAGGCAAGGGATAGACTAGAGGGGACACTGAAACTCCTCCAGGGACCAAAAAAGCCCACGATAACAACAACAGGGAAAGATTCAGAGGGATTCCAAAAGCCCAAGAATCCAAAAAAGCTTAAATGGGTCCCTCTGGATCTGAAGGAGGCCCCTCTAGATCTGAACAACGCGTTCCAGGCATTGTCGGAAGACGACACCGACGATGAGGGACAGGGAGAAAAGGAAATTCAGGAGAAGAAATCCAACAAAGCGACAGAAGAAAATCAGAATAAGAAAAGGAAACGGGAGGTCGACTCCAGGCCGAGCACGAGCAGAGCTGTGGGGAACAAGCCCCATTCACCCCTTGCCGCTACCACCAACAGCGGCAAGGGTAAGAGCAAAGCGCCGCCCCCGACGGTGAGAAAGGAACAAAGATGCCCTCCGATCATAATCGACGGAACCATCACCCTTAATGAGGAGAATAAGGCTACTCTTCAGCGAAATATCAAGGGTAGTTTGCTATACAAATTCACTAACAAATCTACCCTGATATACGCAAACACGGCTGAGTACCCTTAAGGCATCGGAGGTTGAGTTCCATACATACACAATGCCGGGGAAGAGGAGACATGCATTCCTTCTCAAGGGACTGGACCACAGCCCATCTGTGGAGGACATCGAACAGGACCTTGAGAAGCAGGGACTGAGGACGTACGGAATAGTAGAAATCACAAACACCGACAGGAAGCTCTATATAGTCAACACTGACAAGAATGTCACAGAGAGCTTCCTGAACAAGACTATCCGTGCGGTCACTGGGGTAATAGTGCACTGGGAAGTAAAGATCAATAACAGGGAAGCGATCCAGTGCTACCGGTGCCAAGCTTGGGGGCATGCCCAATCGAACTGCAACAGGCCAGCAAAATGCATGAAATGCGCAGGAGCGCACTGGTCTAGGGCATGCACCAAGCCCAGGACAACCCCAGCCCTGTGCTGTAATCGTGGAGGGGACCACACAGCCTGCAACGTAGAGTGCGAGGCCTATAAGAAACACATAGCAACCAAGGACGCAAGAAAACAAACAAGGCAGCCCCTTAAGAAGCCGGTTCAAAAGTTCAAGCCAGCCCCACCGGTCCAGAGGAACATCTGGGAGGAGCGACGGGCAGCCAGGGAAGCAGCCGAGGACGGGGTAAGCCGCAGTATCCCTACCCCATCCCAACCCCCATCCCAAGTCACGGCCAGCCGGACAATCCAGCCGGGGCCGACAGATGCTGTGAGTGGGTTCATGGAGAGACATAGGGCTATCCAGGAACTCGTCAACACACAAGGCCTATTGCGGGCCATGGACGACATCGTCGAGGGCCTTACGAAGGCCCGGACTAGCGGCGAGAAATTCCTGGCCCAAAGCTACGGCTTATGGATGCCCCTCCAGGTATGCATGCTCAACGTGAATGGGATCAGAAACAAATACCATCTTGTTTCTGAGCTCATTCGCAAGCATAAAATTGACCTGCTGCTCTTGTCCGAGACGGGCATCCAACAGGAACATAAACTCAGTTTCAGAGGATTCACCACCATCAGGCACGATCGCCCGAACGGAGTCAGAGGGGGAGGAGTTGCTATCCTAGTAATGTCCTGTGTACCGCATACGCCCTTACCACAGAGAGCAAGCTCAATAAAGCATGTAGGAGTACAGCTCGAATCTGGGGTAAGGTTGTATTCGGTATACAACCCTCCGAGCAACAAACTCACCGAATTGGATGTGGATGTTCTCTGCAGCAGCGGGCACAAAGTGCTGCTTGCAGGGGACTTCAATGCGAGACATCCGACGTGGAGTCTAGCCGGTCAGTCAGTCGCCAACCCCAACGGAAACGTGCTCTGGAAGTACACAATGAACAACAATGTGGTAGTAGACCACCCCGACACCCCCACCCACTACCCCTGGAACGGTCTCGCACCGTCGATACTTGACCTGGTGGTAACCAAGAACGTCACAGATATTACAAGACTGAGAACCGCCTCTGAGTTTATCTCTGATCATGAACCGGTGTTCTTTGCAATCAAGGGTGGACAAAATCCGAGGGGGAAGAGAACCCTGTACGATTACTCTACCACTGATTGGAAGGAATATCGGAGAATAATCAACGAGAGAACGGTTATCAGCCCTCAGATTCCTGAGGGGGAGATAAACCGGGAAACTCAGAAGTGGATAAAAACCCTACAACACGCAAGGGAAATTACCACCAGGAAGAGGGTTGTACGGGAGGACAAGGATCACCTCCCCGACTTCATCCTGGAGCTTATAAAGCTCAACAATAAGGAGCGAAAAAGGTGGCAACCACCCGCAACCCGGTTCATCGTGAGAACATGATGAGCCTGGGGCGGGAGGTTGGCCAACTTATCCGTAAGCACCGGGATGAAGCCTGGAAGAGGAAACTTGAGGCCCTCAACGCCGAAGACGGTTCTCTGTGGCGGACGACGAAGATGCTTCGTAGGAAGTATAACGTCATCCCCGCCGTAGAGAACGGCCACAGGCAAGCGACGACCGATCCGGGGAAAGCGGAGATGTTCGGGGACTACTTCCATGGTGCTTTCCGGGCAGGGCAGGACATCACCCGGGAACATGCCGAAATCACCAGGGGAGTCAGGGACTTCAGGAGAGCTACGAAGCAACCCGTAATTAACCAAGCCTACTCGAAACTGATAACCAGTTTCGAGGAGGTGAGGGACGTAATTAAAAAGCTCCCCAGGAATAAGGCACCTGGGTTAGACAAGATCGACGCGACTCTGCTGCGGAATCTCCCAAGAAAGTCCCTTGTACAGTTGATCCATATCATCAATGTGATCATTAAATGGCAGCACTATCCAGAGTGCCTAAAGCAAGTGGAGATCATCCCCATCCTCAAGCCGGGGAAGCAGGACACGATTATAGACAGCTACCGCCCCATCTCACTGCTCAGTGCGGTGGGCAAGGTGGTGGATAGGATCCTACTGAAGAGACTAAGCGGTCTCGAAGAAGAACTGGAGCTCATCCCGGAGGAACAATTCGGCTTCAGGAAAGGTCACTCGACGACCTCCCAAGTGGCCCGAATTGTCCACGGGGTGAAGGAAGGTTTCAATCGGGACCGTAACACGGTTATGGTCCTGTTGGATATACAAAAGGCTTTTGATTCGGTCTGGATCGAGGGCCTGGTCATGAAAATGCTAAGGGCAGGCATGCCTGGACATATGGTAAGGCTGCTGGATTCATAACTGGTCAACAGGGCTTTCAGGGTTAAGGTGAATGAAACCAGCTCCTCGATGAGGAAAGCCGAAGCAGGAGTGCCGCAGGGGTCGAGCTTGTCACCACTCTTGTACTCCCTATATACACACGACTTCCCGAAAAATCAACAAACGCAAACGGCAATATATGCCGATGACACCGCCATTTACGCGCAGGGAAACACCTCCAACGAGTCTATAAGCAGGTCATAAGACCAACTATGACATATGTCCAGTGTTTTGCATCGATCCCAAGTCAACAATGTTGCGCTTGGAAACGATGCAAAACAAAATACTCCGTATCGTCACGAACAGTGATAGATACATTTGGCTTGACACACTGAGAGAGCTAACCGATATTCCAAAAATCGAATAATTTATCAAACAACAGTCTGATAAATTCTTTAGACACTTTATCCTTGGAAGCCGATTGACCAGGGATATTACAGCAACCAGAGCCCGTGACAACCTAAGGTTGAAACACGGGCTTATCTACCAGGCACTGGATATATTCCAGGAACCTTTGGAAGATGAGTGAGCGAGCCATAGCCACCACATACTCCGAACCCGGTTTTTTCGTCGTTTTTCCGGGGGTCGTGAGAAAAGCCCGAGAACACATGGTCCCGATAGCCCGATGCCTCACCCCAAATATTAAATGCCCCGTATATATTAACTAGGAGACGGGGTTTAATAAATGGCAGACACATACTCGCAGCATTTGAAGGCCTACATAACACCGTAGGGCTTGCTCCGGCAGGCGAACGAGGTTTTACCTGCCAGAGAAAACCTCTCTGGCACGGTTAAAAAACCCAAAATCCCACCCTAACCACATAGCATCCCCCAACCCACTGCGGCTGAGTGATTGTTTTAACGTGGTTTTATTTATTTAAATGTTTTATGCGATGTTGTTAGATTTTATTGTAAATTTAATTGTGAATAGATATTTTTGGATTTGGATTTTTGGTCTACATCATAACGTTGAACGTTTAACACTTGACTTTTTTGTAATTACAGTAATCGTAATGTCAATGTTTGCTGAAATAGTTCAGTACATCGCCGCTTTACTAGGGCTCATCACCCCGAATGATGAGGCGAAGATACGTGAAGGATTGAGGGAATGTACCAAAGGGGTGAAAAGAATTAAAGAAGCCATGCGTTATGCCGCTTCTGTGGGGGAGAAGCAGCATCTGGAAGCGTGTTTGCGAAACATTAAGACGATGAGGAATCAGTTTAAGGCCGAGCAGAAAAAAGGGACAGGGCATTCTTCTCGACCTGAAACTGCATGGAATCGTGTTCATTGAGATGAGTCTGACTCGGCATTTAGTAGTCGCATTGAGACCGGTGTAATTTCCAACCTCAAACATAAGGACCCTGGAGCATTTTTAGTTGATTGTTTGGCTATATTCAAACGCCGTATTCAAAATGCTCTCAAGAAGGAATCGTCAGTCAAGGTGAACTCTGTTTTCTGTGGAGAATTTGAGATAGTGAAGGGAGCTAGTGTACTGAAGGAGTATAAATACTTTACTACTACAAACTCGCCAATTTACCGGGACACCAATCTGGAGGAATGGTTCCAAGATAAAGTTATTGCTCCTATCATGAAAGATCTTGAAAAATTCCAAGAAAGAGATAGTGGCTGGGCGTTGAAAAAAGTGGTTAGTCTGGACGTAAACATCAACAAGTTGATGGATCTTCTTACATCGATTTGCCACCTCAAATCAAGAAAAATAAAGCTTGCATCAATGTCAAAAATGATGATCAAGCATGCTTCGCCTGGTCCGTTATTTCTGCCTTACATCCTGCTGATTCCATAAAAAATGCAAGCCGTTCCTCATCATACCCCCACTATTCAACAGTGTTGAAACTGAGAGGCATCCAATTTCCAATGACTATAAAGCAAATTCTGAGATTTGAAAAACAAAATGGTATTTCGATCAACGTTTATATCCTTGAAAAATTAAAAAATTCGTTCAGAACACTACCAACATTCCTTACTGATGATAAGAAGGAGAGACACGTTAATCTTCTCTTGGTGCAAGACCGTTATTCTGATGACCATTCCGATGCTTCTACCAAATACCATTTTGTATGGATTAAAAACATGTCGAGGCTTCTTTCCAAACAGCTGAGTAAAGAAGGTGACAAAAAATGTTTCTGTGACCGTTGCCTCCACTACTTTCGCTCTGAAGGAAAACTGAATAAACATATTGAGGATTGCCGAAAATTAAATGAAACTGCAATACGGATGCCAGAGCCGGGAAAAAATATTTTGAAGTTTAAAAATTTCAAAAACAAGGAGAAGGCACCTTTCATGGTTTATGCTGACTTGGAATCGGCCTTGAAACCAGTTGAAGATCCCAAGAAACCCCAGCATCACATTCCAGCTGCCATAGGATACTACGTGAAATGTTCATATGATCATACACTTTCATTTTATAAGTCTCATCGTGGGCAGGACTGTATGGCGTGGTTTGCTGATGAAATGGCTCAATTGGCTGAGGATATGGCAACAGTTTTTTGGTGTCCTTATGATATCAATTTGACTTGGGTGCAGGAAGCACAATTCAAACTTGCTTCACATTGCCATATTTGCGAGCAACCTTTCACTCCAGAATGTAAAAAGGTTCGACATCACAACCACCTGATTTCCGGAAATAACTATCGGGGAGCTGCTCACGAAGGGTGCAATATAATCTATAAGGACACTCACACTGTTCCGGTTATTTTTCATAATTTAAGTGGATATGAAGCACACTTCATTGTTAGAGACATTGCTACAAGAATGGCTGCAAAGGTTGATCTATTCCCAATTACCAAAGAGAAATGTATTTCCTTCACTAAACACGTTGATGATACCCCAATTCAATTCAGAATTATTGACTCGTTTCGTTTCATGGCTTGTTCTCCGAGTTCTCCAATCTGAAGTCAGAGTTTACAAATGTACCTATAGATCAATTCAAACTGTTGACGAAGAAAGGAGTCATGCCATATGATTATATTGATTCTTTTGATCGCTTCGATGAAACAACTTTACCATCTCGTGATAAATTTTACAATAAGCTGGAAAATAAACCCTGCCCCCGACGTTTATATCAACGAGCTCAGGATGTATGGACCACATTCAACTGTCAGAATCTCGGTGATTATGACTTGCATATGAAAACTGACATTCTTCTGCATCCTCAAGTCACATAAACTCGATCTTGCGAACTATTTCACATTACCGGGCTATACGTGGGATGCCATGATGAAGTATAAGGGAATTGAGTTTGAACTTCTCACTGATGTCGACATGTTTCTGTTTATCGAGCGAGGTATTCGAGGAGGTCTGAGTCAAGTTTGCTCCAAACGCCGAGCTCACGCAAACAATAAATACATGCCCAACAGCTATAACCCATCCAAACCCTCAACTTTCCTGATGTACTTCGATGTCAACAATCAGTACGGATGGGCTATGTCACAGTACCTTCCTTATGGTGGGTTCCAATGGGCAGATACCAATATTAATGTCACAACTGTGGCAGATGATGCCGATGAAGGATACATTCTAGAAGTTGACTTGGAATATCCTAAGCACTTACATGATAAGCATAATGATATACCGTTTCGTCCCGAACATATATGTCCTAAAATCCACAGAGTCCTAAAATTCAAACAATCACCCTGGCTCAAATCCTATATCGATCTGAATACGGAGCTCCGCAAGAAGGCAACAAATGACTTTGAAAAAAATCTTTTCAAATTGATGAACAACGCTTTCTTTGGTAAAACTATGGAGAACGCCCGGAAGTGGGTCAACATCCACTTTCTAACTGAGTGGAGTGGAGGATATGGTGCAGAAGCCTATATTTCAAAACCGGAGTTTAAAAATCTCACCATCTTCAACGAAAATTTGGTGGCTGTTGAGCTTAACAAGCTGCAGATTTTCCTGAACAAGCCGATCTATGTGGGACAGGCTATATTGGATTTAGCGAAAACTACCATCTATGATTTCCACTATGGATATATGGCTGAACGTTTTGGAGAGGACTGTACAGCTATGTACACTGATACAGATTCTTTCGTATACGAACTGTATCAGGACCCCTATGTAGTTATGAAGGAGGACTGCCACAAATATTTTGACACTTCAGACTATCCCTCCGATAACATTTATGGAATTCCTCAGGTCAACGAGAAAGTATTGGGTATGATGAAAGATGAAAATATTGGCGTGCTGATGACTGACTATGTAAGACTTCGTTCCAAATTATATGCTACGAAAGTGTTGACATCAGATGCTGATATTATTGATAAAAGAAGGGAAGTGGAAGAAGAAGGCTAAGGGCGTGAAATCGTCTGTGGTCAGAACTAAGATTACATTCGATGATTATGTGGAATCTCTGAACAGTTGGAAATGTATGACTGTATCCCAGAGACTAATCCGCTCTGAGAAACATCAAGTACACTCAATTGTACAGGACAAAATTGCGCTCAACCCACATGACGATAAACGCTACCTGATACCAAACTCAGATGAAACTTCACCTTTGGGGACACTATTCGATAAAAGGAAATTTGATGGATACTTCAGAATAACTTTGTATACATATGCTAAAATAAAATGTATTATTTGATGACTATTTTCTCATGATTGATGGTTATGCTATGCCTACTAGGGGAGTCTTCCACAATAAAAAAAGGGTAACGCATTGGCAGTCCTACCTCCTGGGTGATGTGGTAACGGACTGATAGCAATATTCAACCAACGCTGAATTTTAAAGTATTTTGAATCTGCTTCAAATTAATATCATTTTTTGATTCTCTAATGATATTTGTTAAAATCACTTTTGAAAGGTATGTTTGGTTCATTGGATTAGTTCATTATCAATCTGTGTACTTCGCACACAAACATATGATACTTGAAGTGTCCATTTTTTTATGCTGATTTTGCATAAAAATATAACTTATTCAACAACTTTTATATTTCTGATATCTAACGATGCTTGAAATATCATTCTATTTGTTTTATTGCGATTCATATCAATAATAACATCTTTAAACGCTGTGTATGTTGAACCTTCAATTTTTTTGTTCTCAAATGCTGTTTCAAAACGGAGTCTATGAGTATCAGACTCGATTATTTTTTCTGTTGCTGTGAGCTCTCTTCTTATACAAAACTGGTTCCATCACGAAATAATTCATATTTTTCTGTGTGCTATGCAACATCGAATACAAGTGAATTTTCTACATTCCATTGGATCTTTACAACCGTAACATACTGCACAATACTGCACTGAGCGAAACCGTAACATACCGCACCATACCTAACCATACTGCGCTAAGCGTAAACGAAAACGGTTGCACAAAAAAAACGGTTGCACAAAACGGATGCACGAAAACGGTTGCGCACGGAAACGGTTGCATGAAAACGGTTGCACGAAAACGGTTGCGCACGAAAACGGTTACACGAAAACGGTTGCACGGAAATGGTTGCATGGAAACGGTTGCACGATAACAGTTGCATGAAAACGGTTGCACGAAAACGGTTGCGCACGGAAACGGTTACACAAAAACGGTTGCACGAAAACGGTTGCACGAAAACGGTGGCACGAAAACTGTTGCACGATAACGGTTGCGCACGGAAACGATTGCACGCAAAACGGTTGAAACATCCACACTGTAACAAATATATTGTTACATCTAAAAGTCCAATTAATTCCAAAATCGTACTAGAAGCGACACCTAATAACGAACATGTAAACTTGTCTGAAGAGTAGAGAACAGAATTCTCTCACTATCTAAGACGTCCAGTGACAGCTGATGTCAAATAGCTGAATTTATCTAGGGTAATTTGATTTGTAGACGGACCCATCTGGGTTGATGCCGTTGGGTTCATGTAGATGTCACTGACATGATGTCGGAAATCCAGTTCGAGAATTGGAGAAGTGGGATGAGCTCTCTTCTTAGTTTGGCGGTCGAGGTGTGAGGTGGTCGCTTGAAGGTATGATTTAGGTGACAGTAATAAATTTAAATCCATATGTATTGATGCGATCATAAGTATTTTTGAATGAACCTCAAGTGAATAATAAATACTGGGAATTAGATTGTCGATCAACTCCAATCCAGAATGAAGTGCCAATTGCAACGGAATTCATGCTCTAATAACCTGTTGATCATCCATCGATGATGGCCTTCTAGTTGGATCCAGTGTTGCGATGATAAGTTATTATTCACCTAGGGCAAATCCTGAGGTGTGATCACGTGGAAAACAATTACTAAGAAACCTGTAAGTGTCAAATAAATATTTATTGGTAGATGCATGTTGCATACCAAAAAGCGACACCATTTTGTTGTTTCAAGTTTAACATTTTCAAGTTTGACATACATATCGGAGTGCTAACCTCTATTTGTATTCACTATTACTTTTCTTCTACCTCAATTTTTTCAAACCGGAAGTGCTTATTTATTTATGATTCGTACAGATCCGAAATATCGTTAATGCGTTTATTGGACACAGATGGATCTGATGTATTCCTTCATGACGGTAAATGGTGGTCCTGTTTTTTTTTTCTCTAAACGACTAAACGACCATCTTTTTCTATTCCTGGTGATATTTTTTCAAAACACTCGGTAGATGTTTTCTATTTATGATGAGACATGACAAATGACAGAAGCTGTCATCTTTCCAAAAGCAATGATGTTTAAATCAAAACGCCCTGTATATATTTTCTCCCAATAAATTTGCGAGACGTCCCTGTACAACTATGATGAGCGTTGACCACTCAGAAGCAGCCATGTTTTTTTTTTACTTGAATCCCCATACCCTCCATGACGTGTTCTTTTCTTCGATCTCCATGTTTTTTCTCCTAAATAATATGTAAGACGTCCTATATATATTTTTGCTGCATACTTTGCTATCCCCATTGCCTCAATGGCCCATATTCCACATGACATTTGACACACACGCAGCAGTCATGTTTTTTTCTACTAAATGGTACGTTTTGAGACACCCTATACACATAGCTTGTTGAAACGCTAGACCACCGTTGAACCGCCATTTTTTCACATTTATTCCAAACATCATTATTATTATCAGACTCACAATCATTTTTTTTTTAATTATTCAAACAGCGTCTGGAGAAATATATACCCCACATGGCTGGGAATGACCACCTGCAGACATGCATGTTTCGAGGTTTATTGCCTCTCATCAGTGACAGGGTAGGTACGCGGGGAAATATTAGTTAAACAATTGATTATTATTGATTTGGCAGGGACAGGATAATTATAATGTTGTCCGACCTACCCTGTAACTGATGAGAGGCAATAAACCTCGAAACATGCATGTCTGCAGGAGGTTATTCCCAGCCAAATGAAGGATAATTTTCTGTTTAATTACGAGACAAGCACTTGCAATTAGATCTTCTTTGAAGAACGTTGCACAAATATCTGTCAGTTGTAGTTCAATGTCCGTCGTGGTATTAGCCAGGGAAGTAGCTGTTTTCTGACAGATGTTTGCCTTTATTTTCCATTTTGTGGAAACGCTTAGAGAGAAGGGTACCCCTGTATTCTTTCAACAATCAATCAATCATTTATTGTTCTTTAAACTTTACAGTTTCATAACAATGTGAGTACAGGTAGTAAGTACTCAAACATAACGAAAAATAAAAATAATGGGAAAATGATGAATGATATAGTAATCATTATAAATTATGCTGGCGCAAGTTAAAGAAATGCTATATGTAAATATAATCACCTCAGTGGCAACAGCTAACCAACCCCATCCCATCATATTTCTCCGTGAGGTTACACATCATTGGCGTGCGTACGGATAATGATCTCAATTTTTTTTAAGAAAAAAATTTTACATATCAAATGTTTTGGATATACTGTATCTAGGTGATTACGTGCATTATTGCTAAAGTGGGCTGGTGTACCATCATGCATGAACCATGTTTGCAATTTTTCGAGTACTTGTTTCAGGTGACTCCGAAAGTAAATCGAGAACTGCTTCTTCGAGTTACACAGTTCATACTTCTCGAGGGCGCCCGCAGTCAGCCGTTTGTTTCTTAAATATACCATTTTCGTGCAAACGTTGATGGTGAAGACGAGCAAATATTGTATGATAGGGTACCCTAAGTCCTGGATACAACTCAGCATACAATCGTCGAGCTTGCCGACCATTTCCATTACTTCGACCATAGATAAAATGCATGTCTGACAATTCCCGATTTGTATAATTTTCCATTCATTTCGGTAAAGGAAAATTTAATTACTTACTAATATTAATTTTATACCAAACTGAAAGCTTAAAAATGATAAAACGCTAATTTGACATTTCGTTGAAATAATCATATTTAAGAATGATGAAAGTAGCCCACTAGTGTCGCTACTAGATAATGTATTAAAGACGTGAAAAATATGCGCTAATAGCTTTTATTTTTTTTGCATAAAAACGGCGCTCACACAATAAATCATTATACCCGTATGCGCGCCAATGATAAACATAAAATTCATAATTGCATGTCAGAAAATGCGCAACAACTACCTTATTCACTAAGACCCTTTATATGTATGGTATGGAACGGTATTGGCACCTTTTCAATGGGGTGTAACATACCTTCCTTTTTATCACTCGCCTGTTTGTCTTGTAAACAGTTCAAACAAGCCTTTACGTACTTCTTCACAAATCGGCGCACTACAGACAACCAATAGTTTTGAGTAATTTTCTTTGAAGTTTTTTCAAAACCAAAATGTCCACCATCATCATTACAGAGTTTGCAGATTTGCCACATATAAATGTAACAGTGAGCACTATTATTTTTTTAATGGTGTGCCCTGTATAAATCGGTCTTTTATAATTTGAGGAAATTTTATGTGTTTTTATGTTATATCCAGCGTGAGATAAGAATTTATACCTACGCTTGAACCGAGGACAAAATTGTTTTTATACCCACTGAGACGCCACTGGCCATAATAATTTCAATCTAATTGAGCGCCTTATTAGTTCAAATAAATGTACCAAATTTCAACCAAATCGGTTCCAGGATATTCATGATATTTTATAATTACCATTTTTTTTCTTTAATTTCAACGCTCTGTATCTCAGAAACGAAGCAACTCCGGACATATGTTAACAGGAACTTTTTTTCCTAAAATGACCTAACCAATCACCACCTGCAGTTAGGAACCGTAGTTAGGAAACACCCTGTATATACATAGAAGGGTCGCTCTGTTTTGATAAATTTAATGACTTGTATCACTTTGACCTGACATAGTCGAGATTTTCACGGGGCTGATATTTTTATTGTTGAAGAGTCTTAGGGAGAATTTGGATTGGTCTTTCTCAATTTCAACCGTTTTGTTTTAGAATACAAACGAATGAATTTCCTAATACACCGATCGATAAAGGTATCGCAGGAGCAAAAATGCAGTAAAATGAAACAAATACGGTGTACGCTATTAAATTACTCATTTGAAAGCAGGGAATTAAGTTCGGTCGGATGCGCACGTGCTGGCTCTGTATCAATGCACGTGTCTTCGTTAGTTTAATGAGACATTCTTGTTAGGACACGTGTGTGTCTCCCCCAAATTATGCGGAGAATCAGTCGGGAAAGCCAGGAATAATCCAGCAGGACAAATGGCTAGCGTGTAGGTTTCTTCTAACAATAACATTAGTAACATGAAAATAATGAATGGAAGGAATATAGTGGATTTTATTTTGAGTAATATTGCAAGATAAAATATATTTTATATAATAATGATAATAGAATATTTCTTCTCAAGGCCGTTGCCTACCAGTGCGAAGTTAGCCACAGATTATAACCCAAGAAAGTTATTTCAATATTTTTCCAGTTTTTACAAAGGGGATAACGCGCAAAAATTTATTCTAATGAAGCAATTCAGTCACGATAATATAACCTCCCTCTTACCAATTGCCAAGCTTTCAGAGGAATGGTACGACATTCTGTCCTTGGTGAATATTTCATAAAGGAAAAATGAATCGAAGGCCATCTCCATATAGTTTGTCAAGTACGTCATCAGTATAGTTTCTCTAACAGACCCGGTTTCTGCAAAATATGGTACCATTAGGGGTTAATGAAGTATAATTCTTGAAATGTATTTATTACTGCTACCATTATCTCCGCATACAGATTGTCATATTCAGGGAATGTTCCAAATATTTTATTTTTTATATCATTCAAAGTGATTGGAAATAAGATGGGAAAACTCTATTTACCTACTAATCAGCCCAGTTGAATAAACGTTTTCACTTATTCATGATTCAAGATAGTTAGTGATGGCCCTCCGACGTATTTTCTGTTATGTATACAGTGTGAGTCACAAAAAGTGGTTTGAATTATATCTATAATGAGCCGCGGTGGCATGCGGGTTAAGTTCTCGCTTCAAGAGCATGAGTTCGAATTTCAGCACTGCCACCGGTCTCGTGCATGGCATCACACGTAAAAGGTAAGGGCTACGTCTTACCTTAGCTCGCACAAGTCTCTGACTTCTGAGGGTTGCACGTAGGGGTGCAACCAGTTGACAGCTATAAAAATTTTATCAACCTTTTTTTTTCAACAATTCTGGAGTTAGTGCCACGATGTAATAAGCATACTTCATTTCCATTGAGATTGTGGAAAATGGGTTAATCTAAAAATAAGTTTTCTGTCAGATATTTGCCTCATTTTTCCACTTTTTGGAAATGTGTGGAGGGAGGGGTATTTCAAACCGTAGTCGGAGTTATTTTTTTCATTCAAAATGAAGTAAAGTAATGGTTATTGACCCAATAACTGCGAAAAGTAGAACTTTTCCGCACGCAACGGCAGTTGCAGGAACGACGCGGAGCGGAGTTCGGACAAGCCGTCAAGGGTGGAAAAGACATTTTCCGCAAGAGTTAGGTACAATATTTTTCCTACGAGTGTTTTTGTCAATCTCATTTATGAAAAAAAAGGTTTTCAATAAACAAAATTTTATAACAATGCTACAAAATGACACATAAGACAGAATAGTTACATAGTTCATTTAGTTAGTCCCTTTTCCCTTTTCCGCACGATCAAGCAGAGGATAATAATGTTTCGAAATAGAATAATTTAACGATTCGATGTTTTTCGCATTTTTTACAGATTTTTCGGATTTTATTCTCGTGATTTTCCGCAACTTCATTCAAGAATGTCATTAGTTTTGAGGAAAGTTTTTTCAGTTTCCTAAGCGTTCGCCATAATTATTGTAAGAAGATTCTGATCGAGCTTTCCAACAGAATGAGTTGGTGAGTTCTTTCAACTTTTCAGAAATGTTATTAATCCTAATAAAATTGCATTAGTGCTTGTGTTTAATTTATCTCGAAGTATACGAAATGAATGAATCAGATGATTGGATGTATCATTTATTCATAATGAAATAACAAACAATCATCCATCACGTCAAATAATTCTGTTCATAGGCCGCTAGACCTTCACAAACTTTATCAGCATCCTGCTCTCGTACTCCATTGGCTTGAACAAACTGTTTGAATTCCCTCTTGTCACTGTCTAGATATTTGCCCAGCAACCTTTTCGCCTGAAAAAATTATATTTCTTCATCAATTTATGGAAGAGATTCATGCCAGCCAGCAACAATGAATTTCAACATTTTATAGAAGTTGCAGTTCGTACGAGTGCAAATTGTACGTATGTGACAGTTGCGTACTATACTTTCTCTACGACTACCTAAAACGGAGTTCAAAACGTATTGAGGACATAATCTCACATGAATTCAAAATACAATATATTCTTCTTGTTTATTGAGACACAAGCACGAATACCATTAAAATCACAAATTGTGTTTTCTTAAATGACGAATTTCAGCAATTTATTTATTGGTGTTCAGTCAATATTTCAGGGCCGTAATTCAGGTTGAAAATATTTTTTGTTTTCATTGTGTGACACCACAGACGTCCACTATACCATTTTTTACAGTAGACACGTTTCAAAACACGAAGGTATACCTATACCTTAGGGAATCTGCATTTCCTCAATTCACTATAGTCGAGTCCCATTATGATATACCTGAAATCGAGAATATCTGGCTCAATGTGTCCACAAAAAATTTCTCCTTTACTCTTGGATATGTATATACCGGGTGGCTACGGAAGTATTGCCTACGGAATATCTCAGTTATTGTATGAAGTAGGTTTGTGAAATTTGGAGCGTCGATATAATGACATAGGAGCTAGAATTTGAGCATATTGACATGTCGAAGTTAACTTCCGGTCTGACTGATACAATAACTGAGATATTCCGTAGGCAATACTTCCGTAGCCACCCGGTAGACCCCCCGCATCTACAGATCACTCAGACCAGGAACTTATCGAGACCATCAATAGGATCTCTCACTCATCAAACAACCTTGTTCTCTTTGAAGACTTCAACTTTTCATCTTTAAAATGGACCCTGGATGAAATTCCCGTGATAGTAGCTCCCTGTTCGCCGAACTATTGGTTGATCGCAATCTCTTCCAATTGATCTATGAACCCACTCGATATCGATCAAATCAACCCCCCTCACTTATCGACTTACTTATAACGAATGATCCCAATCTGCTATGCCATATTACAACTGGTCCTCCAATCGGTTGCTCCGATCATGTTACAATTACGTGTAATCTCCAAGTAATATCAGACAAAGGTCCCCGAAACACCTTCCAGGAACACAGATGAATAAACCAGAATGATCTAGCTACTACTTTAAGTACTGGGATGAACTTTATCAACATTCCGATGTCGACTCCAAATGGAAGTTCTTCTGCAATTCACTTCTTGATGCTATCAATAACTGTTCCTATGTAATTCCTAAAATAACCAAAACCATGGATTATTGAGACATTGACCCACCGCTCCCATAAAAAATGTAAGCTTTGGAAGAAGTACTTATCAACCAAGTCCCCTGAAGATTTTGACTCCTATCGTTCTTACTCCTCCAATTTATCTCAAGGCCAAGGCCTAAAAACGGCCAAACAGAACTATGAATCAAATCTTGCGGGAAAAGGTTCCAAGGCAATGTATATATACTGTAGAACTAACTAAATGTGAATCCAATACTGCAGCTGCTGAAATGCTCGCTAAAAGTTTTGAAAATTCTTTCTCGCCAGTTGAAAATACAGCGCTCCCCAAAGTTAAGTCACCAAGATGTCAAAACTCTTTAACCCATGTCTATTTTCCACCTGAATTATTGGAGGAAAATCTGAAGAATGTCAAAACGGGTGTCTCACCTGGGCCCGATAATATACCATCATTAATTTTGAAAAGACATGCATCCGTTCTCGCAAAACCCCTTAGCCATATCTTCGAATACTCTTTTTTTCACTCCTGCCTTCCCAGCCAATGGCGGTTAGCCTTTGTCACTCCTATTTATAAAAAAGGAACAAACTCGATCCTAGAAACTATAGACCAATTAGCCTGGTGTCCGTATGTGTCAAAATTATGGAGAGAATAATTGTCGATAACCTCTTACTCTTCTTGCTTGGAAACGATGTGATCCCCCCTACAAAACTTACTGCTGCTAACCAAGTGACAGCCGTTGTTAAAAAAGCTAACAGTCGTGCTTTTCTACTGATCAAATGTTTTTCCCATCCTGATAACAAACTCTTCAGTAAGCTTTATAAAACATATATTCGTCCACACCTGGAATATGCTGTCCAAATCTGGTCCACTAACTTGGTAACAGACATCCAATTCCTTGAGAGGGTCCATCGCAACGCTACCAGGATGGTAAGAGGATTCAACCAAGTCTCCTACGACCAGCGACTGTCTCAGCTCAATCTTAATCTTCCATATCTGAGTGACAGTCGTACCAGAGGCGATGCGATTTTAACCCACAGAATACTGCACGATGACTTCTCTGTAGATCCCAAGAGCTTATTTTTACCTCAAGACAATAATAGGTTGCGTGCACATCCTTTGAAATTGAGGCAGGAACCCTTTCGAACAACTGTTCGCCAAAAGTTCTTTCCAAACAGAATTTTCACGAAGTGGAACACTTTACCTCCAGAGGTCGTGACAGTACTTACTATAATGATTGTGTCACGCAGTCGCAATAAATTTCGAGAAAATGCGGAAAGACTATCTACTCTCATAAAAACTTCATAGAGCTCTTCAAGTCTACCTTATTCGCTAGTGCGCACAATACCAGGTAATTCGAATTCGGGGGCGACAATTAGGATTTCGGAAACTACCTATAAGTGATACAGATATGGTTGAATTGGAACAAATTTGAGCATCTATGTGACGAAGAATATGGTATTGAGAAGGTTTCAAAATACCGAGTATATTCGGAGATATTCGGAAAACCCGAAGTTTTAAAAAACCATTTTTATTGTTTTTTGGCGTTAGTTGATGATGGATATTAAAATGAACAGCACATTTTATCCTGCCATTTTTTCCCCGCTATACGACGGTATTTTCAGATTTAGCATCCGACGATTCGTCTCTTGACCACCCTCATCAGCTTGATTTTCTCTCATGAGCGTCATATTAAATTTTTAGAACTTGAAATAGAGTTTTTCATTCTGATTTAAACGATGTACTTAATTTGTTATGTCACAACTTTTCAAACTAATCGATTTGTTGTTACCCTATTATCTGTCACGTCTGCTGCTATTGTCAGTTGTAATATTACAAGAGAGTGAGAATAAGGTGAAAATAATTTGACAGATTTTTCGAAAACTTGTTGCCGGGCAATAGACACGAGAGCCCGAAGGGCTCGAGTGGCTATTGCCAAATGGAAACAAGTTTGAGAAAAAATCTGGAGAATTATTTTCTACTTTATCGAACTCTCGTATGGTATTCGATAGATTATTTTTTGATGCTCCAATCATAGACCTATTCTCTATACATATAACATTTTTATCTCAACAATTTACTTGAATCACTATAAACAGAATGACGTTTGGAATTTGAAGTTCTCATTATGAAATATACAATTATTATGGATGTTTTGTCCTTTGCTGGAGGATTCCGTAACATTGTTTTGTTCTATTGGATTGAAAGCTATTGCTTTCTCTCTGTCCCTAGGTTATCAATTGAAAATTTTTCCAAGTTGACACGTTGCTCAAAATAGTATTCTTACATGCATTTTCGTTGATTTTCTTAAAATTTCATCCGTTTTCGAATCATTTTTCACTTTTCATGCAAACTGATGACAGACATCAGATCAAAAGTATCAGTTGTCACATAATAAAAACAAAATACCACAAAAAATTCCCGCGGCAATTTTCAAGGTAGAAAATTCCCACTATAATACCTAATGCTGTGATTGGCCTGAACGTACATGAATGCTTTGAATTGATGGTTTCGATTGGTTGCAAGAATTGGCAAAAAATAATCAAAGTAATAATTACGTAGAATGTTTTTGTTTAAACAAGAAACGAGATATAATCTTATTGAACTAGTTTTTAATGAACTTTACTTATTGAAAACATCTGTCTCTAACTAAAAATGAACGAACGAAATAACAACACTGGCGAAAAAAAATCTGAAACATTAAAGCAACTGCTCAAAATTTCTGCCTTCCTCCTGAATATATAGACGTTCTCGCCGTCCCAAGTTTTCTACAGCCCTCGCTATATACCTCCTTCTTATTGACCAACACTGTTGAATAAATTCTGCTTCTTCTAAGATCCTCAACATTATTGAATTCTTGTTGGCCATGAACCCGGTTTTTTGATGTGCCTCACAAAATGTCAAGTACTGTAAGGTCAGGCGACTTTGCTGGCCATTTCACATGATCATTATTTCCAATTCACCTATCTGGGAATCTTTCTTTCAGGTATTGACATACTGCTCTGGTATTATGTGGAGGGACACCGTCATATTGAAACCAATATCGATTTAAATTTACGAGAGGTAAAATGTCTAGATAATACTCAAAAGCGCCTCGGAGAAACTCCAGATAAGTTTTAACATTGAGTGTTCTATAAAAAAAATAAGGACCATGAAATTCCAGCCCATACTGAACCGTAACTGCGGCATAACTACTCTAAACTCTTTGGGATTTTTCCGACTCCAGATGTGCTCATTAATTCAATTGAACATATCATAATTAGTGAAAAGGCTTTCATCCGTCCAAATGACCTTTGAGAGAAATTGGGAAAAAGCATTTCTATTGATTAGCCAATTATAGTAAGCCAACCTCCGTTCAGAATCACCTGGGTATAATTTTTGGCAAAATTGAATTTTGTAGCATTTTAGACCATTTTTTCTGAGATCCCTCCAAACACTTGTATGTGGCGCACTTGTATTTAAAGCAATTTCATGTGTTGAAACTGACGGATTCATATTTATCTAATGAACAGACAAGTTAAAATTTTAATATTTTAATTAACCTGTTAGGTACTAGCGTGCCATATATGACACGACAAAAAAGTTGCTTTTTAAAAATAGGTAGCACGCCCCTGCGTTGAATATTTGCTTGCATATTTACGTTTTTAGGATGGAGAGTACCTAATCTAACCTCAAATGTCAATGAAAATAATCGCTGACTGGTTTTTAGTTTTCTAGTTGAATTTAAAAGTCAATAACTTTTCGGAACTGAGAAAAGATGAGTTCTAAGAAACGGTAAGTTGATTTTTACATTATTGTTATTGAAATATGCCATTATTTATTAGTTTTAGATTTAAATGAACTCAAGTGAGATATCTATGTTTATGAGTTATAGATACGTTCATTGGCTTGTCTCTGAAGGTCACGTGTTGAATGATGTGTCTTATATGGTACACTAGGCCTTTAGGCTACTGAAACAAATATTTCGGGAAACATGGATGTAAACAATATATTCGTGGAAAACCCATACGCTTTGGATATAAAGTGTGGTGCTTGAACTCAAAAAGTGGTTATCTAATTAATTTTTAGATTTACCAGGGAAATATACCAAATTCCAACCAAGCCCACCAAAAGAAATTTGGAAAGGCGGCAGCTCCTCTTCTGCAGCTTTTAGAACAGATGCCCGAAGAAATAAAATGCTTTCCTTATAGAATTTATTTCGATAACTTATTTACGTCAACAAACATTCTTTACCATCTGAGGCTGAATGGGTACGAGGCAACTGGAACCATTCGAGAAAACCGATTTTCCAAAAAATGCCCTTTGCGCTCTGTGAAGAAATGAAGAAAACATGTCGTGGTACGTATGAATACGCTTTGAGTAATGATAAAAAAATAGTCGTTACTCGCTGGATGGACAATTCAGTGGTAACGGTTTTATCAACTATACATGGCATTCATCCCGTATCTAATGTCAGTCGCTATTCCAGTACCGAAAAAAAGAGAGTTGGGATTCCAAGACCATTCTGCATTGGAAAATATAATGAGTTCATGGGAGGCACCAGATGGATGCCAACATAAACGTGTATAGAATCGGAATTAGAGGCAAAAAGTGGTGGTGGCCAATATTTACATGGCTCATTGCTTTATTCAAAATTCTTGAATTCTCTACAGGAAACATAACCCGTCCGTAACGCAACTGCAATTCCGAAGAGAAATAGCACAAGTATATTTAAAAAATTTCAAAACCTTCCAAAATCCGGTGGACGACCTACGACATATTCTGCAAATAGTAGAGTAACGCCCGATATTAGATACGACCGGATTGACCACATCATTGAATACGTACCCAATAATAAGAGAAGACGTTGTGCCGGAAACCATATGCAATCCAGCGCTGTAAGAACACAATGTTTCAAGTGCAACGTGGGACTCTGTATTAATTGTTTTGGTGTTTACCATAAAAAAAACTAGGGATTAGTTTTTCTTTTTTAATTATGAATAAATCCTTTTCTTGTTTCACTGCAATTTTTATTGTTTTCTTTAGTACCTTAAAGGACTAGCGTGCCATATATGGTACAGGTCATACCAGTTCTAAAAATATGAATAAATGAAAAAAAACTGTATTTTATATTTTTTTTGTCCTCAGTTAACAAGAAAAACATTAGTTTAGATCAGAATTTGAAAATTGGAAAACTCAGTCCCTAATGGGTTAAAGGATAGAAGTTTAAGTATTACCGCATTTTCAATATTGTATCTCGTATTTTCATTCAATCGATATCCATATTTGTTCCTCGGTTTTTTGAAACTACCAGACTCGGTTAGGTTTCTATTTAATTTTTTGAATAATGTTCTTGCTAATTGTATTCTTCCTGGGTATAGTTGAACATACATTTCTCTCAGTACTACTGTCTGATTTATAAAACAGTTTCATCATATTCCGTTTTACTTGGTTTAATGGAACCATTTTACGTCAAATAGTAATCACTTTGAAATTGTGACAGCAGACGTGACTACGGGATTTTTGTAATATCAGAGCGGAGCGAGCAGATTCAGATATTTGTCACGTTATCACCAAGCAATCGAGTGACATGAAGTTAACGAACGCTCTCTGATAATTTGACGATTTGCTATGATCATATGTCATATCTTGCTCGATTCGGAGCAGAACGATTAAATGCGTGATATAGATCCTAACGCCCGGAGGGTAACATTCACCCGAGGGCCTTTGGAAAAATTATCTTAAACGACGTGGTTAACTTCATAAATTTCTTCTTATAGTATTTACTGCGTTCTGGTCGGCAATTGAGCACAAGTGAGATTCTATGCAATTACCATGGAAACATTGAAGGGTTGATTATTTAATAAAATGACGCTGCATTTTTGTAAGAATTGACAAGCTTGTTAGTGGAGGAAACTAAAAACGGTTGTGTTAACAATAATTATGGAGATCCCACAGAATGTGACACTCAAAGCTGAAAAAGCGTTAGGAAATTTCTTAGTAATAAATTAATTGAACTACAGAAAAAAACATGTAGCGGGCTTTATGATTCATAATGCCCTCCATATCGCCCCGGGCGTTATGGATCTGTTAATAGCAACCGTGCCAAGGTACTATGAAGCAGTAATGGACAAGTTAAAAATAAAGGTATGATAAAGCAGTAATGGACAAGTGAAAAATAAATGTATTGACCGAACGCGGCTATAATAGCGTAACAACGAATCAACTCATTTAACGAGTGTTTCTGAAGGAGTCAGAGCCTACTTGAAAATTCTAGTTTTTGTGAAATATAAAAAGTTATGACATAACAAATTATCACATATTATCTCGTATATATCGTTAGGAAAAACTCCATTTTGATTTGTAACAAATCAATATGACGCCCATAATAAAAAATAAAGTTGATGATGATGGCCAAGAGACGAAACGTCGAATGGTACATCTGAATAAACTGTCTTATAGCAGGGACAAAATGGAAATGTAAATGCGCGATTTATTTTGATATCCTCCATCAAATGAGGCCAGAAAAAATTAAAATGTCGTCACTTTCCGGATATCTCCGGATATACTCGGAATTTTCAAACTTACTAAACGGCAAATTGCTGGTCATATATATGCGCAAATTTGCTTCAGTTCAACCACCTTTGTATCTCTTGTAGTTTCCGATAGCCCAATGGTGGCACTCGAATTTGAATTACCCGGTATACCTTGGATGCAAAACAGAAATACGTACATCATAACCCATATTGCTAAGATTCCTTGCAGGTTCTATGCCGATACCTGGAACATCCTTCACTTTCTTATTCCCAACAGGCTCAGACAGAAAGTTCCTTGTTTTCTTCGTCAGCTGTATAAATGAAAAAATAAAATATTATCTAAAAATGAAAGAAGTGAAAATATACTGTTGCACAAGAGAGATTTCATCGAGTAACATTTTTGTTTGAATAAAATATAATATTGAGAATTTGAGGAAAGTGTTCCTATGATAAATCATTTCTTCATCCCACAGGTGGATAAAAAGGAACCAATCGTGTTTATTCTATTCCACTTAAATTTTAATTCCACGTTGATTTTCATAATTCAGTTTTGAAAGTAGTCTTGGTTGTCTTAGCGCCCAAAATGATAGGGAAGTTACTGATACTTACGCCATTTATAACACTAATTTTTACATCTTTATGAAAAATTCAAGGGCATGAAATCCTTGAAAAAATCGTAAAAAAATGCTAGTCCCTATTTCGTATGGAATATGCAATATTTCATTTCCAACTAGTGCAGAATACGTAATTTTATGGCTTGTTTACACTGCAATATAATACATTTTTCAGTCAGGTAGGTCGTTAGAAAAAGTACTTTGTACAGTGAGCATGAAATGACATACGTTCCAATGAGTGGAACGAGTATTACGTAATTTCATATTTTGATATGTTCACAGTATACTATAGTTTTTCATCATAAACTCCCACGCTTTCGCATGATTTAAGGCGAATTCATGCAACGTTCATTATAACTACATTTTCATTAAGTACATTATAATCAACATTGCATTACATTTTCACTAACGATTGACACCGTTCATGCAACGATTGAACTATGAACTTGCGCATGCGTTGTATGTATGATTTTATCCTGTCATCACTGTTGCACCTGATCTATTAGTATACCTTAATCCATTTCAAAACAATCAAAAATAAATAAAATACCAATTGTCGAAATCCGATCTTAACAGCTACCTAAACAAACAAAGAACAAGCCTCATGAACCATGACCACCATGGTATATGCTCAAATTTTCGTATTCTATTGATATCGAATGAATTCAAACAAGAACTATATAAAATATCACAGAATTTTAATTTAGAGAGGGCATAATAATTCTAAAGAGGGACAATGCTAAAATGAAATGATTAATTTGTTCACGTATAATGCTTGCTGTAGGTATTCAGGATTTTCCTACAGCTGAAAATTTAATTCACCACCAAACATCAGTGAGTCGCCCCGGCAAATAATAATAATAGCCGTCCTCTACCTTCCTTCGGATACGCATTTTATAAAGGACTTTTTCCTAATAACTGTTACAAGTAGGAACAACTTGTTGCCGATTGAAGATTCAGTTTGCAAAGGTAAGGTGAATTTGGATATAAAAGGTGGTATTTAATTGAGAAATAGATTCAGTCTTGTTACCATGATATGTTGTTGTTGTTAATAAAAATAAGTTGTCATATATAGTAGTAGTAGTAGTAGTATATATATATAGTTTACCATACAATACTTTAATATTGGAATCCACTGGTTAATACCCAATTGCAATTAATAGGTTATGGGCCCAGATTATCGCACACTTTGAGTAAAATACGATAAACTAAGTTCAATATGGCAGCCAAGTTCATTGCCACCGATCGAGAAGCTCAAAGTTAGAGAGAACTATGATACATGGAGATTCGCAGTTCAATCGTATCTTGAACACGAAAAATTGTGGAGTTTTGTGACTACAACCGATCTAGGTACCGAGTCCAAAACGAAGCTGAACGTAAAAACCAAATCAAAAATGATCTTGCTAATCGAACCTACCAATTTTGTCCATGTGCAAACGGCATAAATTACGAAGGAAGCCAGGGAAAATTTGGAGAGGGCTTTCTTACATTCAGACGTGTGGATTTGCTGAGAAAGCTGACTACTACACTACTAGACGAAGCTGATTCTACAGAAGATTACGTCAACAGGGAAATTTTTACAGCACATAAGTTGAGAAATATGGGAATGAAAGTGAATGACGAGTGGGTTGGAACTTTACTGCTCGCAGGATTACTTGAACAATATAAGCCAATGATTATGAGAATTGAAAATTCTGGCAAACCCATTTCTTCTGATGCAATAAAGACTAAGCTTTTACAAGAAGTTAGAGGAGATGATACAGATAAAAATGCAGTCGCTTTGTACAACAAAAGAAAACATTTCGTACGAATGGTCCTAGATGTTACAACTGCAATAAATTTGTCCACTTTTCTAAATTTTGTACCGAGAAGAAATATGCTAAAAAGCCGTCGATCTTCTCTGTAGTCATTTGACTGTAGGTGGTTTCAACCAAAACGACTGGTATATAGATTCAGGAGCTTCATCACATATGAAGTTGAGAAACGATTGGTTTTCAGATCGTGAGAAATTTCGCCACGGAGTCATTACAAATAGGCCGTCAGCCCGCTGCCAAAATGTGTAATGATTTTATAACGCATGCTCTCTAGGGTCTTGGCAGTTATAAACATAATGATCAATGAACAAGCAAAATTAGCGCTTGCCCGTGGAACTTTTATTGGGCAAGTTAATTGTTTATTGCATAAAGAAATCACGTATTTTAATGATAGTTTAGCGTATGCCAAGTATAAACGATATTTCATCGAACAAAACTCCGACGGAAACTGATCGGCATACGTGTCGTGTGGGTCCTAAGAGTCACCATATGCCCTCAAATGTGTTGAAAAATAGGGCATTGTTGAATCCACAGTATAACTTATGCCCTTTTGAAATTCAACAGCTTTTGGCATTAAATGCACAATTATTGAAGGGCATACCTCTCGCGCGGGTCTGACAATCTTCACACCTGTATACCTGTGTATAAATATCAGGGTAATTGCGATAATATAGTCAAAATCGGTCTTAACGTGCGGGTGAGTGAGACTTTATTTGACTGTTTATTCCGATTACATATAATCCATCAGAAAAGTAAAATCTCAAACTGAAATTGACTATGAATTAAAAGTATCGAACCAATAAAATCCAGCAGAGATATTCTAGAGAAGCGAAATGGTTCAGAATTAATTTTAAAGAAATCGATGCAGTAACGGATATTCATCAAAATCTAAAAATTCGAGAATCATAAATGATCGATCTTTCGAAGAACTGAAATTCTAACAACTGAACATTAAAAGAATATAAAACTGTAATACCGTCAAATGAGAATGACAGAAAATGGGAAGACAGATATTTGAACAAACCAGCAAATCAGAAAATCAATATTTTGTAGAAGTGGAAAAATATCGGAACAGAAAATCGTCGAATCCATAGAGTACAAGACCTAAAATTTCCATATTGAAAATAATCAGAAGAATAAATAGTAGAATCGAAAAGGACATAACCGAAAAATATCAGAATTTGGAGAGGGGATAGCAAGTCGATCGTTCTCTACAAGCATGGTTCTTAATTCGCTCATCCCCTCCACAATTTCTGCTAGATTTCGATTCTGACCGTTTTCAGTCTGACACATTTTGTTTCCAAGGATTTTATGTTACTACAGATTCATTTTCAGATAATTTGATGTTGTTTTGATGGAATTACATTTGGATATTTTTTGAGCGTGATCGTTATATGTTTTGAAGAGCTTAGGTTATTGAGATTTGCAATTACTTTATTTTCTCATTTCGGTCACTTTCCAATCTTGCCGAATTTAGACCTATGAAATCTGCTTCTACTGTTTTCGCGTATGATGCTTTATTGTTTCTTATAAAAACATATTAGATGAATTTCAATTTGGATCATAAATCATTCCTATCCATTCAATTCTGCTGTTTTCAAGACATATAAAATGTTATTCTGAAACATAATTGATTCTCCATTTTGTTGGTTTTACATATTACTGGTTTTTTCATTTATCGATATTACAAAAATAATTCTGCTATTCTATGGCCCACCTTTATTCCAATAACATTGCACAAACGATTTTCGTGTTACACACACATGATACCTACAGTGAAAATATACCTTAATAAATACAAAACATTTTGGTAACCACTTGGTTTTTCGATTTTTCATATACTTGCTGACATTTGAACCCGCACGATAAGACCGATTTTAACTATAGTATAACATTGAACTAATATTGCAAATTGACCAAGTACATCGTAGTTTGTTAATTTTTGCAAGGGCATACATACGTCTTTCGTGGAACACACCCTCGAAAAACTGATTGAAAGTGGTCAAAATTTCCGGCCAATTTGCAATAATAGTATCACTTATGCCATTATGATTTTTATCAAATGTGTATTTAATTATGCAAGTTGTTCGAACGGCATACAAAACGGATGGAACGAAAATGTTTTAATCCGATAAAAGAGTCGCGCAAAATTTTTAAACAATTGCTATCACAGTATAACGTATGCCATTATAGTGTTTGTTGGATATACACCTTATTATGTCAATTTTGAAACGGCATACTAATCCGGTGGTCCAAAAATTCACTCTGGTCTGATGTTGAATATCGGCGTGGGCGCCGCACCGCTACTATACGTACCTGAGACTCGATCGACACTCCGGGTCCTTTGCCTCATAAATTCGGCCCTGCGCGTTGTTTGGGCAGTATTATATATGCGTAGAGCGCATAGAGCGTCAGTTGGTTTCAAATAGAGCAGGAGAAATGCTGCTTCAAAAGTCGTGGCGTCCTTCCAGATTGTACACGTGGCAATTTGCATCGCAACCGCTTAATTATTTGTGCTATTTCAAAAACAAATTTAGCAAATGCAGAAAATGTTGTGTTTTGTGTGTGGTAAATGTGATGATGCTGTTAAACGCTTCAAAGCAGAAAGTGCCACCGTGCCAAACAGAATTGCGTCAACAACTGCTGCGCACCACCTATATTAGTAGCGTGTAGAGTAACGCGACGAAACCTATCCCTACCACTCTAGATCCTGCAAATTTTGGGTGGATTATCACGGACGACGGTTATACTGGTTTGACGGAGACCAATTTCCTAGAGATGTATCAGCAATTCTGGAGAAAGGTAATGATAATTTGTTGGACGTAAACTATGACAGAGTATTACATACGAATGGTACAAACTATGTCGAACTATCATATTTTTTCAGAAGATGAAAATCCTGAAGCTGACGCTGACGATGTTAATAACGATAGTGAAGAAGGCGAATGAATTTTCATATAACATTATATCAAATATCACTTCATATTTTAAATACACTAGGTGCTATTGATATTATATGATTAATAGATTCCAATGACGATGACTTTTCGGGAGCAAATGATGATTATTCGGATGATGAGACTGATAAAGAGACAGAGGATGAGTCGGATGATGAACCAAAATATGACGATATCATCGATGAAGAGGAGGATAAAGAAGCGGCTGTTTCAGAAGATAAAGATAACTGAATGTTGTTTATTTTTCGTTTCGTGTTGTAAATGAGACATAAGTATGTTATTTTAAAAGTGATATAAATAAAAATAAAATAATCATATGAATTTTTGAATGAACTATTATTTATTGATTTATGTATTAAGCAGGTTTGTCTCTACAGATTCGTATGCCGTCCAAGAAACTTATATAATTATGTAATATCGAACAAAAACCTCAATGGCATACGTAATATTGTCATTAAAATTGTTTAAACATTTAGCGCGACTCTTTTATCGAATTAAAACATTTTTGTTCAAATCGATTCGTATGCCGTTCGAATAACTTGCATTATTTAATAAACATTTGATGAAAATCATAATGGCATACGTTATACTATATTTGCAAATCAACCTGAAATTTTGCACTCGTTTTCCGCGTATGACACCGGGTAAAAAACTTCGAATCGTATGCCGGTGATTTGAACAATTAACCTCATCGCAATGAATCATGTATTACAAGGGCTTACGTGATACTATTATCGCAATTACCCTAATATTTATACACAGGTATACAGGTGTGAAGATTGTCAGACCCGCGCGAGAGGTATACCCTTCGATGATTGTGCATTTAATACCAAAAGTTGTTGAATTTGGTGACTCTTAGGACCCACGCGACACGTATGCCGATCGGTTTCCGTCGGATTTTTGTTCGATGAAATATCGTATATGCTTGGCATGTGCTAAATTATCATTAAAAAGTGTAATTTCTTTATGCAATAAACAATTAACTTGCCCAATAAAAGTTCCACGGGCAAGCGCTAATTTTGCTTGTTCATTGATCATTATGTTTATAACTGCCAAGACCCTGGAGAGCATACGTTATAAAATCATTACATATTGACGGCCTAAAAGATGTTCATCTGGAAGCAGCGACTGATCAAGAGTGTTAACCGCCCTAGGCTAATTATGAGGAAGCGCCCCCGCCAGGTGAGTGTGATACGGTCGGCCTAAAAAGTAGTATAGGTATCAGTTGTGACTTTGCGCCCCCCGATCCTCGCGCCATAGGCTGCAGCCTAATTAGCCTAAGTTTCCTAATTCAGCTTTTGAACTATGGGACCTAACATACGGTCTGGACAGGTGACGAGGAAACGTCGCTTCATTTCAAGACGATTCAACATCGATGATTGATAGATTGATTGATTGAATATATGTTTATTGTACATAAGAATAAATTCTTGTCGACAAACACAGGTAAAAATATAAAAAAAACATGTATATACAAACTCTTAAAATTTAAAATTTAAAACATAGCAAAATAATAGCAAGCATGAAATATGTCAAATATAAAGTTCATTGTTTCACAATTATAAATGTAAACATTGAAATGTATCGTCATAAAACTCCGATAAATTATAATATGCCTTATCACTAAGAAGTTTTTTTGTCATATTTCTAAAAATATTGTACCTTTTTTCCTTAATTTCCCAAGGTAATTTATTATACATTTTCACCCCATTATAGATCAGAGAATCTTTTATTAGATTTGTTACGGGAATGGGGATCTTTAAACTATTTTCGTTTTGACGAGTATAATAGGTGACATCATTTACTCCGTAATCTAATCTATTTTTGTGGATTAATGAAAATGTTTCTAATATAAAAATTGAAACTAGGGTCAGGATCCCATGTTCAATAAACATAGGTTTACAGGAGTCCCTAAATTTTAATTTACAAAGGTATCTAATTGCTCGCTTCTGTAGTATAAACACTGACTGAAACAATTGGTTGTTACAGACTCCCCAAAAAGATATACCATAACGCAAATGGGACTCCACAAGTGCGTAATAAACTGATTTTGCAGCAGCAAATCCCATTTCATTAGACACCACCCTCAAAACATAACAACCAGATGCCAATTTTTTATTTAAGTTTCTTATTTGCTCTTCAAATTCTAAAGACAATGGACGGACTTCTTCGGTAGGACTGACTTGAAATTGTGGTTGAACGGGCTTGTAACGTCTGTTGATATCTCTGGTTACTGTGATTAGTAGCAGAACGGTTTCAACATTCACATAGGTGGCATTGGTTGGCTTGTTCAGTTACAAGTCGAGTTGTCCTCTATTTGCGAACTGCCAGTACATGTTCTGGTCTCACGAAATGTAAATAGAATCTAAATCCTGTACGGTGGTATTTCCTTGGTGGTAACCTCATGCGACTATCCACTGAAAGTTCAAATAACTCTGAACATATTGCAAAATCTCACGGAACATTCCAGTTTGATAGCAGGATATTTGATTCCGTAAAAAAAACTCCATCCCCTAATCTTCAATGGTGCCATTACTGGGGGCGGAGGTATTCCATATTGGGACAGGATGGAGTGCATTACAACAAGCACGACACTGCGGGCACTGATGTCGGCCTGTACAGATTTGTTACTGTTACAGTGTGTAATGGGCTGTGATCCCTCCAGACATAGTTTAGAACACAAACGGCACCGTAATAGTTGATAAGGTAAAAGAACTACCATCTCGAATGAATTTAACTTGCCATCGTCGTTTGTCATCCACGATAATAATAATTTATTCACACAGGTTAATTTCACAAAGAGTCATATCAGTTTATAACTTAGGTGTATGAATAAAGAGACATACCTACGAGATACATATATATATATATATATATATATATATATATATATATATATATATATATATATATATATATATATATATATATATCTAGATAAAAGTTAAATTAGCGACTGTTTGGTAGGTATTTTCTTCTGTGGGGATAGTGGGGCAAGCAGTCAGTTGAAACTTCTCAAATTAAAGTTTTATTCACATTAATGCCAAGCTTTCGCTTTATTTTAAAGCTTCTTCAGGGCAAACTGGAAAAATACATTTATAAAATCTTTGTAAAAACTATAAAAAGGAAAACTCACATAAAATAAGGTATAAATTTGAATATAAAAACATAAAATGAAAGTAAAAGATGTAAAACTTTGTATATGACAGTATATGAATATTTAATTTTCAATTTGAAGTGTGAGAAAAATTGTTTTTTGTTGGTAGAGAACGATGACATAATTCTATTTCAGGTAAGCTTTGAAGTTTGAGTGACATTTTCAAATATATTTACTGAGGGGTTCATTGATAGTTAACAGTGACTTTTGTTCAACATAATACATTTAACTATGGTCTGGGTATATTAGATTTGTTTGAGTTGAAATGCAAGAGGTAAGTGTAAATTGAACTTAGATTATCAATGTCTTTCTTTTTATTTATAGCATTAGGTTCTTTCATAATTTCAACCATTTCTAGATAAAGTCATTTGAATAATTAATCTCAATTTGTAATACTTTTCTATCAGTGAAATTTAGTTGATGATTTTTTACAATACAATGTTCCGTGAAAGCACATGATTTTTTATTGAATCTGATATCACTTCTGTGTGAAATTATGCGGTCTTTTAGTTGTCTTGATGATGTTCCAATGTATTTCAAGTCACAATCACTACAAGGTATTTTGTAAACAGTGTTAGTTTTTTGCATTGTTTCAGTTTTATCCTTTAAATTTGTAAATAAATTTTCATTTGTTTTTATAGGCTATGTTTATATTAGTAGAAGGGTAATATTTTTTGAATACATTTTCAATTTTCCTTGATAACTTCTGAAAAATTATTAAGTCTTATAAAATATTCTAATAGAAAACTCTTATCCTCCAAAATTATTGAAAAAACTGATCTTTAATACAAGTATGAGAGATGCAAATAGAAGTAATATTAATAATCAAATTAATTCTTCAAATAACGATCAAAATATTCAGCAACACCAATCAGATCAATCAAACCAAAATTATTTGCCAATTGTTTATTCTTCTTTGATTAACATTCAGAATTTATCAAGGAAAATTGAAAAAGTATTCAAAAAATATTACCCTTCTACTAAGAAAAAGATAGCCTATAAAAACATAAAAACAATTGGAAATTTATTTACAAATTTGAAGGATAAAGCTGAATCAATGAAAAAAACTAACACTGTTTACAAAATACCTTGTAATGATTGTGACTTGAAATACATTGGAACATCATCAAGACAACTAAAAGACCACATAATTTCAATTCAATAAAAAATCATGTGCTTTCACGGAACATTATACTGTAAAGAATCATCAACCAAATTTCACTGATAGCAAAGTGTTACAAATTGAGAACAAGCATTCATAAAGACTTTTTCCTAGAAATGGTTGAAATTATGAAAGAACCTAATGCTATAAATAAAAAGAAAGACATTGATAATCTAAGTTCAATTTACACTTACCTCTTGCATTTCAACTCAAACAAATCTAATATACCCAGACCATAGTTAAATGTATTATGTTGAACAAAAGTCACTGTTAACTATCAATGAACCCCTCAGTATATATATTTGAAAATGTCACTCAAACTTCAAAGCTTACCTGAAATAGAATTATGTCATCGTTCTCTACCAACAAAAAACAATTTTTCTCACACTTCAAATTGAAAATTAAATATTCATATACTGTCATATACCAAGTTTTACATCTTTTACTTTCATTTTATGTTTTTATATTCAAATTTATACCTTATTTACTGTGAGATAAATGTATTTTTCCAGTTTGCCCTGAAGAAGCTCTAAAATAAAGCGAAAGCTTGGCATTATTGTGAATAAAACTTTAATTTGAGAAGTTTCAACTGACTGCTTGCCCCACTATCCCAACAGAATAATATATATCTAGACATACATATATCTGTGTGTAGGTTTCAACAAATTGTAAATAAAATAGATACATTATAGACATAATTGAAAGTTGTAGACATATGAGATAAAAATTAAAGTGTACCTATGATTAATACAAATATAAGATCACATCGCTTAAATTTGGGATAAAAAGCTGAGTGCGGTAATATAAAAAGTTTGGTGTATATAGAAATAATTAAAAAGTTGTTTATATAAAATGTAAAATAAGGGTGCATGAAGGTTAACCACAAAAAATAACATATCACAATAAGGTGAGATAATACCAGTAATTCTATGAATACAAATATATATGAGAACTGAGCAAATATGAAGAAACGGTAGCCCTTTTATGAAAGTTTTCAAAGATTTTTTGACATTTTCAGGAATATTATTGTATGCTTTTGGTCCCAGGTACTGATAGCTGCATTGTCCGATTGACTTGTTCATAAATGGGAGAATGGATTTGTTTTTTTGGCGTGTCTCATACTTGTGAGAATGTGTAATGAGTTCCATTGGATGTAGATACTGCGTTGTTGCTAATTTGATGAATTACAATTCTCTTAAATTGAAAACGTTCGCTAATTTGTAAAGTTCTTCCATTGGATATCGATTTTCTTTGGATAACATTATTTTTAAAAATCTCCTTTGCATAAATATACAGTGTCTTTCAAAAGTATCGAAATGGTCTCATATTTCAGAAACGGCACAGAGAAAATTCACAAAAATTTCGACAGGATGGTTTTTGATGATGCCCGATTCAATAGTGATATCGGCAATGTTGCCAAATCAACAGATTTCCAGATATTGAGGGTAACTCAATTTTTTAAATTGGAACCCCCTATTTGTTTTCATTGCAATCAATTCAGCGACTCCTCATTACTTATGTCTCCAAATATTAGGTTTTAAATTAATGCAGTTTTCGAAATATGACAACAGGGCTTTTTCGTTCAAAAGTCTGGGAACGTTCCAGTATTTTCAATACCGATACTTTTGAAAGACAATATATTATATTGAAGAGTAAAGGTCCCAAAACCGTTCGTTGAGGTACTTCACATACTATAGTCTGCTTCTCACTAACAGCTGCTTTTATCTTTGTTCGCTGTTCTCTGTCAGCTAGATACGATCTAAAGAGGTCATGTGTTGTGCCCCGTACTCCCAGGTCTTCCAAGCTTGCTAACAGAATAGCGTGATGGACGGTATCGAATGCTTTCCTTAAATCCAGGAAAATTGCTATGGCTGGTTTTTTGTTATCTATAGCTTTGTAAATTTTCCCAGTTAGTTCTTTTATCGCATCGTCTGTGGATCTTTTTTCCCTGAAGCCGTACTGCGCTTCTGATTATAATTTATATTTATTTAAATAACTGTTGAGCCTTGTTCTCATTATCTTTTCCAAAATTTTGCTGAGGTTTGAAATTACTGCTATTGGACAGTAATTAGATACTTTAGTTTTTTCACCATTTTTGTGTATAGGCACAACTGTGGAAAATTTAAATGCCCTAGAAAAATACCCTCTTGCAAACGACTTGTTAACTATGGATGTCAACGGCTCGGCTATATAACGTGAGATGACCTTCAGTGTTTCTGATTTGAAGCCGTCGGGTCCAGGCGATTTTTTATTTTTCAATTGTGATATCATACCCTTCATTTCGTTTAAATCAGTTGAAAAGAGAAATAGTGAATTGATCGAGTTGTTTTTTATATCTTTAAAGTTTATATCTTTTTGAATCTCTTTTGCTAGATTTTCTTGTAATATTTTTTTTTGCTTTCTTTAATCAATTTTTCAAGATGTTTTTTTGTAAGCGTCATATTCTTTTTCTACATTCATGCAAAAAGCAAAACTTTATTGAACTATATTCAGTGAAAAAGAAGCTCTTCATTGCACTAGTGCAATAAAGTTTATATTGCACTCATCTGTCATTCTACTTCAACGTGCTGTCATCATGATGAACATAAACGTTCAAACCTACTACATATTTAGGAGATATTCTGTGAGATTGGCCATAAGTTTTAAACAGCTTCATATTTTATATTATTTTGTATTAATGTTAGCAGTCAGAGTTGAACAAACAATGCCTTGCCGAGAATAACTCCATAATCAAAACCGATCCGCTATGTTCTAAACCGTCTATCTACTGTCTACTATGACCACACCTCGTGATAACATACGCGCTCATGGCTACTATGATTTTGATTTTTATAATGCAACTGTGGTTATAATATAAACGTCAGTCAAAATTTAATTCTGACAATTACAGAACTGAAAGTTTTAAAATGAGTAATATTAATGTAAAACTAGATGATGGGGATGAAATCGATAGTAATAATTATTTATTTAAGGTGCGTAATTCATTTTCCTTTACCTAGTGGCGCACCTAAATAAATAATTTTTTGCTTTTTGCATGAACGTAGAAAAAATATTGAATGCAACTCGTGCAAAAATGTTTATTGCACTCGACGTGTTGTCAATTTCACGTCGAGTGCAATAAACACTTACTTTTTGCACTTGTTGCATAAATAACTATTTTCAATTGTTCGTTCTCAGGATTTTTTGTAATTAGTGGAACATGTCATTTTTTATTTGTAGATCGTAGTAATGATCCAGTTATCCATTTTTTCCTTTTAATATCCTTGCTTTTGATCTTCACATATGTTGTGGATTTATATATAGCGTTGTCAATAATTTCAACTAATTTAGATACGGATCGATCCAAATCATCGATTTTGAAACATTATTCCCAGTCTGTAGATTCCATATATTCCACCAATTTTTTCTCGTTTATCTGTTAGAAAAAATTCGAGCCAGTTTCCTATCTATCGTTTTTTTTGTTCATTTATGAATATTACCTGTAAGAGTGTTGTATAATGATCTGTTATACAAGTTTCTATTGTTATTGGAAGTAGGGAATCGAGTTTTCATTCTTTGATTTGACGAATATGTGATCTAAACAAGTGCCCGAGTCTGGTCTGGTAGGTGTATTTGTTGCTGAGATATATCCATGTTCTTCTAATGTGTTCAAATATATTTGGGATTCTTGTTATTCTAATCAAGTCCATATTAATGTCACCAATGAAGATACTGTAAGTAAAACTTTTGGTTTGGTTATTCAGTATATTGCTCAGTTCTTCTAGAAAGGGTTCAATTTGGCAATTACAAGGTGATCTGTAGAATACATTTATGATTATAATTTCGCTGCCAATATTAACATGAAGCTGTAGCAATTGAGTGTAAATAATTGTTAGTATATCATGTGACCGGTACAGATTTGATTTTAAGAAGATCACTACTCCATCATTTTGATTGAGATTACCAAAATTATAGAGAGTTGTATATCCTTTGATATTGTGTACTCCTATATCATCGATTATTCGAGTTTCTGTGAGTACTATACAATCTATTGATGAATAGAGTTCTTCTAAAAATATTGTGAATTCGTCAAGATTTTTTGCTATGCTTCGTATATTATTGTGTATGGTTTTAAAATTGGAGTGACAGTCATTTATCTTCAATACTTCTTTCGCTTGATTGGCATCATTCAAAACAAAGTTGTTTAATTTCTTTACAGTAAAATCTCTTATATAAGGATCCATTTTGTTTATATGTATTATCTGAGATGGATTATAGAAGTAGATTCAATGAAAATGTGGAGGGATATATAAAAAAAAATTAATCCTAACAAGTAAAATAGTAATGACAATGACTGTACAATATATATGTAGGCCTAAGTATTAGCCGCTTTTGAACTAGAATTATTCCTTGTATTTGGTCTTTCTATAGTATCGTCTTTGGGTGTTTTCTTCAAAGAAACAGATATCGTAGTTTGTGTTTTATTACCCGTTTGATAATTATAACTACGGACCTGCGGAAGTTCAAAAGTCTATTTTTCTTTTTCTTGTTTGTTTATTTGGGAATGACTGGCAACTGGAGTTTCTGGAGCACTATTTGGTTTATTTCGTTCGAAATAGAATTCTTCCTGTTCAAGGTCGATTGCTGAGTATGCCTCATTT
Organism: Chrysolina americana; assembly: GCA_958502065.1. NCBI lineage: Eukaryota > Metazoa > Arthropoda > Insecta > Coleoptera > Chrysomelidae > Chrysolina > Chrysolina americana. The sequence goes on from OY293416.1 coordinate 46,753,204, forward strand.
TTCACAAATAACTTATTATTCTTAATATAACAATTTTCTTCCTTTATTTTGTCTTGCCAGATTTAAGTGTTTTCTCAGAACTCTATTTTCTTCCCTTTGCTTGTATGTTGAGTCGTTGGATATGGATATCTTGGAGCCTTTGAGTTTACTGCAATTTTTGAGAACAAAGATTTCGTTAGGTATGAATTGAATTCTATTTTAAGAGGACCCTGTTTTGTTCTTCCAAGAGTATAAAACTTATTGAGATCAGTTTCAGCTATGTTTATATTCAATAGATCATTCATGAGTTCGATTACTTCACCAGCACTTTTTATTCCTTCTTCTTTTCTTTCTATCCCAAATATACTCAAATTGTTTTTCTTCTCTGATCTCGCTAAAAATTCAATTCTAGAAAGCAATTTTTCAACTTTTTCCACTCGGTGTTTTACTTCTTCAATTTTTAAAGTGACTCTAACTCCAAAAGCTTCTAAAGCCGCCTTCAATTCTTTATTAGTTTTAATAATCGCTTCCAGAAGCACTTTATTCGTTATTTCAGTTGCATTCATTTCAATGGGTTCAGAGTGAATGGTCTTCTTTATATTTCTTTAAGAAATTGATAAAAACGTGGTTCTTTACTGATAATAATCAATATTGTCTCTGTTTGTTTTCATGTTTCATGGACTATACTATACTGTACTAGTCAGAATTCCAATATATTTCTTGTAGATGTAATAGCAATAGTGTTACCAGTAAAAGTACTGTTTTGGGAATTTTAATCTCCTCTACGTACCACAATTAAACAGCTTTCTCAGCTACGATTTCACACAGTTCTTTACATTAAGCTTGCCACACACACATGAACACGATACTTTAGGTGACTAGCTGGAACTTGTTCGGCATTCAATTTGACCTCCCGCAGAAGGTGACCACGAGGTGTGGTACGCCATCCAATTTTTCTAAAGTTTTAAAGATTAAGTTTTCAAATTTGGTACGTCGGCATATTACTCAAATACACATATTTTGACTCCATTACCGAAAATTTACCACTTCCGGTTTAACCGGAAGTGACCCCAAACTATTTTTATTCAAATGACACCCTGTACAAATTTGTTCATTATCCGGAAGAACACGCAATTTTTGATAACACTATTCTTCGAAATTGAAAATCGGTTGAAAAATAGCGGAGATACAGTTAATTGTTCAATCGAACAAATATGGACATGAACATCAAACTCAAATCATCACAACTGACAAACGGCGTCAGCATTTACGTGAGGAAAGTTCGAAGTAGGATACAGCTGAAAATTAAGCTTCTTATATAATTGCAGCAACCATATTTTCCAACAATTATCAAAAATTTCCTTAGAACGGAGTAGTACCCATAAAGAAATGCTCACAACTGCCATTTCTCAAATGGCAACATACTCATTTCACATTTTCGTATTGAAAAGTTATGAATTATCCAAATAATCATGTTAAAAGTTTCGGAAAATTCTGAAAGGAATCGAAAATACGGGATGTTTCATTATGGGTGTTCTCAAAATTGAATATTCTTAAATAGAGGCGGCTTGAACCTACGAAAGCTAAACAAAAATCAAATTAAAAAAAAAATAGTGAAAATTTACGGTATATTCTGAATAACAGAAAATTGTGAGTTGTCGAAAAACATTCTACGGCGAAGGAGCGAACTTTTATTTTCATCACTCGTATGCTAATCGTATTGATGGTGGATTAATACAGCAGTTTTAAGATCTTTGTTGGAATACATATTCCATTAACGAACATTCTTATGACTTTTTCTGAACGAAAAAAAAAGGTATTAAGTGAATTTTTTGTTGGTTCTAGTCACTTACTACTATATCAAAAATCAAAATAATGAAAAACAGATTTCCAAGTACTGTTCAAAATGTTTTCCATTATGTTCTCTGTACAAAATTGAACGTCCCACTATTGCTTACATAACTCTATTTAACTAAACTTGTTTAATACTAGCAATTGCTTCTCTGAGGCGATGTTCCAAATCCTCTCTTGATGTAGGACTAGAAGAGTAACCCTTATTCTTCAGGTAACCTCATATGAAAAAATCTAGTGGCGTGAGGTCCGGTGACCTCGGAGGCCATCTTGTAGGTGCCAATCCATCGATTTAGGAATTTTTCATCTAGGTAACTGAGTATACTATTCGGGAGTTATGGGAAGGCGCATCATCTTGCTAGAAATACATATCGAGAGTGAAATTCTCCATGAATCCTTCTATTTCTCTTTGTCGAACGACAATCAATCATTTTGCGCTCTTAATACACAAATAGCTATTCTTGTTCCTTTCGGAATTCTTCAAATCTTTTCATTCGAGTAATCTGATTCATCTTTTGTCAATACGACAATGTGGAAAGAGTATGTTGTCATTTGAAAAATGGCAGTTGTGAGCATTTCTTTATGGGTACTACTTCGTTTTGAGAAAATTTTTGATAATTTTTGGAAAATATGGTTGCTGCAATTACATGAGAAGCACAATTTTCAGCTGTATCTTACCTCGAACCTTCCTCTCGTCAATGCTATCGCCGTTCGTCAGTTGTGATCATTTGAGTTTGATGTTTATGGACAACTTTGTTCGATGGAACAATCAACTATATCTCCGCCATTTTTCAACAGATCTTCAATTTTGAAGAACAGAGTTATCACAAATTGCGTGATCTTCCGGATAATGAATTGGATTTTTCACGAGGTTCTTCTGTGGAATGATATCTTCTGCACTATAGTGTCCAAAAATATCCATCCTTGTGCAATCCAGGGCTTCGCCGCATTCAAACAGTATGTGTGAGGCTGTTTTGTCCTCCTCATCACAGAACCTGCATGGTGTGGATTCTTGTGTAAGTATTTTCTCAGGTGGCAGTGACTTACCACCGTCCTGAGGGAGTTCTGGCTCAGTTCAAGAATAGGCATTGACAGCCGGTCAGATGGCATCATCATCGTGAGTATTGCTTGCGTCCTCTTTCCAAGAAGATTGATGATGGTTCTTGACACATTTCACGTCCCATCGGTTGCTTAAACCTTTTCATCATTTCTTCTTCTTCTTCTTCTAGCACGCATGGATGGGTTCTGAAGTCCTTGAACATAGGCCTCCGTCTGGACAATTTATGCACCTACGTTTTGACTCAGTTAAAGGCACCTGTGGAAGTTCCTCCAGCAAAAGTTTCGGGTTTCTGGTAGGAGGTTTCCCAGCTAACTTGTGTTTTTGGCGTACCTTCGGTTCCTATGGTTCTTTTTTCTCGAGTGCCTGCCTACCCTTTTTCTGGGCCCGCCTCCGCACCGAGGCTTATCACCACTTATTTGATCTCTTGTGCTCTTCTTTTAGCTATCTGCAAGCGAAATCAGTACTCGGCGTATTACTTGTACCTTCTTTTCATCTTTGACGGATCGCAATCTCGGAAACGGTTACTGGTATCGGTGAGCAGTTGATGTAAATCATTTCTACACCCTCAGAAACCTATTGAACGTCGCGAAGTGGAGATAACTTTCAAGTATTTCGAAGTTTACTATCTATCAAATTGATAGATCGGTAATTTTTGACGATAATAATGGCGAATAGATTTAAATTTCGGTGAGGGCACTGTGGAAAAGTTGCTCTCACTTGTAACGGTTAGAAAAAAGATGTCCCTATAGCAAAAGTGCATATTATATTTATAAGGAAACCGTGACCCGTGGCAGATAGATTTGGATTTCGGTGAGGGCACTGTGGAGAAGTTGCTCTCACTTGTAAAGGTTAGAAAAAAAAAAGTCCTTATAAATATAATATGCACTTTTGCTACAAGGAACCCTTGACTTTCAATAATCACATCGTTTCAAAAAACAAATATCTCCAAAACTCTATGAAAACAACTCTCGTGCGGCGTGGTAAAGCAATGCAGGATATTCACTATCATAAATGAAGAAAGGAATGAATCATTTCATTTTAAATGTGGCGGCGTGCGGCTGTGGTGAGTGATACAACTCGTAGGCCAAGGATCCTTGGACCGATTCCTGGCTAAGGCAGGAATATCTCGTTTGAATTTTGATTATAGTAATAGATTATATTGAAAATTATGTGTACTGACTGATTCCTGATAATTCATCGATATGCTATTAACGTTACATTCATATCTATACCCATGTAAGCTGTTTAGTATCAGATATTGTAATAATCGATACTAGTCTCAAATTATAAAAATTTTTGTGGAAAATGTACAGAAAATATTTATTCAAATCTATGCTTCATTACATAACTACAAAATATAAATAAGGAACTTTGCGTTTTGTTGACCATAACTAGATAAAAATTTGTATGCATGAGAACTTACTGGGGTTCTTCGATCCATTCTTGAACCTTGTTCTGTTGAGAGTTCACCAGAGTATTGTTTGTGTGAATTTCGACAGCAACTTTATGATTCTTCAATTAAATCACTAGTCGATCATCAATCTGAAACGTTATAAATCATAGCTCACTTAGATTAGATTAGATTAGATTTATTGCTAGAAAACATACAGTTTTATACCAAGAGGTTCGTAGGTACCAAGATAGGGAACGAGTAGGAATTCAGAAAAATTTCCAATGGTCTCAGACATAGGAAATTGCTGTGGAAAATGAAATGTTGGTCGAAAAATGTCGGAGCATCCAATAATTTCAGTGGCTTGACCTATCAGAGAGGCCAAAAAAACGGTATGCACCTAGCTTTTCCTCATTTCTTGGAGATTGAAGCAAAAATTATCAAACAATTTTGTTATTCGAAGTTGGTTATCCTTGTCGAGTATCAAAGGGGTGGTGCTGTAGGGTTTTCCTACAGCTGAAAAGTGAATACACCACCGAAAACATCAGTAAGTCGCCCCGGAGCGCCAAGGCAAATAATAATAATAGCCGTCCTCTACCCGCACAGGCTATACCTTTGGGTACACTCTATGAGTGTTTATGAGGAAGTATTTTTTTTTCCATAAGGAATATCCCAGTCGGACCCTGTCTCTGGAGCTCTGATACTACCGGTGGGCGCGCTGGTGTATCATTAACTCCAACAAATACTCCCTACGTCCCTGGGGTGAGTGATTACTGATGGGTCCGAGAATCATGTGCCCTGAGTAAACGGAGTGAACCAAGAATTACCACCTTCTGCATTCTTCCCGCTAGGTTTTCTGCCGCATCACGACAAGCCGGAATGATTTTCAGATTCGAGAGTGGCGTGTCCATCATTCCAACAAGTAATCCTATGATCAGAACCACCATTTTGACAGAATGATTTGGGTAATGCCTGCGGAGTTCAAAGAGTAAATCTCGATATTTTGTCAGTTTTTCCTCCTCTTTTCGGACGATGTTAGTTTCGCCAGGGGCCGAGCGAGTATTATATTTTTTTTCCATAAGGAATATCCCAATCGGGCCCTATCTCTGAAGCTCCGATACTACCGTAAGGCGCACTGGTGTGTCATTAACTCCAGCAAACACTCCCCACGTCCGTGGGGTGAGTGATTACTGGGTCCGAGGATAATGTGCCCTGAGTAAACGTAGTGAACTGCATTCTTATGGCTAGGTTTTCTGCCACATCACGGCAAGCCGGTATGATTTTCTTATTGGAGATCAGCGTGTCCATCATTCCACCAAGTACTCCTATGATCAGAACCATCATTTTGACAGAATGGTTTGGGTAAAGCCTGCGGAGTTCAAAGAGTAAATCTCGATATTTTGTCTGTTTCGCCTGGAGCCGAAAACTCTATGACAAAAATCGTCCCACTTTGATGGTCAAGGAGGACTACATCAGGCTTATTGGCTTGTATTTGCCTGAGGGTGGGGAATAAGTAGTTCTGATATATTCGGCACTTCTCATTCTCGTAGGTGGTGGCACAAAACTCGTAGGGCCGCGTTATGCCTGTGGATATAGGCTGAGACCGCATAAGCTGGACAAGCAGACCGCATAAGCTGGACAAGCAGACTGCATAAGCTGGACAAGCTGACAGCAAATGAATTACGGTCTCAGCTGCCCCACAACACGCTCTGCATCTAGTGTTAGGGGCCTCTATACCCATCACGCGACTGCGGTAGACAAGGGTGTTGAAGACACCATCTTGGCAGGCCATTATGAATCCCTTGGTTTCCGACTTCAGTCCACTTGACCTGATGAGAAAAGCGAAGGTCAGGTTTCTGGATTAGCCAAGGTCTTCAATGTTCTTAAAGAAGGCCCAATGCAACGGGGAAGTATTATTATTATTATTATTATATTATCATATTAATTACTAAGACAGATACCACCGTAGATAAGTGAACAGAAGTAAATTCATTATTTCATCATGAAAAATTTTCAAATATACAATTAGGCTGGAATGATTCGGCAGTCGTATAGAGCTGTACTGTATTGTTTTTTGTTTTTTTTTTTTTTTTTTTCTTGGTGTTTTGGCATCGACTGCTGTGGTCATTAGCCGTGTGTTCTGGATAGGCCTTGTTACTAACTCCATATGCCAGCTTAGGAGCAGCACTGTTAATTATTAACGCAACAGTGAATCGTGGAAGATTATTCCTAGCCGACACGAGCTTCAATCACTCAGACATTCACATCTGAAAATGAAAAAAGCCCGCCCCGGCTGGGAACCGAACCTGGAATCTCTCGGTTACCAGGCTAAAATAAATAAAGGTTTATTTTACATTGTAAGCTTTTGTTCTACACCAAACCACTGCGCTAATCCCTGCCCCTGCTGTATTTTTATTCATCAATTTTGTATTATATTTACCCTGTATAAAAATAGGAATAATATGTCAGTCAGTCAAAATAGAATAAAAAAGACGTATTGTACCGATAGAAAATAAAGTTAAATAGTTTTCTACTGAACTTAATTTTGCTACATTTGGCGAAGAAGGTAAAAGAAACAGAAGAATGGGAATACTACATACAAATATTTGAGATGGAATTGGAAATGCACGGTTTGAATAGTGAAGATGCAAGTCAAAAAGGAGGAATTTGTTATTATCCAAGGTAGGTCCAGAGCCTTCTCGTATTTTGGTAGATTATTTCAAACTAGAATCAGTCAACAGTAAATCATATGATGAAATCAAACAAATACTATCAAAACAAGATGGCAAACAAATATACATTTTCGCGGAACGAACAGCCTTCACAATGCTGTTGAGGAAGGATGAAGTACATCTCGGTTCTCAGGGGATTAATTAGCCGGAAATTGTAGTTTTGGAGATGATTTGAGGAAACGTTTGAGAGATCAATAAGTGACAGGAATTAATAACGCAAATTGGTAAGAAGTTCTCATAAGAGAGCATCCTGATAACTCATCAACTCTCGAACAGGTAGAAGCTTCCGCTGTATTACTCGAGCAGGACTCAATCCAGTCAAAAAAATTAGCTTCATTTTCACAGACATCTCAGACAATGTCAGAGGGACAAACAATCCGGGTAAAGCGAAGAACTCAAATCGGAAATCATTTTTCACAAAATAAAGGGGAAAGGGTCTAAAAGAGCGGTTATCCAAGAATGATCAATAAAAATAGAGATTTTTTATACTATGGGAATTTGAAACACAACAGGAATACCAACTGTCAGGTTTCTGGAAAAATATGTTCCAGTTGCGGTGAAATGAATCATTTTTCTCGTGTATGTATTTCCGCTGGAAACGCCAAAAATGAAAATTTTCATAGAGGAACAAGACACATACGTGACAATATACAGACTGGTCAAAATATCGGTAATGATTCTGACAGTTTCATTTCGACCAATACAAGCAATATTCGAAACATCAAAAATTCAAACAGGGTAATGTTATTAATGAATAGAAATAATAAAGAAATAGATATGTTGTTTGATCCGGGTGCAGCTCATTCCGTTATAAGTAAAAGGATCTGGAAAATTATTGGTTGTCCAAAATTAGAGAAAACTGTTAATTTAATTGCTTACACTGATATTGAGATTGAAACTGTGGAAATAAGTAACCGTCGAAGTTTTCAATAGTTGTAAGACGTTAACAGTTTATGTAGTTACATCTGATGATATATATATATATGTATATATATATATACCACTTTTTGGACTTGACTGGTGCTTTGCGTTCAAGGTACCAACAAAACAGTTGAGGGAAATAATTTTCATACAAACAATCATTAGAAAAAACAAAGGGTTGGATTCTTAAATGTATTGAATTATTACGATTAACGATAGTGATTTAACAGATTGATTACGTATGTATATGTGTTTTCTTGAGATATTTCTAGTAATATGTGAACTGTATAGTAATAAGAAAGAATGTTCGTCAATGATTGGTTGGACCGTTATTTCTAACCAATCATATTTTCTTATGACTTTAAACTGCTGCTTAAATTCACCATACTGATTGTCTTATCGCATTACAGGTGCAGAATATGGATAGAAGCTTGTGTATACAAGAAAGATTATACTGACACTGGGGTATAATCTTTACACTTGTAACTTCTGAAGTAGCCAACCGCAAAACATCAAGAGCCAATACAAATGGATGCACAACCAAATAACCAAAGCCATATTAATGCTATATTTTTAACAGAGATAGCATGCTTTCTCAATGAATTGAAAGTGTTAAAGGGGCCAAATAAAATTTACGTTAATTTCATTGATTGTTGATGGTTTTATATCTTTTTTTGCCAGAAAACTGAACCAAGACCCATAAGATTTCTTTAGGTGTATCAGATAGCAGAATGGCTATGCTGAGAACCCAACTTCAATTCAGTTCACTAGGGCATTCAGAAAATTGTTCATTTTAAAAATAATCAATTCAATTCAATAATAACTGTGCTGATAATTCAGGAAACCTCCAAATCAGAATTTTAGGCTTCAAAATACCTGAAAACTCGAATTCATGTATGTTCAGGAAAATACTAGAAAACATATTGTACATAATTTCAGAATAGTACATTGTGACTATCAAGACTATCTGATTGATAAATACTTGAAAATTATTTCACGTAGAACATTTTCGAAGGGGAAATATTGAAAAATATTTGAAATGAATATTTTTCTTATCATGTGTGTTGATTTATTTCCAAACATTTCTTGATATAAGTACTTATCAGTTGCACATATATTGCAAAGGGAAATTGAATATTTTCCAATTGGAACGTGGATGTTACTAATAGAAGATCATTGAATAGACAACAATAAAATAAAATATCATCACTACTGGAAGATTAATGATAGCTGGATAGGTATAAGTGTTCGCTAACAGTCCTTGGTAACTTTAATGCTACAAAGCACAGGAATGTATTCTTGATTTTCTCTAAGTTGTATATGAGGCTTTTATAATATTTGGGTAACCAAACACAACCGATATCACCTAGGAATAATATAATGTTTTTACACAGAGAACATTTGACAAATCCTTTTATATTCAGTTTTCTAAACATATTTTTTACGTAATCATAGTGCAAGTCGAAGTCCATTTTTTTGTCCAATACAACGCCCAGTTTGTCTCATAATTGGCTTGTGATTAAATTCAACTTCCAGAATGTACTAACACCAGTATTTTCATATCGTTTTTGGGCACCATTCCTTTGAGATTCATTCAAATCACGTTGTGTATTCGAAAAGTCTTATATATAAATGAATATCTGAGAATATTCATGACTTCCATGCATTTCTGCACTTACAGCTCTGCAGTACTGAACCGCAAACAAAATTTTCTACAAGGAATTGAATATTTTGAAAAAAATCAGTTTATATAAATATCAACTTGGTCAATATATTTAATTCAGGAGTTCGGTGTCATAAAACCTTAAATCTATAAGATCTTGAACCATTAACATTATATAAAAATGTAGAACCAATATGAATGGTGATTTTTGTTCAATATTCAGTATTACAATCTACATTGAACTGTAATATATGAAGGCTAATAAAAAAAAATTGTTTGAACTTCGCGCTTCTAGACAAATCTCTATATAGGAAACCAATCAAAATCAGAATTTCCATGAACTGAAGCGCAAAAAGCTTTCGTATGCACTCAGCCTAAGCAGGAACGAATCTAAATCCGCAACCATGTCGACTTGAATTTTGCGAACCGGCAACTCTGGCGCGCAAAATTTAAAGGTCCGAGGTCAATGGGGCGGCATTTCAAACATCAAAGGAAATGGGCGGAGCTTCTTATCTGTAAATTTCTGTAATCTGTCTATCACCAAAGAAAAATTTCACAATTAGGGAGAATTACTCATTTTTTTTTTTCCATGGGAATTATTTTTTAGATGTCGGGGAAGAACAATTTTCTCTATGAGATTTAAAAGAGTTGTAAACAGATGGCGTCATAGACTATTTCTTGGAAAGCCTTCAATAGAATCGCTATAAGGTAAACAGGATGTGGGGCTTAGTCACCATTCCAGAAAACTATGTAGTGTCGTGCGCAAAAGGCTCAGACGTCCAAGTGGACCACCAGATGTGGCTAAGTCAGCATTCCAGAAAACTCTGTAGTATCGTGCGCAAAAGGCTCAGGCGCCTAAGCGGTCCAACGTCTTGGATCAGTGAATCATTATTGTCACGTATTTTGAATGTGAAAGAAGTGTACCTATTGTGTTATTGCAGCGTTGTTCTTTATGATTTTCATATAATTATAAAAGTGTACATTTTCAATTATTGTCTATGTTAGGTAATTTCCCATTATTGAATTTTCACAGTCATAATGATTTTTCCATAAAGTCTGATTCTGTACACAATAGGCAAATAGATCAAAAATTTACGAAAATCTTTTTCAACCAAAATTTGTTTTGTCTACAGGAAAAGCGAAACGAATCCAGCACGACTCGAAGCGAGTGGAAAGAACAGAAAACAGTTTCTGTCAGCTGAATTCTTCGTACCTAAGAGGTGAGTCTATTCAAGTTCTTTCTTGTTCAGGCCATTTTCTGTAGGCTTTTTATAAACGTACATAATATCATTTTATCCAAATTCTGGGTAGAAGACCAGAACGTTGCCAATGAACTGAAATTTCTAGCATGATTTTTATTTTATTATCTAGCAAATTCTTTCGACAATATAAATATGTATATTTTTAACTAAGAAATATCACGCCTCTTCAATACGATAATTCTAAAACCACGGGATTTATTATTTGAAATTATCACCAAATCGAAATGACTACTTATATGTAGAACGCAGAGAATTTCTCCATCTTTGTTTATTGTTTATTTTTGGGATATATAAAAATTTATGAAATATCAAAAAGATTAAAATTTATTTAGTCTACTCAGACAATTGAATCAAATTAATTACTGACATTTTAACGCAAATTCAAGTAATCACAGGCGAATTGGCAACTCTGTTTAGGAAAGTCGCCAACTCATATCTCAGTGGACGTGCTATATTTGCTATTCAATGCAAGATATTTGAAATTGAGGATATTATGATAAGATATTATGTGTACCGATAAAAATTAACAAATAAACAATATAATGAAACTATTTTAAAAAACCCTTTTCGAAGTGAAATTTAAAAGCCCTCTTGACATCCTATTTAAGTTTCAAACAATAATAATTATGATAATGTAGGCAATTATGATTGGGATATATAAGGTTGGATCAGTTTCAGTGGAGAATGCGTTCCATTCAATCGTTCACAAGCGGGAATTCGTATCTATGAAATAGGAATAGACTACAAATAAAAAAACTATAAAAATCATTGATTTATATACTTAGATAGATAGAAATAATAATAACGCTTATGTAGGTGAATGGTATGAATGATTTGAATAAAGTAATAATGTTTTTCTGAAACATGTAGTGATAATTCTGAGGACAAATTCATAATGATAATTATAATACCATAATGCATTTGCTATCAGCTTGTCCAGCTTATGCGGTCTCAGCCTATATCCACAGATACAACGCGGCGCTACGAGTGTTATACTACCACCTACGACACTCGTACAGTATAGACGAGACACCGGTGTTGCTTTATGCTTTGAGGGATATTGAGTCCGTTGTGGAGAATGAGAAGTGCCGAATCTATTGGAACTACTCATTCCCCACCCTCAGGCAAATACAAGCCAATAAGCCTGATATAGTCCTCCACGACCATTAAAGTAGGATGATTTTCGTCATAGAGTTCTCGGCTCCTGGCGATACGAACATCGTCTGAAAAGAGGAGGAAAAACCGACTAAATATCGAGATCTATCTACTCTTTGAACTCCGCAGGCTTTACCCAAACCATTCGGTAAAAACGGTACTTGGTGTAATGATGGACACGCTGCTCTCGAATCTGAAAATCATACCGGCTTGCTGTGATGCGGTAGAAAACCTAGCCGGAATAATGCAAGGCTGTAATTCTTGGTTCACTCCGTTTACACAGGGCACATGATTCTCGTACCCAGTAATCACTCACCCCTGCAGACATTGGGAATGTTTACTTACTGGGGTTAATGACACATCAGCGCGCTCTCCGGTTGTATCGAAGCTCCGGAGACAGGGCCTGACTGGCATATTCCTCATGGAAAAAATAATAATCACGCTTGAACGAACCATAATTTTGTGTGGGTGAATGGTGGGAATGATTTGGGTGGCAGTTCTCGAGCCAACGGCGGTCGAAATTGAATCAAGTTAATAGTTATCGATTTTCACGTATTGGACCAATTTGATAATTCTAGAGCTGACGGTTCTCGTGTGTGGTTTTTTTCAATTTTAAATTTTCGTTCATATACTTGGTCAATTTGGGGAGTGTGATTTATGTGATAGGTGAAGGGATAAAAAAAATTCTAAATTATCATCGAGGGTTTAGTGGGATTATTTAAAAGGTATCTTCTCCACGTTTGCGTAGTACATGAACACATCTTTGAGAAATTAGCTGCTACAATAATAATAAGAAAGAGGGGAAAATCAAGATGAATCGAAAGAAACCAAGTTTTTAGCCTCAGGAAGTCGGACTTTAACTCAAGGTTTTTTTTCTATATCTGTCTTTATTGTCGATTCGATTCGTTCAGAGTTTATTCACATATTATACATAGACATTTGGAGAGTAAAGTATCGCATTTCTCAAGTTCTTTTCTCTAACAATTCAATATTTCAGGAGTAAGTAATGGTGTTCCTCAAGGATAAGGTTTTTGGATAGTAAAAATGTATGAATAATTTTATTGTGAACAGCTTCCCACTAAACATAAACGACATGCATAGAACTCTCACTAGACTTACATCACCAAGTGCAAGTTATGAACATAACTATCATCCAACTCAATGCAAGTTCTGATCAAGCTTGAAAGGGCCCTTCGACACACTTGGTTCTGTAAACTTACAAAAATGACTTTCTGGCAAGTTAACTACAAGGATTGAATACATAACTTGTATTTGAAAACTTGACAAATAGTTTATGGAACTTCATTCCAAATTTTCTGAAAGTTGTAATTTGTAAGTTTATAATAGGAATCTCATTGTGAACAGCATAGGAGAACTTTGAGATCACTTCTAAAATATGTAGATAGCAAGTGTGCACAAGAATGCCATTAGTGAACTTGAATTCGTAAACTTGCTATGCAGCATTTCAAAATTCCCAAAAAATTCCATTTGAAAGTTCGTTAAAAATTCTTATTGCAAATTTCAGGTGAAAATTTCTAGAGCATTCCTGAAATGTTATTACAGTATGTTCACTTGAGTTGGCGACATATTGAAAACTTTTTTATTTTACAATTTAGAAAAAAAAGTTATTCTTCATCGAGAATCCTGCACGTTCTAGATACCTCATATTGAATGATCATACCTTAAAATGTGGCAGTTGTAAATGAGTATAGAGTAAAAAAATATGAATTTGGTACATGTTTAGTTTAAATCACTTTTACTTGTAACAAAATCGGAAATTCAAATTATGAAAAGATGTTCAAAATTATTAATATTCCAATAAGCAATCATATATATCTAAAAGAAATACTTCTTTTTCATATTCTTCTCCTACCAATTTCTACACAAATTTTTGTTAAAAACTAGCTAAGCCTTTGAAAATTCTCCGACTTCACTACGACAGCCATTATTCAAATGGTAAACTTTAAAGTGTTACCGTATGAACGCCATATTTAGTTCTGATCAAATTTTAATTACAATTTTCGATATTTTCACAAATAAAAGTATCCTCTAACTCGTATTTTTTGACACTCTCTCAAATACGACTAACAAATTTTTGATTATTCATAATTAGGTTCTAGAACATGCAAAACTTTTCATGAAGTAACTTTTCTTCTTAAAACGAAAAATAAAAAAGTTTTTTATGAAATATTATGTCGCCAACTCAAATGGATACAATGTTGAACTACTTACCTAAAGTTCTATAGAAATGATCGTCAGATTTGTGTTTGATATTTATTGTTTTCTCCAAATACCATCATGTAAAATATTGAGAGTAGGCATACAAAATTTTTCAAAAATGAACTTTATTGAATTGAAAGTGTCATGATGTTAAACTTTTGTCAAACATTGCTATTTTACATCGTAATGATGTAGAAAAAATAAAATAAAATAAAACTTCTCAAAAACTCGTGAGACTTCTTTTGCTATTGTTACTCCAATATTTTTTTTTTCAATGTATCTTCATCAACTGTTTTTTAGCACCAAGAAGAAAATGGAAGTTATTTCTTTCTGAATATTCTCCATTGTTAGTTCCTACATAAGATGGACGAGTTTGGGGAAAAGAAGTTTTCAATTTACAAAAAACTATTGCAGTTATAAAGTGTTTAATAAAATACATATTACATTTCTATATTAATTAGGTCCTAATGATCCTTCTGTCGTTCCTGCAAAAAAAAGATGATATGTGAGATTGTTTATCCCTAACATGAAAGGTATGCCAGAATGAAATTGCCAAAAGAAAATCTGAAGGAATTTCGGAAGAAAAGACTTTTTACTGAAAATATTGGGTTTTCAGTATTTCTCTAGAAATATTTCTCAATAATCTTTATTGATCGACATATTCTACTTCATAATTCATATGCTAATAACCAAACTGTCAAGTGATTTTTTTCAACTCAAGACAATAGAAATTTCTACTTCATTTGATGGTTTTTGGCAAATGAATTTTGAAACACCCCAAAAACAGATTTTGCAGAAAAACTTTGAAATGATGAAATTGGAGTTGATATCTAATTTTTTACTTTTTGGTGTCATATATTCTCATTAAAACCAATTCATATTTTGAAAACGCACCTTGATTGTCAAAGCCAATGATATAATTAGGGGAAACAATGAATAATTACATGGTAGTTTTTCGGGGTTTCAGGCCGACGTATATTTTGAGAAGATCTCGACGTTTCGTCAATGTAGATTTTTGCATGTTTCCAGTTACTTATTCAATTCACATGCAAAAATCTCTCTCTTGAGGAGTTCAACCACTCGTGTTTGCGAAACGTCGAGATCTTCTCAAAATATACGTCGGCCTAAAAACCGGAAGAACCACCATGTAATTAACTATGGCCGCAAAAGCCTTTCACAATTCACAATGAAATATGTTTAAGAGCTTGTTTACTCCCAGCATCCCCCCTCTTTCAAATGAGTATTATGATTATATTAATTCTACTCAATAATTATACCTAACAGAGGACACAGACCTACATTATGTGCAGATTTTGTTTTCACTGAACGGGATAGATAATGCCAGAAGAAGTATAAATAAGCATGTCCCCCCATTGTCCTTTGCTTTATACCTTCATAGTTCTTATTGATAGTCTGATTTAATTTTAATTTCAATACTTTTAAACATACGAAACAATGAAATTGTTCGTGAAAACAACCAAAAAAATAAGTTTACTAGTAGGTAGGTATAGTAATCTGTTACGAATGTGTTTTTCTAAACATACCGGGTGGCTACGGAAGGCAATACTTCCGTAGCCATCCGGATTCATTTCAAAAAATTACTTTCTATTATATCATTAGAAAGGAATGGTTATGCTGAATAGTACAGGCAAGAAAAAGTTGTATGTTCCTATTTAAGTTATGGACCTACAGAGTATTGTTTTTTTCCCAATTTTTCCAATATTTTTTTTGGCGGCTTTTTATCAAGTGACGTATGGTTTCCATATCCAACTTTTCAATTTTTGGCTTTCATTGAATTGAATGCTGAATAAAGCGAAAAGAAAAAAAATAGGGTTTTCATTTAAAATAAGAAAGTTGATGTTACTTCCGGTCAGACCGGAAGTTAACTTCGACATGTCAATATGCTCAAATTCTAGCTCTTATGTCATTATATCGACGCTCCAAATTTCACAAACCTACTTCATACAATAACTGAGATATTCCGTAGGCAATACTTCCGTAGCCACCCGGTATATCTATCACCTACCTATATAGACATTTACGCGATGAAAGCCTTCTCATATGATCCTACACAGTAAACAAATTTCCCGTAATTGAAATCAATTCTGCATATATAACTAGGTACACTAAACAATAATTCACTCACCTTGTTATTCATTTTGAATATATATCTTCATTCTTCACATATTTCAACAATACCAACACAAATGTTATGAAGACGTGAGTGAAGCGGGATTTCGTTATACATCACTACCACAGTACTACACTAGTTCACCAACCACATCAGCATTAGAGCAAAAGCCAAATGCAAATCCAAAATGGATACATAGACGGTAGATCACGAGACCACGATATAACCATACAGAGGACGAGATCTGTAATTGATCACAATAATGGCGGAAAGTTTAAATGACAAGAACAGCTGTCTTGTCATTACGTTGATCATGGTCAAATAGTTTAATAAAACCACACAACAACGTCTGTTTTGTGGATAAAACCACAGAACACTTCAAAACTACCTTGCAGAGGCGTTATTTTATGGTGGATTGTTTCAAATTGTGTTAAATAAGCCAATAGAAATGACACCACTGCTAGGCAATTTGATAAAACTATTTGACCATGAGATACGGGCTTTGTTGAGCCACCGGTGAATAAAACAATGTGTCCTTTTTTCAGTTTAATCTGTTTATTAAATAATTCAGGTCAGGTTAGGTTGGTCTAAAATTTACGAATTTTTAACTAAATTTGCATGCAAAGGTTTTGCATGAATTTCCCAATAATTCATCACCACAAATTTACTGCAATCTTAGGATGCTGAAATAATGTACATCAAAGTTGGGATATAACTTGGAAATGATAGTTTTGAAATGAAAACCTTCTAAACAATTGGTTGTAAAATCCCAAATAATTCACAACCCAAAATTTACGACAAGCTTTGGTTTGAGAAATATCACATCAAAGTTTACATCAAACTTACTGATACAAGTTTTAATATGTATATGTTATACAAGTATTATTTTTAAGGTGTTTTGAAAGTTAACATTTGTAATTGGTAAAAAACTGTAAGGTATGAATTTATGCCCGGAAGTATTCGGTAAGAGCAATATAAACTTAACGTATGCACATTTTCTGCCTTAGTGAGTGAATTTTCCATTTCAAGTTTGAATCTGCAAGAGCCAGGGAGTTCTCTGCAAGTTGTTGTAAGTTTCCATGTTCAGTGGGTTACCAAGTGTGTCTACATGGCTTGATACATAGAGCTCATTCAAATGTACTTTTTTACCTCAAAAAATGTTGAGGTAAAAAGTACACTTTTTTTCGAGTGGAAAAAGTAGTACTTTTTTTGCTCAAAAAGAAATACCTATATTTGACATGGTACACGTATTGTATGAAAAGTTAAGTAAAATTTCAGTAACACTAAAATTTTCCTCTCAGCCACTCAGAAATTTCACAAAATTTCAATTTCCCATGCTTTTCTTATGGGGCGTTAAAATTCAGTGAAAGTTCAGTGAAAGCTGAGTGAATGAATTCAGTCCCACTGAATCACTCAACCACTGAAAAATCACCACTTCACCATGTCAATTTTGGACTAATTTTCAGACAAAAAAAAAGAGCATAATTTTCGTGCAATTTTTTTTACAAAAAAAGTGAATTGCAGATAAATGACTGATGCCAACATTCGGATTTTGACTGGGGTGAAATATGAATTAAACTCCAATTCAATAAACGAGATTTACTATCAATTAAATGAATAACATTTATTATCAATTAAATAAATAACATTTATTATCAATTAATAAACATTTATCATCCGTTTAATTACAAGGCAAGCACTTGCATTTGGGTCTTCTTGGAAGAACGTTGCACAAATATCTGTCAGATGTAGTTCAATGTCCGTCGTGGTATTAGCCAGGGAAGTTTTGGACCCTCCAATGTAACCACATTGTCTCAATGTATCTAGGATCATAAGAATTCTATCATTATAGAATGGCGATGAGTAAATCCGTCTTAGTTTGTCAATCAGGTCGATTCGGTAAATCATATCATTCAGACTAGAAGCATCAGACGAATCACTCGAATCTGTGGAATACTGAGTGTCCTTATCAGCAAAGTCATCTACAGATGAGATAGCCTTGGAGTCATTTGTCAGGAATTTTGGCAAGTCTTCAGCCTGATCGTTTTCATCATATGTTTCCATGTTTTCTGTGTTACACCGATGTTCGATGCGTCGTCTGAACTGAACACCTGAGTTTTCATATTCGATGACTCATTTTGGTTAGTGTTCTGCCGACGTTTCCTCAATTTGTTATTATTTTTTACTATCAATTCTGATTGATCATGTTCATCCGGTGTTTCCTTGTGTTTGATAGTAGGTTCAACATCAGAATGCTTATAATTTTTATATTGGTCGAGTTTAATTCATTTCTTTCTAATGACTGCAGTATAGAGCCGCCAGAGCCGCCATAGAGTTGCCAGAGTTCGTATAGAACCGCCAGAGCCGCCAGTGACTGTTTGAGTCGCTATATTAGTCATCTGAGTCACCAAAGTCGTCATTAAAGCCGCCGCCAGAGCCACCTGATCCGTCTGAGTTGTCGATATATCCCCTAGAACTGTCGAGAACCAACCAGAGAGAGCTGTCACCGTCTCCAAGACTCATCGAGAGCTGTCGAGCACCGCCAAGAGTACTATAGGTATGTGTATCAAATGAGCATTATATTTCAAAAATGTTTGCGTACATTCTATGACGCAAAGTATTTTATTTAAAGAACAATTAGTGATACATAGGAAGATAGATAATGATGATAGATGGCGATACCATTTCAACTCAAGAGAGACTCATAACATATTTTTATTTTGAAATGTTCACACTAGATGGCGCTTGTTTGAGGTTATATGAAGAATTCAAATGCATGCATATTCGTTTTCATTAGGTCCCTTATGCTATAATTATATTTTCACGAATAATTGTAGGTTAGGGGTGAAAATTTCACATATTTTTCCGCTATTATTCTATGGAGCGGATACCCTGAGTAACAGTTTTCCCTTCCCCCACTCCTCCCCTCATTACCTTTCCCCCACTCCTCCTCCTCATCACCACTCCCCCACTACTTTGAGTAGACTAAATAAATTTTAATCTTTTTGGTATTTCATAAATTTTTATATATCCCAAAAAAAACACTAAACAAAGATGGTGTAATTCTCTGCGTTTCTAGTTCTACATATACAGTGTGTTACACTTCTCATGGAAACACCCTCGTATCTTCCGTAATTTTTGACGCAGAAACATGAAATTTCCAGGATCGATAGATACACTAGAACTGAACTCACAGCACAAAAAGGGGCAACCTACGTGATATACACTGCACGCCAGCAGCGATGGAACCACCCATTTTTACGGTAAAACATACTAGGAGGCAAAATTCGCTCAAAATTCTTTTAGATTCGTGATCAGTACCTCCAAATTACTATAAATACACCTGTCTCCTGAAAAATTTTCAGTCCTGAAGAATTAAATTTTTTTTCACTTACCTCACGTATGATGACCCCTTTCGTGTAGAGAGTTCATCTCTAGTGTATCTATCAATCCTGAAAATTTCATGGTCCTACGTCGAAAATTACGGAAGATACGGGGGCGTTTCTTCAAAAAAAAGTAGACTATGCAGTCTACTATTAAAATAAATATTATAATATGTCGACCATGAGTATATAACATATTTTCAGGAACTTTTCGAAATTTATATCGAAATTACTTTCAGTTCTTGACATACTCATTAAACTTGTGCATGTTGAGTTTAGGCAATTAAAAATGTCTCCAGGCATTTCACTTACTTACTATGGAGCTTGGCACTATGCTTCTTCTTAATTCCCACCATTCACTAAGATAAACTGCATCTCAACTTAGATACCATCAGAATATCACTTCACTTATTTCTCTTGCTTGTACCAACTGTATATACCAAAATGGATGATATTGAATGAGAAATCTGTTACAAACTTGGGTTCAAATAATAGAGTGGGCTAGACATTTTTCAACCATCATTATAAATTAATGTGATAATTCATGAATTATCAAAGAACTTGAAACGTTATCAAGAAACAGCTTCCGTTAACCACTACTCTTTGCGTCATACCTATATTTTATGATGGCATCTATAAACTGTTTGTCTGCCGGAAACCGTTACAGATATCATTCTACGTATGGGATTTCGGAAATTATCTCAATATATCAACCCACAGAGAAAGTCAAATATTTGTTTGCAGGAGAAGTTTAGGATGAGTTTAAAGAACATGACGTTGGAGACATGCCCTATTGGTCGTAAAAAAAATTTTATTTCCAGATATATCATTCCACTGATCAAGAGAAGTTGAACATCTAATAGATACATACCTATCATGAAAATCTACTAACACGTGTAAATTTTCTCTTTATTTCTGGTTATGGTATTTTTCTGTATTCTGTATTTTTTATTGAATTACATATATGATATCTGGTCGAATTTACGTTAACAAAATTTAATAACAAACACATCATGAGTTAATTCCAACTGAAAGCTCTGAAAAAGAAGTGGATAAATCAATGTTCTATTCAGTTTCTCATGGCAATCCATTCAAAAGTAGCTCTCAGCCATTGAAAAACATTGGAATGGAAGTGTTAGTTAGCTACTTTGGAAGCCTGAAAGTTTCTTTTGAATATTTTTGAACACAGCTGTGAGAAATAAAACATTTTTGGAATGGTAGATTCTTAGAAACAATATTCCATTCCAAAAGTTCTAGAATCTATCCTATAGATCAATGAAACATATAATAAAATAACTCATAACATCATTGAGTTGCCAAAAGAAAGAAATTTTGGTTTGCATCAACTGTTTACATTTGAACTAATGCAGCAAAGTATATAATGTTTAACGAAGAAGCTATACTTCAAGAAATTAGAAAAGAAATTTCAAATTGAAGCTTCTCAAAATATTTCAGATTTGAATGGGTTTACTTTAGTGGTTGATGTTATGTTTCTTTGCCGACACTCACAATGGAAAAATATAAATACATTCAAATAATTTGTTGATTAATTCTGTAATTTCAAAACGAGGTATGACTTCTAATAGATCAAGAAAGGTACAGAGAGAAAGCTAGATCTGCAGATTATATATGAAAAAGTACCTACACCAATTGCAATAAAATCTTTTTCATTTTGAGTATGTGTCATGAAATGGGCAAACAGTTTGGCCAGGCATAGAAATAGTTTGCAGTGCGACGAAATAGATACGTAATCGGTCAAATGTAATAATTCAAAAACATACACAGGAGTTGAATTTTTCGACCATCTTCCTATTCGATTGAGAAAACTTCGAAATTACGAAAATTTGTATAGGTTGAATCTGAAATGATATCTGCAAGAACATATTTCTATCGAGTCTCGAAATTTTTGAACATGAAATTTTAATATGTAATTTTGTTATACATATACTCTGTATTTATTATCATGTATTGAATCTCATAGGATTCAGTAAATTATTATTATATTGTTGAATAAACATAACCGTTCACGGTCCAAACTAACAAGTTCAATAATTGTTGTAATACATTATAATATGGTCTTAAAGTAGTTGAAGTAGTCAGCAATAATAGAACAGGTAGAAAAAACTGGAAAAGAATAAATAAAAAATACATTCAGTACAATTTAAAACAAAAGATACAGAGAGAAAAATTATTATAAGTAACATTAAAAATTTATTAAACTTCTGTCACCGAAACGAATATTGTTTATTTATTTTTTCAACATCTCGATATCAGACGTTCCTCCAACGATAAGAAAAAAATATGTTCAACACAGAACTATTAGCTACACCTTGTTCAAAATATTCTAAGCTTAATTACAAGTCAAAATGGATGCCAAGGCCTTTTGTTACATCAAACAGATTAAAACAAATTTGACTTATTGAATAATCCACGATATGAATTCTCAGGATGTAACCAGAGTGATGACATCGAAGCAATCCCCAAAAACGAAAACTTAAACCTGGAAAAGAATACTTAGTAGTTGTAGTTCAAATTTTGGTTACGAAAGCCTTAGCCAATTGATCAATATCGGTTCAAAATATCTAACAGTCATTTACAGATTCGATTAAACTAACAAAATTAAACATTATCGCATTCAAAAGATAAGTTGTTCGCTAAATCATTAACTGATTGGTCTTTCTGTCACTGAAGATATACTGAAAGGTGACTTTTTCACAATCAGTTACGCTGAAGAATATCTGTTCGAAGACATTGGTTTCTATAAACACTGAGGAATTTTTCTCCTCTAATATGATTTTGATATGGCTAAACGTATTTCTCTGAAGCAAAGCATTAAACAATCTAAAGGCTCAGCGTCAACTCCTATTGTTGTTTGAGTGTGGCTGCTGAAAAAGCGGGGGACAGGCTGAAAAGCTGAAATGGAATACGTAATGGAATGGCTCGGGGCGGAAACGTTGCTAAGCAACAAATAGTACAGGATCCTGTTCCCAACATGGCCGCCAAGATCAATAAGTCAAGTCCGTGGAGAACGCGGTTCACGATAGTATGCGATGCTGCTTTCACTTACAGGATGGACGAAGGAATAATGCAATTTATAGCGAGTTCCACTGATTTTTGGTTGTCGATAATGAAATGTTTTCGTACTCAATTTCCATTGAAGATTTTCTCAATGCCGAATAACGGCAATAATGTGTTTGAAAGATTTTGAAGATTTGGTGTCTTTATTACATTCGTTACAAGACATGGGAAGGTGATGGCCATTGAAGCAGATTGTAGGTGGTGATGGAAGAGATTATGAAAAGAACATGCCATGTAACAGTAGGGATAATATTTTCAATGAAAAATTTTATGAGATTGGAATGGGGGTTTCCAGTCATTTTTAGAAAAATATTAATTCGATATAGTGCATTCATAAGTATCTTGTGTTCAGTTTTAAAAATTTTGTTTATCAATTTATCGAGATAAAAGTTATTGAAAACGCCAAAATCAACCACCGAATTCAAACGACTAGAAGAGGCGGGAACGTGACGTACTTACGCGAGAGAATTTGATTAGTTATGATGTGATGTTCGCTTCGCAGACGAAATAATGTGCCTGACAGCGTTACCATATCGCAAAAAATATGATTTACCAGAATATACTATTTCACTTTCTTAATAATATCATTGGTATATATGTACCTACCTGTCCCTCTGTTCGATGATTTTGAATCATTTATTTTTGATTCGTGTTCATGGAAAATAGTATTTTCATTTGTACTCCAAAAAGCTATTTATGTACCGAAGCACATATTATAATGATACCTGTGATATATTACAATATACCTAAGTATATGAGAAATGATAGATGTCTAGAAAACCTCTGGTGTATCTACTTATACTCGTAAAAGTTTGGGACAAAATGGGGGATTTTTGACTACTTGATTTTGTGAGATCACTAGAGTAGCAGATGGGCATACATCGTTGTAGCCATTAATAAATTACTAACAACTGAGTTCAATTTGTCATTACACGTAATTACTTTCTAGATTCTACAAAGACTTGGCAACTGCGGCGTTCCTCAGTCACTCTCGGCTTTGTCCGCGGAATACCAAACTTCAGCCAATCGTATTACATGAAGACAATGTCGTCACAGCTGAGGAGCGTTTGAATTTATGCATACTGAAATCGCGTATTCAATATTGAATTATAAATCAGTTTTTCGAAATTTAGAGTGAATAAATGATTAGTACTCTGTTATAAACTGCCCTCCATTAAATCAAGTGAAGAAAAAGTGCATATTTTACAATACTGGAAACCCCCATTCTGAACAAACATAAGATTCCTCCTTATAAGTTAAGACCAGTGCGAACACTAGAACCTGGTGATCCTGAGAGACGATTGGGGTTTTGTCGGTGGTTTATGAATAAATGCAGACAAGATCCAAACTTCTATAGAAATATTATATGGTGCGATGAGGCTAATTTTTCAAATTGTGGGATGTATAATGGAAAGAATTTTCATTATTGGAGTAGACATAATCCATTTCTAGTCCATTCCCACAATCCGCAAAGACGATTTAGTATTAATGTTTGATGTGGTCTATTTAGAGGCAGAATTATCGGTCCATTTTTCTACCATGGTTCTTTGAACGAACCCCGTTACATTATTTATGAGTGTTGAAAGAGTTTTTCGATGATCTTGATCTGGAAGCTCGTCAGATGATCTATTTTCAGCCGGATGGATCACCAGCACATATTATGTGTGTGGCGTAAGAAGAATGCTGCGAGGCTGTTTTGGAAACAGATGGATTGCTACAAATGGTCCTGTTAAGTGGCCCCCTCGTTCACCAGACATGACACCTCTAGATTTTTATTTATGGGGATTTCTGAAAAATGAGGTTCACAAAATGAAACAATAATGCAGATGAACTGAAAAATAATTTTGAAACTATAATTAATAGAATTCATGGCCGAACTGTGTTGAATGCCATACATAGTATCAATAGAAGGGCCCTAATATGTGTTCAACAAGAAGGCGGTGTTTTTGAACATTTACTCAATATTTTATAGCGCTTTATCAAATCCGTTTGTTATAAATGTTTCGTATTGATAAAAATGTCTTATTTTCACCTTTACGAAAAAAAGTCAAATGAGATTTGTCATTGAGAATGTTATTACGAATCGAAATGCATCAAAAAATGTAGGGTGTTCCATTGAAATAAATATCATTTTATGAAATATTCTGAAAACGCGACTGTCAATTTTTATTTGTTTTCTGCATCGAAAAGGTCATAAAAAATACTACTAATTTGTCCATTTAACCGAATTCGTAGCATCAATAATGACGGAGTTGGCAATGGTGCCGACATAATTTGCAACACCCTGTATAATTATGAGGCATGTGTTATGTCGTGTCCTCGATCCCACCCGAAGTGAAAATAAAGGTACTTCAAATCCTGGCCTCAACCGTCCTCTAATAAAGGCAGGCAGTATTTTAATAAAGTTGTCCTTATTCCAGATATGTACGATGTACGATACTGGACACCCCCATTATATTATCAATATTAATATAGTACAGAACATTATTGTTAGTAGTTACTGCATATATATTTAATCAAACTATCGATATAACGGGTTTTCGATAAAAATATCACACTCGGTGATTCCAAGCAATCATATATCTTTCCAAAATATTTCAGTAATACCCAGTTCATATTCTTGAATCACGACGATCTTTGATCCCGGAAAGGAATAGTTATAGTTCAACTCCGTTCGCAAAAGCCTTGGCCAATTAATCAATACCGTTTTACAGTGATATGAAGATTCGATGATCCTAAAAAAAAATTTATTGCAATCAATAGGAGCTCAAACAATAATGTCGCTAACATGAAGGTTCCATATTACTACAGATCTGATAATCCTAAATTTATGTAGTGAGGTTCTGTAAAGAGCTATTGTAAAGTTGTTCTTTCGAAGCAAATATCTTCGCAGATATGTCTGAGCTTGTACAATTAGATATCTGACGAAATATTAGCCCAGGAAGTGGTTGTTTTCCATTTGAAAATTTTGCTATGAAACCTATTCCAAAAGTACCTAGTCATTGCTGAAATAAGTGTTTTTACTATTTTCCAGTCACTGGATTTCATTCTAGAAACAATTGTATTAAGTACCTGCATGTAAGAAATAATATTTCGAAGTATTTTATGTAATGAAATTTCAAAATTTGAGCTTACGACCACCGATCAAATAACACAACCTAGATGAGTAACTCGCCGCTCACGCCTTTAAATTTGTTTGTAAGGGACATCTTCCCTCGCCGGCAGTGTCGTGCGATGTTCACAGAATTATTGAGTTTCAATAAAATAGAAATAATGAAAACCCGATATGGAATGGAAACCTTAAATTATGATGGAAGAATCTCCACATGATTTTGAGAACAGCCGATGCTCTACTTAATTGATATGTTCTTTCATAATTCATTAATTTCACTCTTTTCCAATTCGGTTTCCCTTTCTCGATAGTTACGACACTGGTTGCTCACCTATGACATATTTTGATTTCCAGCTTCAAATGTTCTTTCACACATTTCACAAGGCATCACCATTGCTAATGATAAAAACTAACGAGAATTTTACACAAATCAACTCAGAATTTGCTCTTTATTCACGAAAAATACTCTAATAAGCCAAATACAAAAACAAACTGAAATTTTTTGTTGTTGCTCTGTCAGATATCAAATGCAGCGTTTCCGTACTGACCAGACTATATCGACAACGAAAAATCTCTGTTTGGCGATGGAAATACTTTTTACTGTTTTTACGTGCTCGCAACAAGCTGCATGAACGTTTCAATTGCCTTCTTATTGCTATATATTTCATCTAAGACAGTTTATTTGGGTTTTCGTTGCCATGAATATATCAAAGAGAAATCAAAATCTTGCTGACATATGCTTATTGTATCCTTAAAAAATCGCGACAAGGCAACAATGTCATGATTGAGGGATTACATTATGAAAAGATGTTACCTTCAGTACTAATTGAATATTACTTGATCGGAGATGTAGACTTCATTTTGCAAAATTCACAATTCATATTAAATTACGGAAATCATAGTGGTTTTTCATGAAAAACACACTTCATATTCCGCTAGATCAAACATGACCACGAATAATTTTGTTTTATAATTATTCAACCTGTATTGAAGAATATGGATTTATTTTCAATTTTATTTTTATTTCTCACATCGTATATAAGAAACATAGTTGCAATCATCGCACCTACAAAATCTTGATTCTATACCAGCAAAATTCACTTTCAAACAATGAGTATTCAAGAAAAAATTAAATGAATACTTAATTCCAAGTCGAAACACACTTTTATCCACACTTTGCCACACAGTAGAAAACATGGAGCATTATATCGATTGCAAGCAGTGCTTATTGTAATGAAACAATTGAATATTATGCTCCAGCTGGTAGAAAATGACCACCTGCCTAAATGTAAAAAATTCAAAGGATTAATAGTCTTTCCCTACGAATGAAGCCGCGATTTGCAATAAGTCAGTCGCATCACCACCTGCGAGCAAAGCAATCCTTTGACTTTCTTGCGATTAGTTTTTCATTTGAAACTCTTCGACACTGTTGCAGTATATATATTTACAAGAATATACTGAGAGCGGCTTTACATTTATGCAATGCATTTGCAATGCAAGACAGGTATTGCAAGGCAATTTAGAAATTGTGTCTTACATTTATGCAATTATTGTTGTGTTGCCAGCAGTTTATACCAACATAATATATTTCGAGAAAATCTAACCTCAATAAAATATTTTGATATTTTGTTGGTTTGTACTTTACTGAAATTCGAAAAATGACATTCCACCTATCACTAACGCTTGTGACAAATTTTCTATTTCTTTTTTAAGTTGGAGTTAAAGGTTAGGAGACATTCGAAAAACAGTATCTACAGGTACTTTAGTGTGCTATTGGCATTGAATTTCTCACCAGAAAACTCACTAGAATTGCTCACGAATTGCGTGAAAATTTCAATCAGTCGAAATTTTTTGGGCTTGCACGAAACTTGCATGGCCGCAAGCGCAATGTAAAATTTAGTCTTGCATTGCACAAAAATTGCATGAAAATTGCGTAATGTAAAGCCGCTCTAAGAGTAATGAAACAAACCAAGAGAGTTTTCTTGAAAATGGTTCATATAAATTCTAACAGTCAGTCTATAAAAGAACCGATTTAAATAATTTTAATAAAATTTATACGTATTTACTATAATTCAAGTCTGATAGCGATATAACACTCAATATTCCGAATTTTCCAACTTGATTTTTACATTATACAGTGTCTTTCAAAAGAATCGGAACGGTCTCATATTTCAGAAACGGCCGTTAGAAAATTTACGAAAATTTTGATAAGGTGGTTTTTGATGATGCCCGATTCAACGGTGATATCGGCAATATTGCCAAATCAACAGTTTTTCACATATTGAGGGTAACTCAATTTTTTCAAATAGAATACCCTATTAGTTTTCAATTCAATCAGTTCAGCGACGCCTCATTACTTATGTATCCCAATATCAGATTTTAATTTATTGCAGTTTTCGAAATATGACAACATGGCTTTTTCGTTCAAAAGTCTGGGAATGGTCCAATATGTTCAATACGGTCAAGAAAAATTCATGAAATTTCGTATAAGATGGTTTTTGATGATGCCCGATTCAATGGTGAAATCGGCTGTGTTGCCAAATCGAAAGTTTTTCAGATATTGAGGGTAACTCAATTTTTTCAAATGGAAAACCATATTAATTTTTATTGCAATCAATTCAGCGCCCTGTCATCACTTATATCTCCAAATATCAGATTTTAAATTGATGTGGCTTTTGAAATACGACAAAATGGCATTTTCGTTCAAAACTCTGGTCCAATATTTTCCATATGGCTTAAGAAAAATTCATGAAATTTTATACAAGATGGTTTTTGATGATGCCCGATTCAACGGTGATATCGACAATGTTGACAAATCAAAAGTTTTTCAGATATTGAGGGTAACTCAATTTTTTCAAATAGAAAACCCCATTTATTTTCATTGCAATCAATTCGTTACTTTTGTCTCCAAATACCAGATGTATATTAATGTGGTTTTTGAAATATGAGAATATGGTTCGTTGAAATAACTGCGAACGGTCCAATATTTTCAAAAGGATTCGAGAAAATATCATGAAATTTAAAAAAAAAATGATTTTTGTTAAAACAACTTTTTAATAATTGATTTTTTTTCCAATAAAGTATTGAATCAAATATCAGAAACTGAAAACTATCTGACCAAGTGCTCGAAATGTTTGCGATCATTTGCTAAACAATTGCCCAAGTGGTCATAAAATTCCCTGAAGGTATTAGTTAGCATTTGAGGATTGATTAAAAGAGCTGCCTGACATATTTTATCATTGAAGATTTCTAAATTTGCGGGTTGCTCAAACTACATCAATTTAAAATCTGATATTTGGAGACATAAGTAATGAGGCGTCGCTGAATTGATTGCAATGAAAACAAATAAGGTGTTCCATATGAAAAAATTGAGTTATCCTCAATATCTGAAAAACTGTTAATTTGTCAACATTGCCGATATCACCATTGAATTGGGTACCATCAAAAACCATCATGTATAAAATTTCACGAATTTTTCTTGAACCGTATTGAAAATATTGGAACGTTCCCAGACTTTTGAACGAAAAAACAATGTTGTCATATTCCGAAAACTGCATTGATTTAAAATCTGATATTTGGAGACATAAGTTATGTGGCGTCGCTGAATTAATTGCAATGAAAACAAATAGAACATTTCAGTCTAAAAAATTTAGTTGACCTCAATATCTGAAAAACTGTTTTTTTGGCAACATTGCCGATATCACCATTGAATCAGACATCATCAAAAATCGTCTTGTATCAAATTTCACGATCTTTTCTTGAACCATATTGAAAATATTGGAAAGTTCCCAGACTTTTGAACGAAAATGCAATGTTGTCATATTTCATAAACTACATCAATTTAAAATCTGATATTTGGGGATAAAAGTAATGAGCCGTCGCTAAATTGATTGCAATGAAAACAAATAGAGTGTTCCATTTCAAAAAATGGAGTTACCCTCCATATCTGAAAAACTGTTGATTTAGCAACATTGCCGATATTACCATTGAATCAGGCTTCATCAAAAACTACCCTGTCGAAATTTTCATAAATTTTCTCTGAGCCGTTCCTGAAATATGAGACCGTTCCAATACTTTTGAAAAACACTGTATAATGTATGTGTCACGTAATTTTTTTTTTATGTTCCTATTATGTATGATTTCTATTGAATCTCATGTTAGTAAGTAACCAAATACTTCACAATTTTCAGAATGTTACCTACTGATAATTTTAGTTATCCTGTGGAAGGCAATAAACATAGCCACTTGGTTGAGGATATGAGTATACTCATGAGTTATAAAATAAAATGTTTACTCGCTGC
This sequence comes from Chrysolina americana, assembly GCA_958502065.1. Taxonomy (NCBI): domain Eukaryota; kingdom Metazoa; phylum Arthropoda; class Insecta; order Coleoptera; family Chrysomelidae; genus Chrysolina; species Chrysolina americana. The sequence continues at coordinate 46,783,442 of OY293416.1, forward strand.
CTAACTTCCTTCCTCAATAACAGGTTATGGTCCCAGGAAGGAACTGAAAGCACTCATAATAAATTTCTTCGAAAAGTCGGACCATCTCAGAAGAAATTGAAAATTTGCATTCCTGTCAAACAAATTTTGACATTATAACTTCAAGATGACAACGGTAGAGGTCGAATTGCGCAATAATTAATTAAACAATTCTACCCACAAGTCTTCAGTGATTTCTATGTAGGCGCTGAAGGGCCACAGTTTTTTTTTTATAATCCTGACTTTAATCTCGGAATCCCGGCTTTATTCTTGGGATCCCGACTTCATTCTGGGGATCCCGACTTTGATCTAGGGATCCTGACTTAAATCTCGGGATCCCGACCTTAAACTCGGGATCATAACTTTAAAGTCGGGTTCCTGACTTTAAAGTCGGGTTCCCGACATCAATCTCTGGATTACTCAAATATATTAGAATCAGTAGTATGAAGGAGGCTTACGTGTATGTTATTCCAACCCATGAAAAAAGTGATGAAACAGACATTGTGAATTACCTGCAAATATAACTTTTGAACTCATTAAAGTTATTCGTGAAAACTATATCAAAGATAATAATGCATCATCTGAATCTGAATGATTTGTTTTCAAAGAATCAGAATGGGTTCAGGATGAACATTTATTAAAATTGCGTCATGCATGGTATCTGCTCAGTTCACACTTGTCATCCATTGCAAAAATCCTTAAACAATTTTTTGAATAAAGCACAAATCAACCCTTCAGTATACACCTAATGCATCCAGTGTGTCGACCAGTGGGGGGGAAACGAAATTCCCTTGGCCCGGGTCCCAAGGTGCCACTTGGTTGAGGATATTAGTTTACTCATGACTTATTTAAAATGAAATGTGTGCTCGCTGAAACGGTGTTTAACTTCCTTCCTCAATTAGTATGGTTGTCTGTAAAATCCCATACCCTGTTTTTTTTTTTTTTTTTTCTCTCGATTTTTCGTTTGATTGGGGTAGATAAGGGCCTCGGCTGAGTCTCTCTCCCTGGGGCCGTGATCAGCTCTGGGCGGACCTGGATGCACCTGAATAACAAAACACCAATTTGAAATGAATCCGTTTCAATCAACCAGTATAAAATGAACCAGATATAGGTACGCGATGGAAATCAAGTATTTAGCAGGACCACTGTTCATATTGTTCCGCTTTGTCTTTAAGCAACTTTGAATGTTTTGACTGCTGCAATTATAATACAAATTAATATATTTTTTATATTCGTGATTAATTGAGGTTCCGTTTCTCGTATGAGGTTGCAAAGTTTCATAGATATTCTCTTCATTTGCAACCACGATAAAAAACGTATGTAATTATCTAAATGCTCGGGTTTATTAACAATGGAGCGCCGAGGAAAACAATTTGATTAATCAATGGTGCGTTTTTCAAATGTACACGAATATGTATGCCATTTTTTTTTACACTTATCCAATTTGCAGATCTTTTGTAATTTTTTAAACAAATTAAAATGGAAAACTTAAACAAATGAGCCAAAACGATGTTTTGGTGATTTATTCCGTAACATTCACAAGGTTGCAAACTTAATGCATGTTTTAAAACATTAATACTAGCAGTATTCCTAGTTTTCAGAACTTTTGCAGTTTTCAATTCCAAAATACAGCAATAAAACATTTTATGCCATTGAAACAATGTTCCGTTCATAGTACACTTCTGCAAAATTTTATAGTTTGTTTTTATCGATGCACTAACAAACCATACGTATTTCAGTTACTAAGTGACCATCTTCCATATAGAAAGATCACGGTATTCAAAATTTTGTATGGATACGAAAGATTCAGAGTCCAATCTACAAGCACAGACCAACGAAATATTTGTAAGTTCATGCGATATAAATTAACAATTATCAACAGATATTTTTTATTGAAATATACAGTTGAAACTGAAAATTACTGTTATAATTTCGCCTCAGAGATTTTCAAGTCAGTCTCAATCATGTTCAGTATACGAAGATGTAGGTTTGTTTACTCCAAATTGCCGAAGAAAGTGATTTCGTAAAACATTTGGAAACAATACACGTCTAGACACACCAAACAAAATTATTCATAATATTAGGTCGTCATCATCTAATATTCTACGAGTTATCTGGTTGCAAAACTAATACAATCAGATATCCACAAACATACAATCACTTCAGCAAATTCCCGAAAATGTCCTAGATAAACTTCAACAGCATCAAAATAAAGAAAGTCGTGTATGACTTTCAATATCACAGGACAAAAGTGAAACCTGACCTTAGCAAATCTGAGGCTCATCTTTGGTTAAGGCTAAAATAGTGGTATAAAACAAAATCATTATATAAGGCCCACATAGGTCCTAAGTAAAAAAATGCGTGCGAAATCTTTAAAATTGCAAAACGTCCTGCTGGAAAGGTTGTTGCTGGGTAACAACGCTAAGTTCTCAGTTCCATCTAAGATGTCTAAAAACTTTGGTTTTTGGACTGATTCGACTTTATTTAGATTTTTTTGAAGATAACACAAAGGAAATCGCGGTCTGCTTCTGTTATCGTTTCCAGAGATGGCACTTCATCCTCGTATCAATATTCCAGGGATATAGTGATTGTTGTTAACTGAATTTTACAGAATGTCAATAAACTTTTTAAATATCATACAAAAGTAATATTATTCATACTCTAATTGGAAGACAAAACTTGGAAAAATATCACCACACAAATTGTGTTATTTCCACAAAAAAACCGTTTGAAAGTCAAAATAGTTGTGGTGGAATGAACAATATCGTAGTGCAATATTACTGACTATTATTGAAGTGCGTTTCTTCATTTGCTTGTATTTTATATTGTTTTCCTAAATAATTTAACCATATTTCGTTTTTGTGTGGACAAAATCCAGAAAGATAATAATAATAATAATAAGGGATTACGTATCCCACCTTCGGGTTCGAGGCTATGTCAGAGTCCCTCCTCAGCCGGTTAACGCAGCGGCAGATATGCTGTAGAGGAGCCCCGCATCATACCACCAACGGAAGGCATCAGAACCCGCAGGGCGCTTCACAACACCAAGTCGCTGAAGCCACTACAAATGGCACGAGTGGACGCGGAGATTCACGAAGTCCTTTCAGATGAGGCTGACATCTGGCAGATCAACTCTGCCGTGTATGACGCCGCTCAGGCCCTGTCCCAAGCGGAGAGGAGGGATACCACCCCTCTAATTGGGAGACATGAGCGACGCATTCACAAGATGGAAGCTAAGATCAAGAAGGCAAGACAACAAGCATCTCGTATCCAGTGTGTGGCGGACTACGTGGCGGCCAATCGGCCCTTCACGCCCGCAGTGCGGCGAATTGTCGCAAATTTAAGACGAGTTCACCACACACTAAATCAAGGCGTGCCGTTTTCCATCAAACAGCACTGTTTTGATAGGATACGAATGCTGGTGGCTGCAAAAAAGTCACTAGTGAGGCGGGCGAGATGCAAACATGAAGTTCCGCGATAAATCTTCTCGCCTATTCCAAGAGCCTCAACGTGTTGTGTATAACCCGCCGGCGGCTGATCGGGTAGAAACTTTCTGGAAGGGCATTTACGAATATCCGCAACCACTCAAAGTGAATACTCCAGCCCTAGCGCAGCTCGAAGCTTTCTGCAGGAGGCTTCGTCAGCCTGAGCTCAATGAACTGCGCAATCCGATACCCCCTTGTTATAAGATGTTTACACGCATCTTATACATTTGAATACTCTCCGCAATTGAGCCGGTGTATGAACGGACATATGAGTAAAGAGGGTCAAAGAAGGGGGTAGCTGGCTGCAAGGAGAACCTGCTGATCGACAGATGCATCACGCAGGACTTCATGCAGTATAAGCGTAACCTTTCAATGGCCTGGTCGATTATCGCAAGGCATTTGATACAACATCGCATTCATGCATTTGCTCAGATGCCTTGCGGTACCCGATCAAATAGTAAGATGCATTGAACAGCTGATGCCGCTCTGGAGGACTTGCTTTACATCTGGTCAAGTCAGAGTCCAAAAAGAGCAGGTTATCTTTAGAATGGGCGTGTTTCAGGGGGACTCCCTCAGCCCTCTTCTCTTCTGCATCTCACTACTGTCATTGTCCGTTGCACTACGGAATACCCGCGGATACAGCTGCGGCACCCCCAGCAACCGGAGGTATAAGGTTACCTATCTGTTTTATATGGATGGCTCCTGAGAAAAGGGCCTTCATCAGTCCTTAAGGGTGGTGCAAGAGTACAAGCATGCTATCGGAATGGAGTTTGGGATCGACAAATCTGCCACGGTTCATCTCAAAAGAAGACGATGCGAGGAATACGGAGAGGACGTTCAGCTCGTAGACAGAAGCATCCTACATCATCTGGATACCGGAGAGACGTATACCTACCTAGGGGTGAAACAACGCCACTCCTGTTAAAAAACTCTCTCCGCGGCAAGTATCAGCACAAACTCCGACAAATCTGTTCATCAGAACTGCCGGGAAAGAACTAAGTTGCTGCAACGAATATGATCGCCGTTCCGATTCTACTTCACTCTTTTTTAATGCTTGGGAGCTTGAATCCCTAATCGTCCGTTCCACGGTTATACTTCTCCAGACAACGGGGAGGCTGTGGACTTTTGACTTTGGAGTGTCTACGCAACATAATGGTGCTGGATGGAGCCTGTAAAGTCACCAGGAGTTCAGATCACCTTCTCTGCTTGGTATGCGATCATGAAAAAGCAGGGGTTGGAGCATTTCTCTTCAAGGCAGCAACCCGTGCAGCCGATGAACTTGGTCTCGTATTCGACTCTGAACGGACGAACCCAAACTCTGTCACCGAGTTGGAGAACCCGTTCAGCGAAAAGCCCACGTCAAAACTGCGGAGTGTGAGAGGCTCCTAAAGCTACATAAGGATAAGTCAATGCATGGGGTCTTCTACACCTTTGTCTATCGTAGTCGCGTGATGGGTATAGAAGTCCCTGATACTAGATGCAGAGCGTGTCGTGGAGTTGCTGAGATACTCGAACAGTATTGACGAGACACCGGTGTTGCCTTATGCTCCAGGGGATGTTGAGTCCGTTCTGGAGAATGAGAAGTGCCGAATCTATTGAAACTACTCATTCCCCACAATCAGGCAAATACAAGTCAATAAGCCTGATGTAGTCCTCGACTATCAAGTAGGACGATTTTCGTCATTGAGTTTCCTCCTGGCGAAAAGAACATCTTCTAAAAAGAGGAGGAAAACAGACTAAATATCGAGATCTACTCTTTGATTTCCGCAGGCTTTACCCAAACCATTCTGTCGAAATGGTGGTTCTGATCATAGCAGAACGCGATTTCATAAACAAAAGCTGATCAGTCGGTACACCAGGGTTTTAGAGACATCTTAATCCTGATCTACTTCGAAGAAAGACTCAAAAACAATACAAATCATGATCTGTCAAGATGAACCAACTGTGATTGAATTGCAAAATATTGTTTGTTCCGTTACTGATCCTGATCTGAAATTCATTCCAGCATTGTTTTGAAGTTACGATGCATAAGGAAAATATAGTATAATATACGTGTATTTTGTACCTTTAAAGCACTTGAAACGTTAAGGGCACTCTGCTTCGTGTAAAGGTTTACTTGGGCATATGTATCATTATTTTGTCAAGTATGAGAAATAGCACTCAGTATAAACAATTTTCAAAATTGAAAATCAGTTTACCAAACTTCTAACATTTCAATTTTAGCCAAGAATAGAAAATTCCAAATTTCATTCTCGGTAGCGAGGCGGTGAGATGCCGGCCTTCGAAACTTCCGCTTGCATCTGGCCAGGCTCGAATCCCGGGAAAATTTTGTGCATTTATGTTCATTGTCTATCATTTACTTAGTTAAACGACTATCTTATTTTTTTCGAAGCTTTAATTTTTGTGTAAATAATTTTACAAGAATGTGTTATATTGTTTTTATTCAAATTTTCATTGTTTATTTAATAAACAATTTGTGGTAAACAATTACACATTTTCTATATGATTTTTTCCTTTTCCACATAATGAAACTACAACTCTGTTATTTTTTGAGAAAAATTATTTATTTATAGTTTTTATTGACTTTTGAAAATTCTTTTCTCCTTTACTCCATCATTCTCTCTTGGTTTTTTATGTTCAAACTTATTAAAACTTATAAACTGATTAAGATACGAAGAAAAAATCCAAGACTATTTTATTTTTAAATAATTAAAGAACAAATTGAGCCCAAAATTCAAGCTCTTACCCAATCATTCATTTAATTTATAGATAGCAATTATTTATAAAAAAACGTTCATAAACTATAATATGACTATATTACTTATGTAACCTGTTATCTGACTTATATTTATCAACAATTTCAGCTTATAAATTTTATAACATTGTTAAGATTGAAAATTATTGCACCAGCATATATTATCATATGGAAATCCTCGATCTTGAACGCAAAAAGTAGACACTTGGGAGATTCAGTATTCACATATGGACAAATGTTTTACAATTCATGAGACGTGACGTCCCCGAACACTTGAGAATCACCAGAGTTTTACCCAAAACGGCGAAACCACTTTCATGCATGTTCAATTGGGAATTTCATGCATTTTTCATAGTGTTATTGGTAATGGCCATTACGTTCGTGCAGCCCCTTCAATAGGGGTTGATGGATTGAAATCCAATTACCAGAACGCTTTTCTTGTATTAGACTACGAATGAAAGAGTAATTTAATCCAACATGCTTCTTATGAATATTTTGTAGTACGACAGATATGGGGGGTATTAGAGGAGAGGGTTGGTCTGTTGTGATTACGATGAGCTGCAGTAGTAGCGATAGGTAACACTGAAATAATCGAGTCCATCTGTTATACTCAAGAATCTGATTGTAGTGGTCTAAAGTTATATTACTGCAACCATACTACACCTTCATTTAGTTATTGAAATTCTGTACTGCGCTGGAGATCTGACGAACAAGAAGTTGGACTGACAATTCTTTTTGTAAACAAATATTCCCATTTAAAATTCCTATTAACGAAGATAACCTGGTTATCATCGAAATACGCATAGAGGAATGTGTACCAAAAAAACGAGTTTGGTCAAGGATTGAAATATTATTTCTACTAATTTCAAAGATTTAAAATCAATCGCAATTTATTTCTGGTTATCGTGAAGTAGGTGGGCACTAATCGAATCCTGTTATTGTAACAGGCAGCACATACTATTGGCTGAACGCCAATCTCTTATTGGTTCGATATGAAAAATTATTGCAATATTGATCAAACTCCTTATGATGGCATAATATTGTGCTCAACACTATCAAGGCAATATGTTCGATATATCTGAATAAATTGTTATTTATCCATGAATATTTTAGAATGATTTGGGCTATATTATTTTCATTATTTCAACAATTTAGATGGCAATGAAAAATAATGTTGTAACAAAAAAACAATTTTAAGACAGACGTTAAGTTTGGCAAAAGATGAAATTATAAAAGTAATAAATCAGAACATTTGTTGAATTTACGCTGATTTCATTTGATTCTGCTGTAATTACAACCGCAAAAGCATCCAATCACCCCTCCCCCTTGTTAACTATAGTAATGGTAAACTACTTGTTAACTATTGAACTGATTGTAGTTTTTCTTTGATTTTTTTGTTCTAATGGTATTTTATAAACTGCTCTTTGACAACAATAAACAAAGACTGTTTTCAGCCCTCTTTTCTTTTGCATCTCACTACTGCCATTGTCCGTAGGCATGAGGTCACCCATCTGTTTTAAATGGATGACCTCAAACTTTATGCCTCCGGAAAAAAGGACCTTCGTCAGTCTTTAAGGGTGGTGCAAGAGTAAACGCATGCTATCGAAATGTGCCACGGTTCATCTAAAAAGAGGACGATGCGAGGAATACGGAGAGAACGTTCAGCTCGTAGACGGAAGCATCCTACATCATCTGGATGCCGGAGAGACATATACCTACCTAGGGGTGGAATAACGCCACACCTAAGTGGAAGCTACTGTCAAAAACTCTCTCCACGGCAAGTATCAGCACAAACTCCCACAGATCTGATCAGCAGAGCTGTCGGGGAAGACCAAAGTTGCTGCAACTAATATGCTTGCCGTTCCAATTCTACTTTACTCCTTTGGAGTAATGAAATGGACACAAGAAGAGCTGCGGCAGCTTGACGTAAAAACTCGCAAAATGATGCATCTTCATAGAAGCTTGCATCCTGAATCGTCTGTTCCACGGTTATACTTCCCCAGACAACGGAGAGGCCGTAGACTTTTGAGTTTGGAGTGTCTACATAACATAATGGTACCGGAGCCTGTAAAGTCATCAGGAGTTCAGATCCCCTACTCTGCTTGGTATGCGATCATGAAAAAACAGGGATTGGAGCATTTCTCTTCAAGGCAGCGAAACCGTGCAGCCGATGAACTCGGTCTCGTATTCGACGCTGAACAGACGAACCCAAACTTTGTCACCGGGTTGGAACCCGTTCAGCAGAAAGCCCACGTCAAAGCTGCGGAGAGTGAGAGGCTCCTGCAGGTACATAAGGATAAGCCAATGCATGGGGTCTTCTTCAAGTTCATAGAAGACCTTGTTTCATCCAGAAACCTGAACTTCGCTTTTCCTAGGTCAAGTCGGCTGAAGTCGTAAACCGAGGGATTCATAATGGCCTGTCAGGATGGTGTCTCCAACACCTTCGTCTACTGCAGTCGCGTGATGGGTATAGAGGTCCCTGACACTAGATGCAGAGCATGTCGTGGGGCAGCTGAGACCATAATTCATTTGCTGTCAGCTTGTCCAGCTTGTGCAGTCTCAGCCTATATACACAGGCATAACGTGGCTACGAGTGTTGTACTACCATCTACGACACTCGTACGGTGTAGACGAGACACCGGTGTTGCCTTATGCTCCGGGGGATATTGAGTCCGTTGTGGAGAATGAGAAGTGCCGAATCTATTGGAACTACTCATTCCCCACCTCAGGCAAATTCAAGCCAATAAGCCTGATGTAGTACTCCTCGACCATCAAAGTAGGACGATTTTCGTCATTGAGTTGTCAGCTCCTGGCGAAACGAACATCGTCCGAAAAGAGGAGTAAAGAAAGACTAAACATCGAGATCGACTCTTTGAACTCCGCAGGCTTTACCCAAACCATTCTCCCAAGATGGTGGTTCTCATAATAGGGGTCCTTGGTGGAATGATGGACACACTGCTCTCAAACTTGAAAATCATACCGGCTTGCCATGATGCGGCAGAAAACTTAGCCGGAAGAATGCAGAAGTCTGTAATTCTAATTCTTGGTTCACTCCATCTTCCCAGGTCACATGACTCTCGGACCCAGTAATCACTCAAACCGAGAAAAAAAAACTTTGGGGCGTGGCGCAAGTGGTATGGTATGGTGCGAACCGCAGTTGGAGCAGGGTTTTTTAAATTAATTCAACCGATTAAATTGTTGAAATCTCGTGGCTTGACTGGGCTAAGTCCTGCTCGATTCACTGTTCAATTTAACAGTGCTGCTCCTAAGATGGCGTATGGAGTTAGTAACACAGCCTACCCAGAACACATAGTGGCTAATGATCTTATCAACACCCAAAGAAAAGAAAATATAATAATAATAATAATACTTCCTCATAAACACTCATAGATTGTACCCAAAGGCATAGGCTGTGCGGGTAGAGGACGGCTATTATTATTATTATTTGCCGTGGCGCTCCGGGGCGACTTACTGATTTTTGGTGGCGTATTCACTTTTTAGCTGTAGGAAAACCTACAGCACCACCCAGGGTGGTCGGCGCGCACTCCAAGCAAGCACCAGATGTCGGGACTGGCATCTTGACAATTTATATTGCCTATCGACTCCTATGAAATTGAGGAAGACTTTCTCGTTTCCGAGCACCCTAAATAAATGAATAAATTATCAATTTTCCACGTTTCTGTTGAGATAACCGATGAACTACTTCAGAGCTTCTCTGAGTTTGTCAATATTCGTAACTACACTTCGTATGAAACAATTTGAATCTCTACTCTTTTTTTGACTAGTGTTCGACGAATATCTACCAAAGATCCATTGTTCGCACTAACTATTGCTTTCAAATATATAAGGAGCTCGTTTAAGCTGAAATATTGTCAGTTGTCAACGACTTTCGGTTGTATAGGAAGTGAGCCCTTACTTGTTTCTTTTTAATAGAACTCCCGCTTTAATTGCGTAAGAATTTCAATATAATTTTATTCGAAACATCATATATCTAAAGTGCTCCAGTTCTCAGTTATTTGATTTGTTTTGAAAATATTGGCAGATGCAGCTCTTCACAAAAACAAAATACATATTTTGGAAACAATCTTTGTCTGAATTTGCCTGAATAAAGCTTGAAGCTTTATAAGTGTTTGGAAACCTTCCAAACAGATTATACGTGGTACTCAAATATAGCGCAACTCATTTTTATCAAATGCAACCCTATTTTATTGTCAACGCCAGTAGTTTTTACTCTGGAAAATAGGGAGAGTTTATGAATTCAATTCTATATCTATCCAAATCGAACTGTTTTTATAAGAAATTAGAGAACCTAAAATTACGTGTGACATTTGAAAGTTGGCTTTCAACAAATGATGAAACGAAAGAAATACTGAAATGTCAACAAACAATATTTGCTGACAATTTGCATTTAAGGGTATTGCATTTTTTTATCATGTCTCGTGTAGAATTTAAAAATGAACACTACTTTAGTTTACATGATGACTTTTCGGAAGAGAGATTTTTCAGTTAACAACTACTAAATTATTTGTCGACAATTTGCAGAATCGATATATTAACCAAAAATAGGTATACAAAATAATCTAGAAGTGAAATAAATGATAATATACAGGAGGCAAAATTGGTAGAAAATATCTTCAGATTTATAATCAGAACAATCGTAACACAACTTATACACTTCATTCCTGAAAGAATAGGAATTCTGAAAAATTCTAATTTGTCTCACTTGTCATGGAATTCTACAATTTTATACTAAATATTACGGAAGTTACGGAAGTGTTTCTTTCAGAAGTAAGACAAATTCGGGTTTTTTAGAATTGAATTTTTTTCAGAAAAACGGTTGTGATTATGGACCCGGATACATTTTCGACCTATTTTGCCTATTCCAATAACTTTCGGGATTGTCGTTGTAGGACAGGCAATGCCTAGGTATTGACTTACAATAGGTCAAGAAAACTTCTTACTTTGTAGATTTGTACAGTTTGGTGTCCTAATTTGATATTCCGAATTTGTGACCTTGAACGGCCGCCGCTCGCGCCACCATATTGGGAAAATGGTATCAAAAACAAGATAGCCAAAGTCACAGTTAGTCTTCCAAGTAAATTCAACTCGTTTATAACATCATGGAACTCATGCCAGGGAGCTAGACAATTCAATGAGAATCTTGCTGCGAGAGTTTTGAAAGAAGAATGCCATTTGGGTGAGATGAAACAAACGAATACAGCTTTTGCATCTTCACATATACCGGGTGACCACGAGGTGAGGTACGTCCCCCAATTTTTCTAGAGTTTCAAAGATACAGGTTTCAAATTTGGTAAGTCGATATATTACTCAAATACGCATATTTTGACTCCATTACCAAAAATTCACCCCTTCCGGTTTAACCGGAAGTGACCCCAAACTTTTTTTTTCAAATCATACCCTGTACATTTTTTTCATTATCCGGAAGAACACGCAATTTGTGATAACACCGTTCTTCAAAATCGAAAATCAGTTCTAAAAAGGCGGAGATACAGTTGATTGTTCAATCGAACAAAGTTGGCCATCAACATCAAACTCAAATCATCACAATTGACGAACGGCGTCAACATTCACGAGAGGAAGGTTCGTGGTAAGATACAGCTGAAAACTGAGCTTCTCACGTAATTGCAGCAACCATATTTTCCAAAAATTATCAAAAATTTCATCAAAACGGGTACTACTCCATAAAGAAATGCTCACAACTGCCATTTCTCAAATGGCAATATAAGTACTCGTCGTTTTGAAAAATGATGAATTATCAGATTACTCGAATGAAAAGATTTGATTTTTTGTTTAGTTTTCGAAGAATATTCTATTTTGAGAACACTCATAATGAAACATTCCGTATCTTCGATTCCTTTCAGAATTCTCCGGACCTTTTAACACGATTATTTGGATAATTCACAACTTTTCAATACGACAATATGAAAAGAGTATGTTGCCATTTGAGAAATAGCAGTTGTGAGCATTCCTTTATGGGTACTACTCCGTTTTAAGGAAATTTTTGATAATTGTTGGAAAATATGGTTGCTGCAATTACATGAGAATCCTAATTTTCAGCTGGATCTCACCTCAAACCTTCCTCTCGTAAATGTTGACGCCGTTCGTCAGAGATGATTTGAGTTTGATATTCATGGCCAACTTTGTTCGATTGAACAATAAACTGTATTTCCGCCATTTTTCAACCGATTTTCAATTTTGAAGAATAGTGTTCTTCCGGATAATAAAAAAAATTGTACAAGGTGTCATTTGAAATAAAAAGTTTGGTGTCACTTCCGGTTAAACCGGAAGTGGTGAATTTTCGGCAATGGAGTCAAAATATGCGTATTTGAGTAATTTGAAACCTGTATCTTCATAACTATAGAATAATTGGGGGTCGTACCTCACCTCGTGGTCACCCGGTATATCCAAATTCAAATCTGACAAAAGAAGTGGCAACAATTATACAAGGGTCTCAAAATTTAGTGCCGATTCAGAGATCCAGCTCAGAAGAAAAACCATACTGAGATCAAGGATTAAGAAGATCAAGCTCCGACTGCTGAAACGAAAAATATTCATGCTGAAAATATTGAAGATATTTATTTAGAATATAGCGCCGCATCCAAACACATCACTTTTTACCGGGAATGGTTCGAGAAATAAACAGCATTAGCAACAAAAATTGCTGTTCAAATTGGCGATGATATTCTCTTATACCGGGTAATTCAAATTCAAGGGCCACCATTGGGATTTCGGAAACTATAAGAGATACAAAGATGGTTGAATTGGGGCAAATTTGAGCATCTATGTGACGAACAATATGCTGTTGAAAATGTTTCAAAATTCTGAGTATATCCGACGAGTGGTCGGTGAACCAGCGGTCTAATGCACAGGCCGTTCGAAACTCCAGCATAGCGATAGTCGGTAAGAGAATTTTTTTCATCTACTTTATATCGGATCGATAGGCGACCGCATGCCCTGTTGAAAAGCAAGTGTATTGTGAGTTGTCTAAATGCCAATCTCGTCTGGTGCTAGCTTGGAGTGCACACTGACCACCCGTGGTGGTGCTGTAGGTTTTCCGGGTTTTCCTACAGCTGAAAAGTGAATACGCCACCAAAAATCAGTAAGTCACCCCGGAGCACCACGGCAAATAATAATAATAATAGCCGTCCTCTACCCGCACATTCTATTCCTTTGGGTACACTCAACGAGTGTTCATGAGGGAGTATTATTATTATTATTGTATCCGTATAAACCCAAAAATTTGAAAACCCATTTTTTTGTTTGGTATTAGTTGATGATGAATATGAAAATAAACAGCACATTTATGTTGCCATTTTGTCCCCGCTATACGACGGAATTTTCAGATTCACCATCCGACATTTCGTCGCTTGGCCACCATCATCAACTTTTTTTTCTCAAGGGCGTCATATTGAATTGTTTCAGATTGAAATAGAGTTTTTCATTCTGATTCAAACGATGTATAATATGTGATACTTGTTTATGTCACAACTTCGTATAAAATTGAAAGGAAAAGATTTAGTGCGGGCAAAGGACGGCTAATATTATTCGCAGCTGTAGGAAAACCCGGAAAATCTACAGCATCACCCCGTCGAGATTGGCATCTACGCAACTCACATCACACTTGATTTACAACAAGGCAGATTCTCGCAAACCGGAGACTCGAATGTATGTCTGATGCGAGCCAGAAGTTCCACTGCTATATACCTTAGCCTGTGGTCCACCGACCACCACCTCGATTCCATCAAATAACACTTGTCAAACTATAATCGATTTGTTGTTACCCCATTATCTGTCACGTTTGCTGTTAGTATCAAAGTTATAATTACGTAGAATATTTTTTTTACAAAAACGAGATATAATCTGATTAAACTAGTTTTTAATTAGCTTAATTGAAAATATCTGTCTCTAGCTACAAATGAAGGAATGAAATAACGCAACACTGATGAAGAAAAATCTGAAACATCAAAGCAGCAACTGCTCAGAATGTTTGTCTTCTTTCTGCTGAATACATATACGTACCCGCATTCCTAAGATTTCTACAGCCCTCGATATATCCCTTCTTCTTATTGACCGACACTGTTCAATTATGCTTCTACTATGATCCTCAACATTTTTGAATTCTTGTTGGCCATAAACCCAGTTTTTTCGATGTTCCCCACAAAAAAAGTGTCAACTACTGTAGGGTCAGGCAACCTTGCTGACCATTTCACATGACTCTTATATCCAATCTACCTATCTGGGAATCTTTCTTTTAGGTATTCACATGGTGCTCTGGTATTATATGGAGGGGCACAGTCATGATGTAAACAATATGGATTCAAATTTATGAGAGGTAAAATGTCTGGATAATCCTCTAAAGCGCATCGGAGAAGTATTAGTAGTACTTATGGGGAGGCTGTTGGTACAGCCAAGCAAGTAGGTCCCCATGGGCCCTTTTTGCTATCCCCTGCTCTCCTCATGCGTGGTGTTCTGCCTGCCTGTGGTTTCCACCTGCTCTCCTCAAAATCTGGTTGTGTAGTGTGTATGTGCTTGTCAAGGGAGCGAGTTCCTTCAATCCGCCACTTCAAGCCCTGGTAGGACTGGTTTTCGGTCGGGCGGTGCGGCGGCCGCGGGTAATTATATCACCGGCTACCAGACCCGCAGTATCCGATCCAAGGCCCCTCCTCCGCTTTCTTTGGAAACTAGTTCTCCAGTTCTCACTGCGAGTTCCTTCCATCTGTCTCCTTGGTAAAGTCCTGGTAGGGCTGGTTCTTGATCGGATGGTACGGCGGCCGCGGGTGACTCTATCACCGGCTACCAGTCCCGCAGCACCCAATCCGAGGACCCTCCTTAGCTCCCACTGGAGGCAGATTTTCAAGTTCTCGCATCCCTCTGGGTAAGTGGGTGTGTGTTAAGTGTCGGGGAACATGTGTGTTTTTGACGTTGTTGGTGTACGGTAAGCTAGGGCCCACGGGTCGCCAATTTCATTGGCTGTTACGCCTCAGCCCCCCTTGTGGAGCATCGGAGAAACTCCAGATAAGTTTCTTCGTTCACTGTTCCATTGAAAGAATAAGGACCAAGGATTTGATGTCCACAAATTCCAGCCCATACGTTCAAACTGAACCGTACCTGTGATCTTACTGCTCTACACTTTCTGAGATTGTTCCGACTCCAGATGTGCTCATTATTCCTATTGAACATACCACAATTAGTAAAAGTGCTCTCATCCGTCCGAATGACTAAGGGAAATTGTTAAACTGGTTGAAAAAATTTGTTAAAAGTGTTATATCCGGCAAACGGCTGCACCCCTACGTGCAACCCCCAAAAGTCAGAGACTTGTGCGAGCTATGGCCAGACGTAGCCCTTACCTTTTGATACGTGTGATGCCATGCACGAGACTGGTGGCAGTGCTGAGATTCGAACTTATGCTCCTACGGATGTTTGCATTATGGAGCAAACACTTAACCCGCATGCCACCACGGCCCATGAAAAAAATCATTTCTATTCATTAGCCAATAACAGTAAGGATCACCTGGGTATAATTTTCGGCAAATATTTCTTCCGAGCTCCCTCCAAACACTTGTATTTAAAGCAACATGTGTTAAAACTAACGGATTCATATTTATCTGAAAAATAGACAGGTTAAAAAAATTCAATATTTGAGTAAAAGGATAGAAGTTTATTACCGCATTTTGAATATTGTTTCTCGTATTTTCATCTAATCGATTTCCATATTTATTCTTTGGTTTTTTGAAACTATCATACTCGGTAAGGTTTCTATCTAATTTTTTTAATAATGTTCCTGCTGGTTGTATTCATTCCGGGTATAGTTAAAGATTTCTGCAGTTCTCTCAGTATTACTGTCTCATTTATAAAACAGTTTCAAATATAAAAATCATTTAGAATTTACTAGCCACTTCATTGGAATCTGCATGTATATGTTACCAAACTCAGGTCTAATGGAAAGTTTGTGAAGGCACTGTATTTTCAATCGGATACCATTCCAGCAAGATGAGTTTTACAGCACTTTGTTCAATGTTACGCTAATTATATTTCTTGGACAGATTATTGGGTTAACCCTGACTTGTAGTTACGACATATGCAAATATTCTCAATGGGTATTCTTTCCATACATTTCTATTTCCATTTTTCAACAATCGAATTGTTCCCCATAACATTAAAAATAGGAATGGGTCGAATATCATCCATAAATGAGCATAAATAAATCATAAACTCAACAACGATTCAATAGAGTATAATATTTTTGCTGAAACTGAAACAGGAAATTCTTATAGACAGGTATAGATACAAACCCATGGGAAATCTATGGATCCGCTGTAGATCACCATCCCATTCCCTTCTCTCAGGCCATTCATTCCCATTCATAATGTATACTGTGTTAAACTGAACCAAGCACGCTAGGTGTATATTACTGTTTGGAGTCATCATGATAACAAAAATGGACTGAGAAGGAGAAGAGAAGAATAGAAAGTAATCCTGATGTGAATGGGAACGCAAAGGACTAAGTAGGAACAAAACCACCTCTATTAATGGCATAGCAATTAAGTTTGAAAAAATGTATTCATACGAGAAAAATTGGACGTTAAAGAGGTTGCTTGAAAGTGGTGAAAGAGCCCACTCTATAGATTAAATACTACATTCAAGCATTGTTCGACAACTGATGGATAATAAAAAAATAAAGGAGGAGTAATCAGTTCAACCAGAGCAAAGATTCGTATAACCATCTATTTTTTGTAAGCAAACCATAATGCTGATATTCTACAGCAATAATCTGATGGACAGCCGCACCCATAAAATCACCTCATCGTGTCGTCCTGACATGAAAACTCAATCTGTCGTCAAAAGACCAAACTCGGCGGTGTAATAAAAGCCCCTGCAATGAAACCATATAAAGATAGATCTTTCGCCCTTATCCACCCCCAATCCTAGTCACTTACATAAGGGTAGTAACCCCAATGAATACATCCAACTCATTACGTGGTCGTGAAGTCACGAGGATTGCGTAAACAGAGGGGAAATCGGGAAAAGCAATTCACCGAAGTTTTCCGATCGCATATAAACGGA